>OX276484.1:13000000-13470000 GCA_946251955.1 Acronicta psi | reverse complement strand
TGGGCGTCCGGCTCCCTCCCGGCGATGCGCCACAGGTAACTGCCGAAGCATCCATGCCCCGACAGCACCTGTGTCAGCCGGAAGGTCAGCACGCCGTGACGCCTGCTCACCCAGTCCGTCAAAACAGGACGGACTGCCTCGACCGTCCTGACGCCTGCACTCGGTCGGCTCAGCCGAACCGACCACTCCTCCAGCGCTGCCCGTTGCAGCAGCCGCCTCTGGTGCTCCAGCTCCCTCGGGACATACCCACCCCTGCGCTCCAGCGTGTCCTTGCGCCATGTAAAGAGTGACGCAAGGACCCGAGCGTCGATGTCCCAAGGGAGCGAGCCGGCCAAAACACAGGCCCCCTCCGTGGAGATGGTGCGATACCCGCGGATGACCCGTACGGATATCGCACGCTGCGGCCGCCGCAACAGAGCAGCACCGCGGTCCGTTACCTCGGTGGCCCAGACAGGGGCACCGTAGAGGGCCATTGAGCGTATGACCCCCAGGTATAGCCTCCTGCACGAGACGTTAGGGCCACCGAGGTTCGGCAGCAATCGACCAAGCGCCCCGGCCGCGCTCAAAAGGCGCAGGCCTAGGCGCTGGAAGTGGGCGTTGAACGTCCACCGACTGTCTAGTATGAGGCCCAAGTATTTGAGCTCGGGCCTGACAGCGATCTGGACCCCACCGATGGTGATGTGGGATCCCGACGGAGGCGCCTTCCGCGGACCGTGGAAGCAGATTGCCTCCGTCTTGTTCAACGCCACTTCCAGCCCCAAGCGGCGAATGCGCGCCACTGTTTGAGCCGCTCCGGCAGTCGCCAGACGGGCAGACTCCCTGTAGGTGCTCTCCCGGGCCAGGACGAGCGTGTCGTCAGCGTAGCATATGACGCTGACACCCGGGAGAGTGGCCCCGCGGAGGACCCAATCGTAGCCGATGTTCCACAGGAGGGGCCCCAACACGGACCCCTGTGGAACACCGCAAGACATGGGCCTCGTGTGCGTACCGTCCCTGACCGCGAAGGTGATGGCGCGGTCGTGCAAATAGTCCCCGACCAGCCGACGCAGATACGGCGGTGTGCGGTGGAATTCGAGAGCCGCCAAAATGCAGCTCCACGGGATGGTGTTGAAGGCGTTGGCGATGTCCAGCGACACCGCCATCAACACCCCCCCGGATTCCACCGCCTGCTCCGAGCGGGCCTTGACGGTCAAAACCGCGTCGACAGTCGAGCGTCCCTCTCGGAAACCAAACTGGTTGTCGGACAGGTCGGGGCCGACATTCGTCAGATGTTTGACGAGGCGGGCGGCGACAATGCGCTCGAGGAGTTTTCCCACCTCGTCCAACAGCACAATGGGACGGTACGCGGAAGGGGAATCCGCGGGGCGTCCGTCTTTTCGTAAGAGGACTAGTCTGCCCGTCTTCCACTGCTCCGGGAAACGGCCCTGTCGGAAGCATCCTGAGAACAGCTCCCGCAGCCTGGGGGCAAGCGCCTTGAGTGCCAGCGACAGTGCGCGTCCGGGGACGCCGTCTGGACCGGGGGCTCTGTTCCTGGCTCGCATGCGCATCTCCGCTGCGCCGAGCTCCGCCTCCGTGACCTCTGGTACGTCGTTATCTTCCTGCGTCCCCTCAGTTCGGGGCACCATTGTAGGTGGTACGTGTGCCGCCCTGTCAGGAAACAGGGCGGAAACGACGTCCTCGACGAAGGCGGGCTCCAGACTCTGCGTCAGCGGAGGCGCCCACGGCCGGAGTTTGGCCCTGGCGAATTTGTACGGGCGTCCCCATGGGTCCCCGTCCAGCAGCTGCAGGAACTGTTCGTTGGCAGCCTCCCTGGCCCGGCCAATACCCAGCTGCAGGGCTTCTTTTGCCCGTTTGTAGCACTCGTATAGCCGGGCCTCAATCTCCCTGCTGCGGAAGCGGCGTCGGCGGTACCTGGTGTACAGGCGTCGGGCTGCAGCGCAAGCGACACGCATGTCCGCCAGCTCTTGAGACCACCAGAAAACTTGACGCTTTTGAGGGCCTGACCTGGCCCGGGGCATGGCCGCGTCGCAGATTTGCGACATTGCGTCCCGGAACCAGGCCGCCTCTGCGTCTACGTCCACCGGCCCCTCAAGAGGGGCGGACCATGCCTGCACTATGGCGGCTTCGACCAGGACGTCTCTGTCGAGCCGGCTGAGGACCCACCTGGGCGTCTCAGTGGTGTTCCGACTCGACCGGCCGGCGCTCGGGGCCGTTGAGGGTGTGGCGATCTCAAATCGGATATACCGATGATCTGAGAGGGTCTCCACACCCTCCAGGACCCTCCAGTGCTGAGCGCGGCGCGCCAAGGATGAGCTGGCGAACGTAACGTCCACGATCGAGCCGCCATTCTGCCGCACGCATGTATGCGTCGTCCCGCGGTTGAGGACCTCCATCCCTGTTGTGACAGCCCACTCCTCAAGCACGTCTCCACGCGCGTCGGTGGTGGGGCAACCCCAAGCCGTGGATTTGGCGTTGAGGTCGCCGAGGAGCAGGACAGGGTGGGTGTTGTTCCGCCCAATCAGGGCCCCCACTTCCCCAAGAAAATCCTCGAAATCGGTGAGGACTCTGTTGGGCGAGAAATAGACCCCAACCACGAGGACGCCACGCACTAAGGCTGCGACGCAGCCCGGCCGCCTTTCCACGACCGTCAATAATGCACCTGTAGAAACCTGGCAGACGATTGACACCAGACCCGCCGAATCCCCTGCCCAGTTGTCCCGAGGAGGGACAAAGTAGGGCTCAGCCATCACCGCCACATGTATCGACCACTCTGCCATAGTCTGGAGCAAAAGGTCCTGAGCCCTGGCAGAGTGGTTGAGATTGCCCTGTAAGATGGATAGGGCCATTATTGTTGGGGCTGGGCAGGCTCCGACACGTCCATAGCCTCGGTGGCTGGTGGCTGGCTAGGTGCCGGGGGGGTCCGGAATCCGGCCCCGCTGGGCTTCCCCCTCTTCTTTTGCCGGGCCACGCAGGCCTTGGCGCCAATGCGATGCTCCGCTGGCTTGCCTTCAGCGGCACACACACTGCAGTGTGGGGCAGCAGTGCACTGCCCAGCTTTGTGGCCCGGCTGACTGCAGCGGTAGCACTGATTGCTCCGATCCACCTCGGACGAACACGTATGTTGGACGTGTCCCCCGTACAGACAACGGAAACACTGCATGGGTCTGGGTTCCAGCAGTGTTACCCTTGCAGCCACCCATCCAACCAGGAAACGACCAGCACTTGATATTGTCTTGGCTGCAGCCACAGGGCAGCGCAGCCAGACTGTACCCAGGCCAGCAGGCCCAACCCGAATTTGGCCGACTTTTATATCTTCGGCAGAACATCCGCCGACTCGCGCAGCCACATCACAGACCTCTTGTGAGGTGACGGAGTCGTCCAGACCCGATATGCGCAGCTCCGCACATTTGGTGGGTCTGGAGATCTTGATTACATCACCGCTTAGGCTCTCCCGCAGTTTGTTCGCGAGGGAGTCCGCTTTTTCAGCCGTTGCCGCTCCGGGGATCTCCAGTATGCGGGCGCCGGTGACGGCCCGCTTGAAGCGGAGGGAGGGAATACCGAGGCCAGCCAGGTCGACCTTCTGTTTGGCCTCGGCAAGAACTGAGGCATACGTGATGCCCTTCTCCTCCGCCTCAGGCTGCAGCGTAATAACCACCGCAGACGAACGGGGCGCTCGTAGTCTTGGCGTCTTCTTCTTTTGGCTCTTTTTGGCCGTCTTCTTCTTGTTCTTCTTGTTTTTCACAGTCTGCCATTCCCCTTCTTTAGGGTTGGCAGCTGTGCTAGACTTCTGTGTGGTAGCCGAGGTCGGGGCACCGTTGGCGCCGTCCGATTTAGTCTTTTTACCCCTCTTCTTCGGCTGCGACTTTGCAGGGGCAGCCTTCGACGGGCCAGCTTCCGGCTGGCTTTGTGCTGGCGGTGCCTGTGCGGTCACCAAGGTCTGGTTGTCTTGGGACTGCCCTTTTTGTGTCGGGTTCGGCGTATTAGCTGGTGAGGCCGAGTTCTGGGCGGGTCTGGCCGGATTGGTCTCTTTATTTCCTGCCGGTCGGCTAGGGGCCTGCGGCTTTGCAGCCTTGGCCGCATATGACGACGGCGTCTGCAGTTGGTTGCCCTTTCGGTCACCGGCAAGGGGCGGGCGCAGTATTTTGCCCTCGATTACCGAGAATCGTGCAGCCAGGCTTGCCATCTCCGTCCGGAACAGCTGTACCAGATCCGGTGGCGTCACTGGGGTGGAGGGCTGTGGCTGCTGCATCCGCGCCACGTCAGACTTGATTTTGTCCAACTCACGTCGCATCAATTCTTGTTCCGTCGTGACTTTCATATTCTCTGCTTGAAGGCGGCGGTTGTCAGCCTGTAACTTCGCCAGCTCAAGTTGAAGGCGACTGTTTTCTTCCGTAGCGGAGAGCTGGCGCAGCTCGCTTGCTGCGTCTCCTATGACCTTCATAGCCTCTTTCAGGCTCTTGGTAAACGTGCCCTTGAGGTTGCTGGACTTGGTGGCCACGTGTTGTACCACCTTAAGCCCAGCCGACACCTGTTCGAAAAGAGCAGTCGCGGTCAAGGCATCCCCTGCCGGACCAGGTTCAGGCACTGGTGCCGCTCTCTTGCTCTTGGCCTCCTTGACGAGGTCTAAAACGTCCTCTTCAGCGTGGCGGCGGAACTCCTCTCGCTTGGCAGCAAGCAGCTCCGCCTTCGCTTTTGTCAGCTCTACGTACTCGCCCGTGGTGGGAGGTCGGCCTCTCCCCCTCCTGGCTGGTACCACTTCGTCGCCAGACTCTGAAGTCGAGCGACTCGTCCCATCATTTGAGCGCAACCGCTTGCGCCCCTCTCTCCAAAATTGTGATGGAGACAGCGCAGGCACGCTGATCTCCACCATCATCACTTCACTCGATGCTGAGCCGTCAGACACAGCACCCCCCTCAACGTCTGTTTGTTTTGTTTTTTTGTTTAAAAGATTATCCATATTAAATCCCACGAGTATGGGGGAAAAGACGGTCCACCCAGGCAGTGCCCCCTGTACCTGGGTAAGCCTATATACAGCAGCGGGTCGGCCGGTCCGCTGAGGTTGGCGCCCTCACGACCGAGGCAATCCCCCCGGCCATGCATCCCCTCGCCGGGCGCCGAAACTTGAGATTTGGAGTAATTTTTGTGGAGGTTTTCTTCCTCCCGGCCCAGGCGACCAAGCCAAGACCGACGGGAGATGTCAGACATCTCCCGGTTTTCGGCGGTGGCAGGAAAGAAATCTTCCACTGCCTGCCCGGCGGTAGTGTGAGTACACACCGGGCCCGCCCTCGCGCGTCCACTACGTCCCCTGAAAACAGGGGCACACGTGGAGAGACGCCCCCTCGGCCACCTACTAAGCCTCGCGGCCTCGCAGGAAGCCACCCCCTGGCCCTGAAAAGGGCCTTTTCTCCCCCGCTAAGCCTCGCGGCTTCGCAGGGGGTTCTCCCCCCCCATGGCCCTGAAAAGGGCCTTTCCCCGATGTCGGACCATTGGCCACGAGCAACAAGACTCCCCAAGAGGCAGAGAGAGTTGTTGCCCGCGTTGCCCGGGGTGAACCAGGCTTCATGACTACCGTTCCCTCCGGACGTATCCGAGAAGGACTGATAGCCACGGAGCACACGAGGAGGTTGTCCGACCTGACACCCCAACCTAACCTAACCTAACCTAACCTAACCTAACCTAACCTAACCTAACCTAACCTAACCTAACCTAACCTAACCTAACCTAACCTAACCTAACCTAACCTAACCTAACCTAACCTAACCTAACCTAACCTAACCTAACCTAACCTAACCTAACCTAACCTAACCTAACCTAACCTAACCTAACCTAACCTAACCTAACCTAACCTAACCTAACCTAACCTAACCTAACCTAACCTAACCTAACCTAACCTAACCTAACCTAACCTAACCTAACCTAACCTAACCTAACCTAACCTAACCTAACCTAACCTAACCTAACCTAACCTAACCTAACCTAACCTAACCTAACCTAACCTAACCTAACCTAACCTAACCTAACCTAACCTAACCTAACCTAACCTAACCTAACCTAACCTAACCTAACCTAACCTAACCTAACCTAACCTAACCTAACCTAACCTAACCTAACCTAACCTAACCTAACCTAACCTAACCTAACCTAACCTAACCTAACCTAACCTAACCTAACCTAACCTAACCTAACCAAATTTAAGTAAGCAAGACAGACATACAAACAAAACAAACACAAATCATAAAGTAAGGAAAATTAAACAGACAAGAAGTAAATAAAGGCCCTAATAATGTTAGGGGAAAAATATGATATCAACAACAAAAAAAAAAAAAAAAAAAAAAAAAACCTAACCTAACCTAACCTAACCTAACCTAACCTAACCTAACCTAACCTAACCTAACCTAACCTAACCTAACCTAACCTAACCTAACCTAACCTAACCTAACCTAACCTAACCTAACCTAACCTAACCTAACCTAACCTAACCTAACCTAACCTAACCTAACCTAACCTAACCTAACCTAACCTAACCTAACCTAACCTAACCTAACCTAACCTAACCTAACCTAACCTAACCTAACCTAACCTAACCTAACCTAACCTAACCTAACCTAACCTAACCTAACCTAACCTAACCTAACCTAACCTAACCTAACCTAACCTAACCTAACCTAACCTAACCTAACCTAACCTAACCTAACCTAACCTAACCTAACCTAACCTAACCTAACCTAACCTAACCTAACCTAACCTAACCTAACCTAACCTAACCTAACCTAACCTAACCTAACCTAACCTAACCTAACCTAACCTAACCTAACCTAACCTAACCTAACCTAACCTAACCTAACCTAACCTAACCTAACCTAACCTAACCTAACCTAACCTAACCATTGACAATTTTCAAACTATAATAGCTATTTGGACGCGGTTTTCGACCCTTAAAATTGTCAATTCGGTCACTTACACCTACCAGGCACCCCTCCACGCAATTGGACGCGAAAATTTTCACTTTTAAATTTTCACTTAGGTTTTCCAAAATTTTCACTTTCCTTATTAATTTCGACAAAAATTTCATTTGTAATTCTGCAAATCCGCTTCAGCCGTGCATCCCGGAGATCGCGACCTGAAAAACAAAATTATTATTATTAAAACATAGCAAAAACACTTTAAATTCTTCAAAATTCACAGTTTTTCCGCGATTTTTCTCGATTTTTCCTCTCAACCTACCCCCGAAAACTACACAGTCGTGTAGTGCTCGGCGGCCCGCATCTATTGGTACCCCACAAGTGGGCGTTTTCACTCGAGAAAATACGAAAAATCGACCAAAACCCTACTACATCAGGTACCGAGGTTACCTTATACCTGCCATATTCTTAGATAAACATTGACAATTTTCAAACTATAATAGCTATTTGGACGCGGTTTTCGACCCTTAAAATTGTCAATTCGGTCACTTACACCTACCAGGCACCCCTCCACGCAATTGGACGCGAAAATTTTCACTTTTAAATTTTCACTTAGGTTTTCCAAAATTTTCACTTTCCTTATTAATTTCGACAAAAATTTCATTTGTAATTCTGCAAATCCGCTTCAGCCGTGCATCCCGGAGATCGCGACCTGAAAAACAAAATTATTATTATTAAAACATAGCAAAAACACTTTAAATTCTTCAAAATTCACAGTTTTTCCGCGATTTTTCTCGATTTTTCCTCTCAACCTACCCCCGAAAACTACACAGTCGTGTAGTGCTCGGCGGCCCGCATCTATTGGTACCCCACAAGTGGGCGTTTTCACTCGAGAAAATACGAAAAATCGACCAAAACCCTACTACATCAGGTACCGAGGTTACCTTATACCTGCCATATTCTTAGATAAACATTGACAATTTTCAAACTATAATAGCTATTTGGACGCGGTTTTCGACCCTTAAAATTGTCAATTCGGTCACTTACACCTACCAGGCACCCCTCCACGCAATTGGACGCGAAAATTTTCACTTTTAAATTTTCACTTAGGTTTTCCAAAATTTTCACTTTCCTTATTAATTTCGACAAAAATTTCATTTGTAATTCTGCAAATCCGCTTCAGCCGTGCATCCCGGAGATCGCGACCTGAAAAACAAAATTATTATTATTAAAACATAGCAAAAACACTTTAAATTCTTCAAAATTCACAGTTTTTCCGCGATTTTTCTCGATTTTTCCTCTCAACCTACCCCCGAAAACTACACAGTCGTGTAGTGCTCGGCGGCCCGCATCTATTGGTACCCCACAAGTGGGCTTTTCACTCGAAAAAATTCGAAAAAATCGCCCACCCACCCACCCTGTGGTGATTGGCTAGGTGGATTTTCGGCAAATCACAAAAAACTACTTTTTTGTTTTTGTACTGTTTTCGCCTACAGGCGGTTCCTCGTGACCTACAGAACACGTAAAGGACAATTTTGGCGGTTAGGTACCCGTCCAACTGTTCACTAAAGACAGAATATTCACGATACTGTTTTAACAGATCAATACTATTTTAAATTTACACAGTTCCCCCTATTGGGAACTAAGCACTTCGACTTTAAATCGTCTATCGACTTTGAAAATATTCTATATATTATATTACATAACTCAGTTCCCTATTGGGACTAAGGTTTTTTTTGACTTTAATCTATACTATTTACAATTATTTACACAGTCCTTATTGGGACGAAGTCTCTATTTTTAAAAAATTGTCAATTTAATAATTTAATTCTACAAGTAATACAGCCAGCCACCTTTTTTTTTGGGCACCTACTTTAACATTGTGTTGTCTCATTTATTGTATAATACACATTAAACTCTCAAATATGTTTGTGGCACACCGCACCCCCGTCAAGAAAGACAGCGGTGCTGCTTCTCCAGACAAAGCCGAGAAGGCTGGACCAGTGCCAACTTCCAGCGTCAGGCGCAGTGTAGGGGAGTGGGAAGCTGGTAAGCAAGAACACAAATCAAGCACTGCACCGTCCGCGAAGGCAGAACCCTTAGGGGCTCTGCCCAAGCAAAAACTCAAGACGGCCCCCACTCTCACTCACGAGAACAGACCATTATTGGAGAGCAGGCGTAGTATAGACGGTCCGAAAAGCCCTCCAACGAAGCCGGTCTACCCGTCTCGAGTTGCTGAGGCCAGAGCATGCCTGAATAAGGCAAAACTGAGCCTCAGCAACTCTAGGAACTTGCGCGCGGACATAAAGGCTGAGGTGATGGCAGGCTTAGACCGCCTTTACCAGCTAGTAAAGGAGGGGGATGCGGAAAAAACGAAGACTAGAAAGGAAGAATGGGGGAAAGAAGGAGAAGGGAAAGGAAAAGAGTGCTTATCAGGAACCAGCGTGGACGCTCTAATGGAGGCAATGGGGGACACGAGAGAGAAGCTAGTAGAGTGTGCGCTCTATACACGCACACTCTCCGACCAGATCAAGAGCCTCGAGGGAACACCCCCGACCGCTCCTCCATCTGCGATTCCCCTCGCAGGCCAAGCAACATATGCCAGAGCAGTGGCAGTCGTCCCGCCACCGATGCACTCTGTGATCGTGACATCGAGAGACGTCATGGACACGAGTGCAAACATAATCGAAAAGATAAGGACCGCAGTGGATGCCAAGAAAACCTGCATTCGCGTAGACAGGGTGCGAAAGGCCAAAGATCAGAAGGTTGTCGTGGGCTGTCAGAGTAAGGTGGAACTCGACGCGGTCAAGAGCAGGCTGAGCGGCTCCTCGGTAGGACTCACGGTCGAGGATGCGATAAATAAGGACCCCTTGGTGGTGTTGTTGGACGTACTGTCCTACAACACGGACGACGACATCGCCAAGGCGATCCTCGATCAAAACTCGCACCTCATGCAGGGCCTAGAGGCGGACCAGGTCAGGGCCACCGTAAAGTACCGGAGACGAGCCAGGAACCCCCTGGAAAACCATGTGGTGGTACAAGTCTCCCCATCGGTGTGGCAGCGGCTGACCGAAGCCGGCCGAGCCTATGTCGACATGCAGAGGATCCGCGTGCTCGATCAGAGCCCGCTGATCCAATGCACTAGATGCCTTGGCTTCGGTCATGGCAGGAAAATGTGCACCGACGGGGAACAAAAGTGCTCGCATTGCGGTGACCCTGATCACTTGCGATCAGACTGCCCCGCCCGTCAGACCGGGAAGCCGCCCAGTTGCAGTAATTGCAGGACTGCCAAAAACGACCAGACCGACCACGACGCTTTCAGCCCGGAGTGCCCTGTCCGGAGACGGTGGGACGCGCTAGCGCGCTCTACCGTCCAATACTGCTGAAGGCGCCACTGTGGTGAAGGAGATAAACCGACTGCCGATGGTGAGGGATGGAGACGGGCAGTATTTAAAAGACCAAAAGGCACTAAACACCTTCTATCCGGAGAACCAATGCAACCTTGACGATGATTGTCATCGTCAGGTTGCAATTGAGGCCGAGAACAAAGAAGAGGCACAAGATGGCACTACCCACCACTCACCAGAGTGGACTGTGTTTGCGTCCGTTGAACCGTCCATGGAAAGAGCAAAAAAGAGGAGCCATGTTTCAGGTATATTGTAATGTAATATAACACTGTAAGCATGGAAGCGGAATGTATATGGATATGTAGTGGCTGTATGTTCGGTTGAACGGACGCAAACGGAACGGCAGAAAAGGAACACTATGCACCAAATCTCCCCTAAGCACCCCAAGAAATATGCAGGAAATATGAAAAAATTACCCCCATAAATAGCATTTTGCTATTTAACAATAATAAAAAACGTAATATAACCAAACAACAAATGATTAATATAGTGGAAAAAATTAATTTATATATAATAACAACTTAAATATATAATAAAAGACACAACAATAGCAGTAAATAAACTAAACAATATAAACGAAATAAAAATACCATAGAAATACAAATCAAAATATAAGAAAATAACTAGCAAATTAAAATGAAAGTAACAACAAAAGTAATTACACATGAAATAAATATTATAAAGATAAAATTAATAACATAAGTAAATAAAGAGTCAATATCAGCAAGTAAGAAACAAGCAACGAAATAATAATCGAAAATCGAAAGAGTTAAACATGAATGCAATAATTTGAGACAAATACAAATAAATAAACAAAACAGTGGTAAATAAATAACGAGAAACAGAAGAAATAAAATGAAAGAAATTAAATTAAACACAAGAAAAATGCAATTGATAAATTTATTATAATAACAAGCAAAGACATAAAACAAAACAAATAAGGTTCATTATAAGAAAACGAATTCAAATAAGTTATGTAAACAAAGTCTCTAGTCACGCTAGAGGGACCACTTTTAAACAAAAAAAAAAAAAAAAAAAAAAAAAAAAAAAAAAAAAACCTAACCTAACCTAACCTAACCTAACCTTTTTTTTTTTTTTTTTTTATCGTCTGAAAATGCTTTATGCACCGTCACGCCGCCCCGGGGAGGACGGCGCGGTGTGTGGGACTCCGCCCTGAAAAGGACGTCTACCCACTAAAAACAGACGGGTGTTCGCCTCATCACCGTTCGGCCGGGGTCACGGGAACGTGTTGACACTCTTCCGCGACCCCGGCGGTGACGGGCCGCCAATGCGGCCCTCGGCTCTATTGGGGGGGGGTGCGTGTGGTGTGCACCCCCCTCTCCTGCCAATCCACTGAGTGGGACGCGGCACACTCCGACCGCGTCGCCTACTCGGGCCATAGTGCTGGGCGACAGACTTCCCCAAGTCTGCCGCCCGTGGCCACTTTAAGGTGGTTGGAACAGGGCGCGGTATGCCCTGTTCCTGCGCCCAGTGCGTCGGGCGCGGATTGGCAGTGTTGCGGCAGCGGATTCGCGCTCCCGCTCCGCGGCCTCCTTCTGCGAGATTACGTCCTCGCAGAAAGAGGCCATCGCCTCCCAGGCGTCAGCGCTGCCGGCCATGGCGTTAGTTATGGCCGGCAGCGTGAGGTCTCCGCCGACGGCGGCACGTAGGACACGGCGCTGCTCCTCCCAGGCGACGCACACTTCGAGTGTGTGCTGCGCCGTGTCTTCAGGACAGTCCGGGCAATGATGGCACCGGGCGTCCGGCTCCCTCCCGGCTACGCGGCACAGGTACTTACCAAAGCACCCGTGCCCTGACAACATCTGCGTGAGCCGGAAGGTCAGCACGCCGTGGCGCCGGGCCATCCACTCCAGAAGGACTGGCCGGACTGCCTCTATGGTCTTGAGGCCAGCCGTCGGCTGCGAGAGTCGCTCCTGCCACTCTTCCATTGCCGCCGCAGTTAGTCTTGCCCGGTATTGGGCCAGTTCTCGCGGGGCCACATCCTCTCCGCGCTCTTCCGCGCTCTTGCGCCACAAGTACAGGGACGCTAAAACCCTGGCGTCCAGGTCCCATGGCAGTGCGCCCGCCAGGACGCACGCCGCCTCTCCGGAAATTGTGCGATATCCGCGGATGGCTCGCACGGATATGGCACGTTGCGGCCGCCGCAGGATTGCAGCCCCTTCTCTGGTTATCTCGGTGGCCCAGACAGGGGCTCCGTAGAGGGCCATAGAGCGTACGACCCCCATGTAGAGCCGCCTGCAACTGGGTTTGGGCCCACCGAGGTTGGGCAATAATCTTCCCAGCGCGCCGGCCACGCTCATCAGTCGTGGCGCTAGGCGCTGGAAGTGGGCGTTAAAAGTCCACCTACTATCCAGCACGAGCCCCAGATAGCGCATGCATGCTTTGATGTCAATGCGGACCCCACTGATGGTTATGTGGGATCCTGGTGGGGGCGAACCTAACCTAACCTAACCTAACCTAACCTAACCTAACCTAACCTAACCTAACCTAACCTAACCTAACCTAACCTAACCTAACCTAACCTAACCTAACCTAACCTAACCTAACCTAACCTAACCTAACCTAACCTAACCTAACCGAGTCTGGGTCCGTTCGAGCCCGAGAACGCCACGTTTTTGCTTAGCTCCGTTTTTAAAAAATTATTTAAGTGGTATTTTTTCGCGCTACAGTGACGAGCGATACATCGTTACACGCGTAAACGTGCTGTGCATGTGCTTGTGTAAACAGTGACACCCGGAAAATAACGGGGAAAAAGTGAGTGGCGAAAAACAGTTTTTCACACGTGTTTTAAAAAACTTCAAAGACCCACAACTTCGTAATAACATCTATGACCACCGGTTTTTCCGGCACCATTTTGTGGGGCGCGTTGAGGCGCGTCTTGTGACACCACTTGCGTGAGATTTCATCCACGCAGCCCGAAGATAGCAGCAGAAAACCGGAAAACATAACCTCTTCTCCAACCACGTGTTTTCCGAACCAGAAGTCCCAGAGAGCCAAAATTTTTGGAGGAAGTACGGGGCATCAGGAGAAGTGATTGGACACGCTCAGCCGATTTTTATCGATTGCAGAGGAAGAGAAATTAAATATAAAAGTTTCAAAGTTTAGACGCCTGTACTGAAAATTCTACAGTCAGGACCCCCACATTTTCCGGCGGATCCTGCTGCGCGCTCATCAGGAGAAGAAGACAGCACTAAGTTAAGATTTTTAATAGTAATAATTTAAGTTTTATTCAAGATTTATTAAAATTTTTAGTTTTCCGAGAAAATTCCTACTGAAAAATTCAAAATTTTTAAATATTATTTTAAAATCACAAACTAGAGTAATTTATACAAATTTAGGCATTTTTTCCAAAATTTTATCTTTTAAATTGCTAAAGTTATTAAATTTTTTGTGTTTTTTCCAAATTAATTCTAAATTAATAGATATAAAATTATTTTGACGTCAGAATTGGCTTTAGGATACATAAGTCGAACTGTTTGAACCCAAAGTTGCGCCCAATAGCTGCAGAAACAGCGAAAATAGACATTTTCAGCCATCTTGGTTTATATGGTTGTCATATTAAATTGATCATATCTCTGGACCTATTGGACGTACAGGACCCGGATTTTTTACTTACCCTAAGGGACGTACACGGGAATATTTTAAAATTGTTTTCAGGGGTTTTCAGGAACTGAAAATTTTCAGCCCTGAAACCACTACGGGCGAATAGCGGAGGTCGAGCCAGGCACTGTGGTCGAAACCGCGGCTCTCTCCGACAAACGGTCGCGGAGTTACAGGCCTTTAAAACTGCCTTTTGACAGTTGGGCGGCCATTTTGTAAATCTTCGGCCTAACGTAGCTCCGGACTCGGTGGTCGTAGAGAGTTGCCGTTTTCGCAGTAGGGCTTGGGGAGGCAACCTCTACCCGATCCACCTGGTTTCAGGCACTTTGGAGCTGAGAATTTTCAGGACCCTGAAAACCACTTTGCGCGTCGGAGGGGGTTGAGCCAAGCCGAAAGAACCCAGGCTCGAGTATTCTGCGACCACTGGAAGGGAAGATATCGGGGGTTGAAAGTTGACTTTGACAGTTCCTGAACTGTCAGACGAAATTTCAAACTCTGATAGCTGCCAAACCGGAGGTCGTAGGAGGCTCGGGTTTTCTTAGGGGACATTGGCTGGCCCAGCCCTGTCCGAAAAGCGCCTTTTCAGGAGCTTTCAGGAGACAAAAATTTTCAGGCCTGAAACCTGGTTCGTAGGATAGAACTTGACGGGCCAAGTCAGAAAAGCCCAAGCACGGTGGGATTCGGTCGAACGGTTCCAGAGAAAACCGCAGATAACCAAATCTTGGGCGCCATATTGGGTCAGCAACCAAAATTTTGGACTGGGTTATCTCTTGAACCCTTCGGGCTAGGGTAGTCGTGTTTGGGTTTGTTAGAAAGGGCTCGGGGAGGCCTATCGCGCGAGATATATAGAACGACTCTACGTAGAGTTAAAAAATTTTGACAAAAATTTTGAAAAGTTTTTTGATGTGGATAGATCCCTGAAGGCTTTCTGACACCAGACTCGCATCTGGCACTTAGTTTTAAATAAAAAGGACAGAGCTAGACTCTACAATATATTTAATTTTAGTTGTAATTTCTTTTTCTTGTTAAATTGTAATTTTACGTCTGGAACGTGGCCACATTTTCGCGGTGTACAAAAATTTCAAGCAAAACAGCACCTACAACCAACTCCCTCTACCTATCCCACTCCCAAACTAGAATACCGAGTTGACCACTACCACCTGAGGAGCGGTAGAGATACCTGCGGGATACTTACCTGCGGAGCGCGCGTAGATCCAACGGAGCACACCTGTTGACCTCCCGGCTGCGTACGCCAACACCACTGCCACCTGAAACGGAAAAAGAAATTTTAGGACAGGTTTTAATTAAACCAAATTATAGTATAAATAGTCTGTTTTAGTTGTTTTATTCTATTTACAACCTATTAGCTTAAAAATTTTCTCTCATCTCTTTTACACTTTACCTTATACACATATATATACACACTTAGCATAGTTATACATTACCTGGGGTACTCTTTACAATACCCCAGCGACGCTGCACCAATCCAAACCTCACCACTAGAAAGATGCTAGGAATTAGAACGCCAGCAAAGAAAGCGACGCCAGCAGATCCGCGGAACAAAAGCCCACAAAACGTAGCAGAGGAGGCAGGGCCCTCGACGCAAAACGTTAGGAGGAGTGTGGGAGAGTGGGAAGCGGGGAAGCAGGAGAGAAAGGACCCGTCCCCAACAAAGCCTGTCAGGACCGTGCCGAGGACGGTAAAAAGGACTTCACTTGAGACCAAAAGTCCACCACCGGCGCAAAAAACCAGGGTAGAGCAAGCCAGGATATGTCTCGTCAAGATAAAAACCCACATGGCAACGACCAGAAACACAAAAAGGGAGATAAAGGAAGACGTCGAGGCTCAGGCGGAAAAGCTTTACCAACTGGTCAAAGACGCTGAGCAGGAACGGGGACGGTTACACCAGCCCACAAAGGACTTTAAAACCACAGGTGTACAAGTCCAGATACAGGGGGACTTTGAAGGGAAAAAGGCCAGCGATGAGGCAGACGCTCTCCGGAAGGCTCTGGAAGAGCATAGTAAGAACTTAGCCGAAAACGGCGCGAAGATGGATAGGCTGAAAGAGGCACTACAGGCTAGCCAAGAACACATGGAGAAGTTCTCCTACGCTAGCGTAGCGGCAAGTCGGCCTACCAATCAACCACCTAGACAAGCACTTCACTCCATCGTAGTGACGGCTAAGGACGAGAAGGAAACCGGAGAGCAGGTGCTAGATAGGATAAGGAAGGTAGTGAATGCTAGGGAAGGGGGCATAACAGTCGAAAAGGTAAGAAAGGCTAAAGACCGAAAGATAATTATGGGGTGCCGAACGAAAGAAGAAAGGGCAAAGATACGGGAAAAAATCAAGGAAGCACCTGAGCTAGTTGTGGAGGATATTAAAAACAAGAATCCACTGGTTGTACTCAAAGACGTGATGCAGTACAACACAAACGACGAAATAGTAAAAGCCCTCCACAACCAAAACGGCCAAGTCTTTGAAGGACTGGACGACGAGCAGAGCAAAACGGAAATACTTTTCAGGAAGCGAACCAGGAACCCACACTCATGTCACGTAGTGTTGAGGGTCGCCACAGAGGTGTGGAAACGCATGCTCGGGGCCGGGGCGGTGCATGTGGACCTCCAGCGGGTATGGGTCGAAGACCAATCCCCGCTGGTTCAGTGCTCGCTCTGCCTCGGCTACGGGCACAGTCGTCGCCTTTGCACGGAAACCCTTGCAAAGTGCAGCCACTGTGGCGGACCTCACATGAGGACTGAGTGTGAGGACTGGATCGCAGGCGCACCCCCAAACTGCTGCAACTGCTCGCGCGCAAAGCTGGAAAAGACGGACCATAGCGCCTTTAGCCCAGAGTGCATAGTTAGAAAAAGGTGGGACGCAATAGCCCGAACATCCGTGGCATATTGCTAAAGGCGACCCGGGGAACACTCCTGTCCAACATAACGCAAGACCATACCGAGTGGCCCAAGCAAATTTACAGCGCAAGGAACTGGCTACCACCGAACTCTTTTTAGAGGCCAGTGAACGACAGATCGCATGGGCTCTGATTCAGGAGCCGTACGTGGGAGGGGCGCGAAGTATGAAGAGCTACCGTGGCGCGAGAATCTACCAATGCGAGGTTGATGGAAGTGGGAGGGTAAAGGCGGCAATTGCCGTCTTCGATGATGACTTGGACGTCATCCCCTACCCGAAACTCACCACGAATAACATCGTCGTGGTGGGGATCCGGACCAAAGCTTGGGAAATCGCAGTAGTCTCCTATTACTTCGAACCAGACCAACCCTTAGGGCCATACCTGGACCAGTTGACCCAGATCAGAACTGAAGCGGCCACCGGTAGATTGCTGATAGGTGGCGATTCAAATGCAAAGAGTACCTGGTGGGGCAGTAATATCGAAGACCCCAGGGGCGAAGAGATGTCCGGGACCCTGGAAGAGTTAGAGCTTCAGGTACTGAACACTGGCGATATCCCTACTTTTGACACCATCAGGGGTGGTAGAGTGTTCAGAAGCCACGTAGACGTCACGGCATGTTCGCTTGCCTTGTTTGACCTGGTAGACGGCTGGCGGGTCGACACAGGAGCAACGTCCTCGGACCACAACACGATATTTTTTAACATTAAAATTAGAAGGGAGGTAGGAACAAATATTAGTAGGACAACAAGGAAATTTAACACTAAAAAAGCAGACTGGGAAAAATTTATTGGAAAACTAGAAGAACTTAAAACCGAGAACAATATTAATTTAAATAGCATAAATGAAATAAACAATAAACAAAAATTAGAGGCAATAGTTACCAAATATAGAAATTTAATTGAAGAAGCGTGCAACGACGCTATACCCAAACTAAAAAACAAAGCTAAACTTACCTTCCCGTGGTGGTCCGAGGAGCTCGCTGTGATGAAGAAGGAGGTCGCCAGAAGGAAGTACCGCATCCGCAATGCCGCACCGGTCCGAAGGGCGATGGTCGTAGACGATTACCTGAAAGCGAAAGAAGAATATGAGAACAAAGCAAAGAAAGCCCAAATCGCCAGTTGGAAGGAGTTCTGCCGGAGGCAAGATCGGGAAGGAATGTGGGAAGGGATCTACAGGATTATCGGAAGGACCGCCAGGAGACAAGAAGACTTGACCCTATTTAACGATGGTGCATTCCTAAACCCACAGGAATCTGCAGCCTTGCTTGCCGACACATTCTATCCAAAGGACACAGCGCTTGAGGATAACGCAGACCACAGGCGAATAAGAGAAGCTGCCAGTCGGGTAAATGAGTGGCAGCATGATGAATATCATGATCCACCATTTACGCCGCTGGAACTGAAGACAGCAGTGGAAGGTTTTAATCCTAAAAAAGCACCAGGTGATGATGGATTTACGTCGGACATCTGCTGTCGAGCTATCTACCAGGACCCGGACGCGTTCCTTGCTCTGTACAATAAGTGCCTAGAACTGGCACACTTCCCGGACATCTGGAAGGAGGCAACGGTGGTGGTCCTCAGAAAACCGGGCAAGGACAATTACTTGAACCCCAAGTCATATAGACCGATAGGTCTCCTGCCGGTCTTGGGGAAGGTCCTGGAGAGGATGGTAGTAGCACGGATTAAATGGCAGCTTGTGCCGCGGCTTAGTACTCGTCAGTTTGGCTTTATGCCCCAGAGGAGCACCGAGGACGCCCTCTATACTCTAATGAAGCACGTACAGGACAAGTTGAGGCTGAAGAAGCTAATTGTCCTGGTGTCATTGGATATAGAAGGAGCCTTCGATAGCGCATGGTGGCCGGCGATCAAAGTCAGACTGGCTGAGGAAAAGTGCCCGGTGAACACCAGGAGGCTACTAGATAGCTATCTCGACAGCAGACGAGTAAAAGTAAGGTATGCTGGGGAGGAATGCACAAGAGAGACAAATAAAGGCTGTGTTCAAGGGTCAATCGGTGGTCCCATCCTGTGGAACCTCCTACTCGACCCACTACTGCAGGATCTAGAGCGGAAGGGGAATTACGCCCAAGCGTTTGCGGACGATATCGTCCTGGTCGTGGACGGTGACACAGCAGCCGAAGTCTCGGGAACCGCCAATGCAGCCCTCGCCCATGTTCAGAGTTGGGGCGTAAGAAATAAGCTTCGGTTTGCACCGCACAAGACCTGTGCGATGCTCATAACCAACAAGCTTAAGTACGACACCCCAATTCTGAGCATGGCCGGGGTCGACATTGGAATGGTCCGAAGTGTGAAGCTGCTGGGGCTCACGATCGATGATAAGCTCACCTTCAACGAGCACACGGCGAACGTCTGCAAAAAAGCAGCGGAAATTTATAAGCAGCTTTCCCGCGCCGCAAAAGTTAGCTGGGGCTTAAATAGAGAAATCATACATACCATTTACACTGCTACAATCGAACCCATCATCACGTACGCGGCCGGAGCCTGGGCTCCCGCGGCAAAAAAGATAGGGGTACGGAAAAGGCTCGGATCCGTCCAACGAGGATTCGTCCAGAAGCTCTGCAAATCGTACCGCACCGTCTCGCTCAACTCGGCCCTGCTACTGGCCGGGATACTGCCTCTGGACCTTCGCATACAAGAGGCAGCAGCCATGTATGAAGCAAGGAGAGGGTCATCACGGTTCGTGCCAGGTGATCGGGAGATCGAGGGTGCGGTAAGGTTTGCAGAAACTTCTCACCCAGCCAAACAAATGGCCTTGGAATTCGTGTGCCTGGCAGACCAACGGCTTGTGGACAGTCACAATGTGCAGGCAGTGAGAATATTCACTGACGGCAGCAAGATTGAGGGGAAGGTCGGAGCCGCATTATCCCTATGGGATAATGAAGGCGAAGTCCAGAACCTCAAGCTTAGTCTCGCCGCGTACTGCACTGTCTACCAGGCTGAATTACTGGCTATTTGTAAGGCCACGGACGTCATCCTCAAGCGCAATGAGACGAGCTTTGGCCTGTATAGCGACTCAATGTCCGCATTGCAGTCGCTGGCAGGCCACGGCTCGCTCCATCCCCTGGTGATCCGTGCGCGAGCCAATTTGGCTCTGGCCTTGAACCAAAGCAAGACAGTGTCTTTGTTTTGGATCAAAGCCCACGCCGGACTGCCAGGGAATGAGCGCGCAGACGAGCTGGCAAAGGAAGCAGCATTGACGTTGCGGAGGAAGCCTGACTATGACCGGTGTCCGATTTCGTTCATCAGAGGCCAGATCCGCATGGGATCCCTCGATGAATGGAATCGGAGATACAGGTCGGGTGAGACTGCCTCGGTAACGAAAATGTTCCTTCCCGATGCCATTGACGCCTTCCGTATCGTGAGACAGGTGCGGCCGACAGGTGTCCTCACGCAGGTATTAACGGGGCACGGTGGGTTCTCCGAATACTTGAACCGCTTTAAGTGTAAGGAGAGCCCATCGTGCATCTGCGATCCCGAAATACCCGAAAACATCCCCCATATATTACTAGACTGCCCAGTATTCCTATCGGATAGGTACGAGCTAGAGCAGGAACTTGGGGAAGTGTTAACAAAGGATAGCGTACCGGTAGTAATGATGGGTAAAAACAGAAACAAATTTCTTAAATACTGCGAAAATGTGGCCAACAAAGTTATAATAAGAAATAAGAATTGAAACTATGTTTTAGTTATATTGAAATATATAAGGTACAAACATAGGAACTAAGATAGTATAAAAGTAGAAATAAGTAAAACAGTAAATAAGAAATGTAAACATAAGAAATAAGCTAACGAATGTAGAAGATTAAGGATAAATAGCAAATAGAGTTAATAAACTAAGGAATTTATGTATTAGAAATAAGAAAATGTATATGTATAAATATAAAATTGGTGTAGTAATCCATTATTTCCCCCAAACCCAGAAAATAAATAAATAGACAAGATAAAGATAAGCATTAGCAGTAGTAGTGTGGGAGTCCCACCCACAGGAAAGAATGGAGATGGATGCAAGAAAGATACAGTATGCAGAATGAAAGTACGAGAGGCACAAAAGCGAGAACTAGTATGGATGAGGTTTAGAATATAATAGGCGCCAATTATGTTGGCGGGATTGGTAAAAAAAAAAAAAAAAAAAAAAAAAAAAAAAAAAAAAAAACCTAACCTAACCTAACCTAACCTAACCTAACCTAACCTAACCTAACCTAACCTAACCTAACCTAACCTAACCTAACCTAACCTAACCTAACCTAACCTAACCTAACCTAACCTAACCTAACCTAACCTAACCTAACCTAACCTAACCTAACCTAACCTAACCTAACCTAACCTAACCTAACCTAACCTAACCTAACCTAACCTAACCTAACCTAACCTAACCTAACCTAACCTAACCTAACCTAACCTAACCTAACCTAACCTAACCTAACCTAACCTAACCTAACCTAACCTAACCTAACCTAACCTAACCTAACCTAACCTAACCTAACCTAACCTAACCTAACCTAACCTAACCTAACCTAACCTAACCTAACCTAACCTAACCTAACCTAACCTAACCTAACCTAACCTAACCTAACCTAACCTAACCTAACCTAACCTAACCTAACCTAACCTAACCTAACCTAACCTAACCTAACCTAACCTAACCTAACCTAACCTAACCTAACCTAACCTAACCTAACCTAACCTAACTCTGACCTAACCTAACTCTGACCTAACCTAACTCTGACCTAACCTAACTCTGACCTAACCTAACTCTGACCTAACCTAACTCTGACCTAACCTAACTCTGACCTAACCTAACTCTGACCTAACCTAACTCTGACCTAACCTAACTCTGACCTAACCTAACTCTGACCTAACCTAACTCTGACCTAACCTAACTCTGACCTAACCTAACTCTGACCTAACCTAACTGACCTAACCTAACTCTGACCTAACCTAACTCTGACCTAACCTAACTCTGACCTAACCTAACTGACCTAACCTAACTCTGACCTAACCTAACTCTCTCAGGTTATCATAGATTTAGGTTGCTCAGAGTTAGCTCGCTCAGAGTTAGTTTTCTCATAGTTAGGTTGCTCAGAGTTAGCTCGCTCAGAGTTAGTTTTCTCATAGTTAGGTTGCTCAGCTAGGTTTCAGAAACTTAGGTTACGCAGAGTAGGTTAGCTCAGAGTTAGGTTAGCTTTGATTTAGGTTTCATAAAGTTAGGTTATTCAGACTTAGGTTGCTCAGAGTTAATTTGTTTAGAGTTAGTTTGCTCAGAGTTAGGTTTATCAAAGTTAGGTTACTCAGAGTTAATTTTATCATAGTTAGGTTACTCAGAGTTAATTTTATCATAGTTAGGTTGCTTAAAGTTAGGTTATTCAGAGTTAGGTTGCTCAGAGTTACGTTGTTTAGAGTTATGTTGGTCAGAGTTAGGTTTATCAAAGTTAGGTTGGTCAGAGTTCGGTTTTTTAGAGTTAGGTTCCTCAGAGTTAGGTTTTTTAGAGTTAGGTTCCTCAGAGTTAGGTTTCTCATAGGTTACTCAGAGTTAGGTTTCTCATAGGTTGCTCAGAGTTAGGTTTCATAAAGTTAACTTACTCAGAGTTAGGTTTTATAAAGTTAGCTTACTCAGAGTTTTTTTGTTTAGAGTTTTGTTGCTCAGAGTTACGTTTTTCAGAGTTAGTTTGCTCCGAGTTTGGTTTCATAAAGTTAGGTTCCTCAGAGTTAGGTTTCTCATAGTTAGGTTGCTCAGAGTTAGGTTTCATAAAGTTAGGTTATTCAGAGTTAGGTTGCTCGGAGTTACGTTGTTTAGAGTTATGTTGGTCAGAGTTAGGCTTATCAAAGTTAGGTTGGTCAGAGTTAGGCTTATCAAAGTTAGGTTGGTCAGAGTTAGGTTTTTTAGAGTTAGGTTCCTCAGAGTTAGGTTTCTCATAGGTTGCTCAGAGTTATATATATTAATTTTCATTTAATTCGGCGACATATCTATCTGTCACGTCTCCACGCTAATTTATACAAAAAATATTAAAAATAAATATGCATTGTTAACATAGATTTTTGAAATTTTTAAATTTGAAACTTTGTATGGATGGATGTTTGTTACTTTTTCAAGCAAAAACTACTGAACGGATCTGGATGTTGGCACAGAGATAAAACATAGTCTGGAATAGCACATAGGCCACTTTTTATCCCGGTAAAATGGTTAAAACGGTTCCCGTGGGATAGCGGGCAAAGCCGCTGGCGGAAAGCTAGTTCGGTATAAATTGCATACGTGGTTCTGTAAATGAGCTTCAAGCGTGCATCACGGTCATCGCGACCTAAAAAAACAAAAATATTTAACTTATTAAAAACACTTGAAAATTGTACTAAATTCACAGTTTTTCCGAGATTTTTCCAATTTTTTCTTTAGGACCTTCCCCTAAAAACTACACAGTCGTATAGTGCTTGGCGGCCTGCATCCAACGGTACCCCACAAGTGGGCGTTTCTCAAAAAAAAATCGAAAAAATCGCCCGCCCACCCACCCGGTGGTGCTTGGCTAGGTGGATTTGACCAAATACCTAAACACAAAATTTTTATTTTATTGTTTCTTTCGGGCATAGGCGCCTTCTTTGATCACAATTCAATCAATAAAGCGCCAATAATCGTTCAGGTACCTGTCTACGCCTTCTTAAGTGACAAATTTTATCTTTACTAATATTAAAAAGTGGAAAGATTTGAATGTTTGTTTGTATTGAATAGGCTCCAAAACTGTTAGACCGATTTGAAAAAATCTTTAAGTGTTAGATAGCCCATTTATCGGAGAAGGCTATATGCTATATACTATTGTGCTACGACTAAGAGGAGCGGAGTAGCAGTGATTAATCTTGCAAAAACGGGGGGATTAAAGTTGACAAGACCACGCGGAGAAGCCGTGGCCAAAAGCTAGTATTAAATATTGATAATATGATTAGTCATATCATCAATATTTAATACTAGCTATGTGATAATTTTTTGTTCTTTACACAATTACCTTTATTTTTACCCGACTGCAGAAAGAGGATTGTGTGTTTGACGCGTATGTATGTATGTAGGTATGTAAGTCCGTTCGTGACTACTCAACGGCTCAACCGGTTTAGATAAATGACACCTCATTCGATTCGTCTTGATGGCACGGGTGTCCCTGGGTAAAAGAAATTAAAAAAAAACGAAATGCCGGTTTTCTACGCTTTAGTGCGAACTGATTTTGAAAATGATAATTAGTTGTATCAATTTTTATTTTGAATTATAATTTAGGGTCTATCTAGTGTAGAGGTGGGTAACTCATCAAAAATACGCGAGCTACAGATCAGCTCATGACTCAGGTGAGTGAGCTGATTCAATGAATCAGCTCGCAGATCAGCTCAGTTTGTACCTGTACAGGTATATGATTCAACTACGAGCCGCGAACCGGATTGAGCTGCGAGCTGAATTGAGCCGAATTGAGCCGAATCGAGCCGACTGAGCTGCGGGAGTTGACAGTTCGTTTAACTCTGACGAGCCGCGCGACTAGAGATTTTCAATATAATATCGTATTTACTCGATGTATTACGATACATCGGTTTAATCGATGTTTTGACAAATATTTAATCTATTCAATATATCGATGTATTTAGTTATAGAAACATCGAATCTTTGATGTTTTATTTTTTATCGGATCGGATCTATTAAAAAAACTTGGTCTGATTAATAATTATAATAAAAAATAAATTAAAATTTAACACTACTGATGATATTTATGATACGATTATTGATAATTTTCTATATATTTTTTTGTAAACGTTACCTAATATAAATTTATTATTGTATGCCTACTATGCAGGACATAGTGGAACTAAAATTACATGTTTGTTTAACCTATGCCTACAATAAAGAGATTTGGTATGATTTGATTTGATTATTTTAATAATCACTATTATCACACTACTAGATACTATGTTACTCTGGTCTGATTCTACATTTACACATACGAAATCAAAGACGGCAAGCTTTCTGTGTTTAACTGGTAAAGGGTAATATTATTGTGATATTATTTTTTTGTGATCGATAAACCTTGAAGTTGATATCCGATAATTTACATCGATTATAAATATCGATTTTTTTACTTGAAGCCCTACTGAGGCCTGCTGGGTGGCCCGTTAGCTGATACAAACTGGTTTAAAACGCTATTGCTGTCTATATCTAAAACTTCGAGTACAGAATATCAGTTAGTTCGTTAGTTTGCAATTTGCATTGAGTAGAAATTTAATAGTAAATTAGGTAGTTATTTAAAATAAAAGTCAAATTAGTTATTACTTATTACATATTTATTAATAATGTCAAATAAAAGAAGCGGTGTGTGGAACCATTTTGCCGATGGTGGAGTCAATAATAAGGTAAAATGCCTTTATTGTAGACAAATAATAGCAGTTTCAAATAAATCGACGGGAAATTTAATCAGACATTTAAAAAAACATCCCGGCATATCAACATCAAGAATAGTCGTAGTACCTCGCACTGTAGAACCTATGGAAATACCCTGTACCATAGACAACAACTCTCCATCTACAGCCACCATCAATAGTAATACCACCGTATCTCTGTCTATGATTACCACAGACGCTAGCACCTCAAATGTTACGCCTCAACCTGTTACTTCTGCCGCAAGCGCTAGTGTCGCATCAAGACCAATAAAGGAGGTCATAACGTCCTATTTAAATAAACCCCTCACAGCAAAAAAAAAACTAGAACTGGACAAACAATTAGTAGCAATGATCACGAAGGAATATCATCCATTTAGCGTCGTCGAAGATCCGGAATTTATAAAATTTGTTCATCTTTTGTGCCCCTCATACCATTTACCAACCCGAAAAACACTAACGTCAAGCTTGATACCTGCTCAATATAATATAGTTCTAGAAAAAGTCACAGAAAGATTAAGTCGTGCTTTTGCCGTTTGTATTACAGTCGACGGTTGGACAAGTCGAAGCAATGAAGGTTTCTATGCAATGACAGCTCATTATATAGTCGAAGAACAAGAAAAACTTAAAATTGCATCTGACTTATTAGGCTGTGTATCATTTCCAGAACGGCATACTGCTGAAAATATTTATAAAAAAATTAAAAACATGCTTGCTCAATGGAATTTGACAAACAAAATCACTGTTGTTGTATCCGACAACGCCAACAATATGATTGCATCAGTAAGGATTGGAGGCTGGCGACATTGGGGATGCTATGCTCACGGTTTAAATTTAGTAGTGCAAACTGGCTTAAAAGAATTAGAAA
This sequence comes from Acronicta psi, assembly GCA_946251955.1. Classification (NCBI taxonomy): domain Eukaryota; kingdom Metazoa; phylum Arthropoda; class Insecta; order Lepidoptera; family Noctuidae; genus Acronicta; species Acronicta psi. The sequence continues at coordinate 13,443,879 of OX276484.1, read as the reverse complement.
CAGTGACAAAAAAAATTAAGATAATAGTCAACTATTTTCGTCGAAGTTCTTATGCTAGCTCACAACTAAAAGCTACACAGGAACGAATGGGTTCACCTGTTTTAAAATTAAAAACCGATGTTCCCACTCGCTGGAACTCGACTTATATTATGCTCCGCCGTATTTTAGAAGCAAAAGTGCCATTAGTAGCTACTATGGCGTTGATAGGTGATAAATTTTGTACGTCAGAAGGATTTGAAGAGGCAATACCTCTAACTAGTTATGAATGGCAGATAGTTGATCAAAGTATTGAGGTCCTGGAAATTTTTGACATAGTCACAAATGTTATAAGCGCCGAAAAACAGGTGACTGCCTCCTCAATCATATTATTTTTCAAACAAATAAGTAAGCATCTGTGTATACTTATAGAGCGCGGCAATTTACTGCCAGAAGTAAAAAATTTAGTCGAATCCTTGCAAAGACTAAACAAAAAAAGATTTGAAAGCATTGAAGACAATGAGCTTATAGCTCAATCTACTATATTAGATCCTCGTTATAAGAAATTCGGATTTTTACACGAGGCAAAATACGAAAAATGCTTACAGACATTGTATTCAAAGGTCGCAACTATTAAAATAAATTCTTTAGAGGTCGAAAATCTACGCGGTCCAGAAGAAATAAGCGTGGTAGAAACTGAACACCAAACTGCCATACAACGCAGAGAAATGATTCTATTTAAAGATTTTGATGAAGAGGTGAAGCAAAATCAACGCCCATCAAATGCTTTCGCTTCTGCTGTAGTGGAAGTTGATAAATACATTGAAGAGCCACTTTTAAATAGGAAGCAAGATCCACTATTATGGTGGCATCAACGCAAAAATATATACCCTAGACTTTTTCAAGTGATGAAAACTCGTCTGTGTATATTAGCCACATCCGTACCGTGTGAAAGAATATTTTCTAAGGGTGGGCAAATAATAACAGACCGCAGAACTCGGCTGGACACAAAAAATATTGAAAAAATTATATTCTTAGCTTTTAATTTAGATAATAATGATTAATTTTGTCATATAAAAACTTAATGTCACTAGCTTTAAGCATCTTGATTGATCTCATCTCAGTTAATTGCTTAAATTATTATTATTTTAACACGTACAAAGACTATAATTGTGTTTTTGATTAAAGATTTTTTAAAATACTTATTTTATAATGATTAACCTAGGTCTATATTAAAAACAGTTATCAAAATGAAATTATCTTTTTGTATTTTTTAAGCATTTTCCTTTATTAAATTTAAAAATAACATGCTATTATATTTTTTGCGTTGATCAAGTGTTCAGAAACTGGGTGGAGTTGGAACAATAAATTTTAGACTATTTGACTATTTATTTTACTAAAATAATTAAATATTTTAGAACGAAATTCATTCTAAACCAATATATTCAAATTAATTCTCAGCTGCCATGCCATGCAAATAATATAATAAATAGAGATTTTAATACTTTAATTTAATAGACAAAAAAAATCCATAGCTTTTTGAGTTACAAATCAATAAAACGTTTCAGAACGAATGACTCGTTCAAAAACTTACTTTCTTGACTCATTGACTGTCAGTCTGTCACTGAACAAGCCTCAAGTAGATCAGAATCACAGATCAACTCACTCAATGTGACTCAATTCAACTCAATTGAATCATTTGACTCATCTGTCTCATCTGTCTGTGGAGGGATTCAAGGAGTCAAGGGAGCTGAATTGAGCCGCGCGAGCTAGTCATTTCGTTGCTGAGCTGTAGCTCAACGGCTCAGACCCGTGCGATCTGATTCATTGAGCTGACTCAGAGCTGAGTTACACACCATTAATCTAGTGATTCTGAGATGATTTATAAACTAAAAAGTAGGGAATCAATTGAATGATTAAATGAAACAAAAAACCCGACTGCGTAAAAAGCAAGCCACAAGCAAGTACAAGCTGTTCGTTCATAAACAAAATTGTTTCTCTGAGTAAGGGCGAGTTAGCCTTTACATATAATGTTGAATGTTAAGAGAATGAAATATATTTAAATGTTTAATAATGAAAACTTTATTCAATAATTTTTCTAAAATACTTAGTAAAATTTTTCATGGTTTTTGATATGTTGGATTTGTCTCCACAATGGGGTTCAAACTTGCCGCGATGCTGCGGGGAAAAGCTAGTTGACAATAATTCTAACTACGCTAAGGTACAATGTGCGGTTGCTAACCAAACACTTTGCTTGTCCCGCCTGCAATACATTTTCCTACATCACAGAGCTTGTTTTTAGATGTTCAGTTAGTACTTTTTACGCAGTTGGGTTTTTTGTTTCATTAATAATTGATTTTTAATCTTAATTTATTTTTACCCAGTCACCCATTAGGGACTTAACCTAGTTTATTTTGACCACTGTATATTATTATAGTCCTTTCAACCTTTTAATATTTACATAAAAGAAAAATTATATACACCTACAGAGAAAAAAAAAAACGTTACACTAAGCGTCGAAGAATTCCTCCGCACCACCGTCATCTGGCAACGTGCCCAGAAGACTGGCAGCAATGCCACGTTGAATGGCAATGCTTATACGTTCCCCTAGAAACAAGCCAGCCCTCTGGTCACGTGAAGAGTCGACCAGTCTCCTTGATACTTCTTTAAAAAGGAGACGAGCACTCGGACCCCACGAACCGAGCGTTTCGACTCTAAGCCGCTCAAATACATAACTAAAACTTTTTTTCTATACCTTAAAATTATTTCTTTTAATGACACTTTTTACTTCCTTTTGGAACTAAGACAATATTCGGCGTCGGTATCGATATTATCGGCGTCGGTATCGATATTATTGGTGGCAGTAGCGACATATTTGGCGTCGGTATCGATATTTTTATAAGCGTCGTCATCGTTAGTATTGGCGTCGGTATCGATATGATGGGCATCGGTATCGATATTATCGGCGTCGTTATCGATAATATCGGACTCGCTTTCGATAATTTTATGAGCGTCGGTATCGATATTATCGGCGTAGCGACATATTTGGCGTCGATATCGATATTTTTATGAGCGTCGTCATCGATAGTACGGGCGTTTTTATGGGCGTCTGTATCGATATTATTGGCGACGCTATCAATATTTTTAATGGGCGTCAGTACTGATATTATCCACGTCGTTATCGAATAATTTGCATCGGTATCGATAATTTTTAAGGGAGTCGATATCGATATTATCGACGTCGGTATCGATATTATTGGCGTCGGTATCGATATTTTTATGGGCGTCGATGTAGATATTATTGGCGTCGGTATCGATATTATGGGCGTCGGTATCGGTATTTTTATGGGCGTCGGTTTCGATATAATTGGCGTTGGTATCGATAATTTTATGAGCGTCAGTATCGATATTATCGGCGTCGGTATCGATATTATTGGTGGCGGTAGCGATATATTTGGCGTCGGTATCGATATTTTTAAGAGCGTCGTCATCGTTAGTATTGGCGTCGGTATCGATATTATCGGCGTCAGTATCGATATTATTGGCGTCGGTATCGATATTATCGGCGTCGGTATGGATATTATCGGCGTCGGTATCGATATGATTGGCGTAGGTATCGATATTATCGGCATCGGTATTATTGGCGTCCGTATCGATATTATCGGCGTCGGTATCGATATTATTGGCCTCGGTATCGATATTTTTATGGGCGTCGGTATCGACATTATTGGCGTCGATAGCGATATTATTGGCGTTGGTATCAATATTTTTATAGGCGTTGGTATCAATATTTTTATAGGCGTTGGTATCGATACTGTCGGTATCCATACTATCGGCGTCGGTATCGATACTATCGGCGTCAGTATCGATATTATTAGCGTCGGTATCGATAATATCGGCGTCGGTATCGATATTATTGGCGTCGGTATCGATATTATCGGCATCGTTATCGATATTATCGGCGTCGATATCGATATTAATGGCGTCGGTATCGATATTATCGGCATCGGTATCGATAATTTTTAAGGGAGTCGATATCGATATTATCGACGTCGGTATCGATATTATTGGCGTCGGTATCGATATTTTTATGGGCGTCGATGTAGATATTATTGGCGTCGGTATCGATATTATGGGCGTCGGTATCGGTATTTTTATGGGCGTCGGTTTCGATATAATTGGCGTTGGTATCGATAATTTTATGAGCGTCAGTATCGATATTATCGGCGTCGGTATCGATATTATTGGTGGCGGTAGCGATATATTTGGCGTCGGTATCGATATTTTTAAGAGCGTCGTCATCGTTAGTATTGGCGTCGGTATCGATATTATCGGCGTCAGTATCGATATTATTGGCGTCGGTATCGATATTATCGGCGTCGGTATGGATATTATCGGCATCGGTATCGATATGATTGGCGTAGGTATCGATATTATCGGCATCGGTATCGATATTATTGGCATCGGTATCGATATTATCGGCGTCGGTATAGATATTTTATGGGCGGCAGTATTGATATTATTGGCCTCGGTATTGGTATTTTTATGGGCGTCGGTATCGATATTATCGGCGTCGGTATCGATATTATTGGCGTCAGTATAGATATTTTTTTTGGCGTCGGTATGGATATTATCGGCGTCGGTATCGATATTGTTGGCGTAGGTATCGATATTATCGGCATCGGTATTATTGGCGTCCGTATCGCTATTATCGGTGTCGGTATCGATATAATCGGCGTGGGTATTGATATTATTGGCGTCGGTATTGATATTATTGGCATCGGTATCGAATTTATAGGCGTCAGTATTGATATCATCGGCGTCGGTATCGATATTCTCAGTGTCGGTATCAATATAATCGGCATCGGTATCAATATAATCGGCGTCGGTATTGATATTATTGGCGTCGGTATTGATATTGTTGGCGTTGGTATCGATATTATCGATGTCTGTATCTTAATTTTTACTGGCGTCGGTATCGATAGTATCGGCGTCGGTACCGATATCATCGGCGTCGGTATCGATATTGTTGGCATTGGTATCGATATTATCGGCGTCGGTATTGATATTATCGGCGTCGGTATCGATATCATCGGCGTCGGTATCGATATTGTTGGCGTTGGTATCGATATTATCGATGTCTGTATCTTAATTTTTACTGGCGTCGGTATCGATAGTATCGGCGTCGGTATCCATATTAACGGCGTCGGTATCGATGTTATTGGCGTCAGTATCTTTTTTTATATGGGCGTCGGTAACGACATTATTGGCGTGGGTATTGATATTATCGGCGTCGGTATTGATATTATCGGCGTCGGTACCGATATCATCGGCGTCGGTATCGATATTTTTATGGGCGTCGGTATCGATATTATTGGCGTTGGTATCGATATTTTTATGGGGCGTCGGTATTGATATTATCGGCGTCGGTATCGATATTATCGGCGTCGGTATAGATATTATTCGTGTCTATCGATATTATTGGCGTCGGTACCGATATTATTGGCGTCAGCATCGATATTTTATGGCCGTCGGTATTGATATTATTGGCGTCGATATCGATATTTATATGGGCAACGGTACCAATTCTAGTGTTAGTGGCAGATGTTCCCTGAGGATGTTCCGTACTATCAAACCCTCTACCGGCAGCAGTGGCAGTCGTATGTTTTACAGATTATATATTTATCTATTTACAGCATGTTATCAAACTAAAATCACAGTTTACGAGGGTTATGAAAATCTCTACTCGTATTTTAATCACTGACTTTAATTATAATATGATGTGTTTTCTGATTACATAATTTAGCGATAAGCCCCTCGAGAGAAACATATAAGTATGTTGGCCGCGTGACGGTGGCCAGTTGTAGTGCTTGTGATCGCTATGAGGGTTGTGCTCTTGTTCGTAGCAGCGCTGGCGGGCGGCGCGGGAGTGCGCGCGGACCGCTACCACCCATAAATATTTTAAAAAATAAAAATATTTAAAATATATAAAATAAATATTTTAAAATATATCGACGTCGGTATCGATATTATTGGCGTCGGTATCGATATTTTTATGGGCGTCGATGTAGATATTATTGGCGTCGGTATCGATATTATGGGCGTCGGTATCGGTATTTTTATGGGCGTCGGTTTCGATATAATTGGCGTTGGTATCGATAATTTTATGAGCGTCAGTATCGATATTATCGGCGTCGGTATCGATATTATTGGTGGCGGTAGCGATATATTTGGCGTCGGTATCGATATTTTTAAGAGCGTCGTCATCGTTAGTATTGGCGTCGGTATCGATATTATCGGCGTCAGTATCGATATTATTGGCGTCGGTATCGATATTATCGGCGTCGGTATGGATATTATCGGCATCGGTATCGATATGATTGGCGTAGGTATCGATATTATCGGCATCGGTATCGATATTATTGGCATCGGTATCGATATTATCGGCGTCGGTATAGATATTTTATGGGCGGCAGTATTGATATTATTGGCCTCGGTATTGGTATTTTTATGGGCGTCGGTATCGATATTATCGGCGTCGGTATCGATATTATTGGCGTCAGTATAGATATTTTTTTTGGCGTCGGTATGGATATTATCGGCGTCGGTATCGATATTGTTGGCGTAGGTATCGATATTATCGGCATCGGTATTATTGGCGTCCGTATCGCTATTATCGGTGTCGGTATCGATATAATCGGCGTGGGTATTGATATTATTGGCGTCGGTATTGATATTATTGGCATCGGTATCGAATTTATAGGCGTCAGTATTGATATCATCGGCGTCGGTATCGATATTCTCAGTGTCGGTATCAATATAATCGGCATCGGTATCAATATAATCGGCGTCGGTATTGATATTATTGGCGTCGGTATTGATATTGTTGGCGTTGGTATCGATATTATCGATGTCTGTATCTTAATTTTTACTGGCGTCGGTATCGATAGTATCGGCGTCGGTACCGATATCATCGGCGTCGGTATCGATATTGTTGGCATTGGTATCGATATTATCGGCGTCGGTATTGATATTATCGGCGTCGGTATCGATATCATCGGCGTCGGTATCGATATTGTTGGCGTTGGTATCGATATTATCGATGTCTGTATCTTAATTTTTACTGGCGTCGGTATCGATAGTATCGGCGTCGGTATCCATATTAACGGCGTCGGTATCGATGTTATTGGCGTCAGTATCTTTTTTTATATGGGCGTCGGTAACGACATTATTGGCGTGGGTATTGATATTATCGGCGTCGGTATTGATATTATCGGCGTCGGTACCGATATCATCGGCGTCGGTATCGATATTTTTATGGGCGTCGGTATCGATATTATTGGCGTTGGTATCGATATTTTTATGGGGCGTCGGTATTGATATTATCGGCGTCGGTATCGATATTATCGGCGTCGGTATAGATATTATTCGTGTCTATCGATATTATTGGCGTCGGTACCGATATTATTGGCGTCAGCATCGATATTTTATGGCCGTCGGTATTGATATTATTGGCGTCGATATCGATATTTATATGGGCAACGGTACCAATTCTAGTGTTAGTGGCAGATGTTCCCTGAGGATGTTCCGTACTATCAAACCCTCTACCGGCAGCAGTGGCAGTCGTATGTTTTACAGATTATATATTTATCTATTTACAGCATGTTATCAAACTAAAATCACAGTTTACGAGGGTTATGAAAATCTCTACTCGTATTTTAATCACTGACTTTAATTATAATATGATGTGTTTTCTGATTACATAATTTAGCGATAAGCCCCTCGAGAGAAACATATAAGTATGTTGGCCGCGTGACGGTGGCCAGTTGTAGTGCTTGTGATCGCTATGAGGGTTGTGCTCTTGTTCGTAGCAGCGCTGGCGGGCGGCGCGGGAGTGCGCGCGGACCGCTACCACCCGGCGGACCGCGACGCGCGCGCCGCCGCCGTCAGCCGCGCCGAGACCGCCTCCGACTACTGGATACAGGAGGCGCAGGCCGCCATCGCGGCGCGCGAGGCTCGCCAGCCGCCCACCGGCGCGCCCGCCAAGGCGCGCAACGTGGTCATGTTCATGGGCGACGGCATGTCCGTGCCCACGCTGGCCGCCGCGCGCACGCTGCTGGGCCAGCGCCGCGGCGCCACCGGTGAGGAGGCGCAACTCACTTTCGAGGCGTTCCCCACAGCTGGCTTGGTCAAGGTACATTTAACATGACTATTGTATTGATATGAGTGCGGTTTCTAGCTGGTAGGAGTCCAACAGACCCCGCCGCTTCCCTAAATGGCCGATGTACCCATGAAGATATGCTGTACTATATACAGAATGTTTGACGTATGAACTGACAATTTTTTTTGGCTGGATGGGGAGTACATTTGTTATGTTTCACCTCAAGAAGAGAATGAGGCTAGATAAACTTTAATAGAACGGATTAACGCTACAATTGAAACTATGAAAGAAGAAATGTTACTTTATACAACCACCGATAAAAGCACGCACTCAAATTCAAATTCAAAATGTTTTTATTTTAAATAAGTTCATAGAAGCCTTTATGAAACCTTAAATGTTGTGCATATGTAGTTTATAGCCGGCATTACTATATACAATACTCATAATCCAGGAAAAATGTGGGGTTTTCCTAAAAATCCCGGGAATCTTCTTCAATAATTAATTCACAATTACTTAAGCTTTGTTATCTAATAGATCAGCTAAACAACTAAATCATGTATATTTTATCACGGAGATAAGGCAGGAATCTTAGATGAATTCCGGGATTCAGGGTGCGGTGAAACGACTGAACAGATTTACATGAAATGTTGTGCATATATAGTTTATGACCGGCATTACTATATACAATACTCATAATCCCGGAAAAATCCGGAGTTTTCCAAAAATATCCGAGAATCTTCTTCAGTAATTAATTGGCAATTGTAAATTAAATTACTTAAGCTTTGTTACCTATTATATCAGCTAAACGACTAAATCATTTATATTTTATCACGGACACAAGGCTGGGAATTTCGGGATTCAAAGTGTGGTAAAACGGCTCATCAGATTTAAATGAAATTTCTTGCACCTATATTATGTGACCAACATAAACATCTTACAAACTCTGACGAAAAAGGTGCTTTTCTTGAAAATCTCTCGCAGTTAAACCTGGTTTACGACCAGCACTAACATGTTCAGTGCTAATCTTTATACCGGTCATGTACATACCTTCACGCCTGTATTCCCCGATGGGGTAGGCAGAGGCGTACTAATGTACACTCACATTTCGCCGGTATGTGTAATAGGGGGCGAGTCTATTGCCATCAACCGGGCACGAAACTAGACTCCAAGAATTAAAATCCTTTAATTAAAAAGTATAAAATAAAATTGAAGTAAAAAGAAATTTAAGGACAAGCTTTTGTTTTAATATTTACTAAAAATATATAAATACTGATATTAACATAAACTGTCACATACTAATAACATTCATTAGAGAAATATTAAAATTAAAAAAAATCAAAGCGTGGCGCCAGCAGTTGAACCATGGCATGAGCATGGCTTCCATTCTTAACACACCGAGACCTATCATGCTAAAGAGGACTTAAATCGTCAGTCCCGGTTATCCTTGTCATACGAATATCTACGACAATCGTAAGTGGTAGTCGGAAACCCAAAAATCCTGACATCATCAGCCTGACAACTAGTCTATCCTTCGGCAATATCGGTATTGCCGAAAAAATGGGTTGCGGGGTGACCGCCATCATACGTCTACGCTTCGTATAAAATACGGATATTCAGCATCTGGTCGGACTGGAAGCTGACCCCAACATGGTGGAAAAATGCTATGAAGATGAGACATGTACTAGTAACAACGTTGCTAAACATTATTTCTCTGGCGGGCGCCACGCTTTCATTTTTTAAAGTTTTAATATTTATCTAATGAATGTTATTAGTATGTGACAGTTTATGTTAATATCATTATTTATATATTTTTAGTAAATATTAAAACAAAATCTTGTCCTTAAAACATTTTTTACTTCAATTTTATTAAATGTTGATTGGGGGATGGGAAAAAAACTTTTTGGGAAAAAAAATTGAGACAAATCACGCCATTTTGGCACACTATTATCAGTTTCGTAATGATTTCATAGTAAAAACTGTCAGTGTAAGTTTCGGAATGTCAAACGCACGCCATTACGGCAGATTATTATGAGTTTCATAGTGATTTCATGTTAAAAACTATCATCTTGACAGCTGTTATGTACCTCCGGTACATATTTGGGCTGAGTTGTAGGGATTTAGAGGACCTCCTTTAAAATAGTGTTGTTTTTATTCCCGACGACACGACAAGAAGCCGAAGGAAGTGTTTCGATTCGTTACCAGGACCATAATCGATTCGTTATTATGGTCCCGGTAACAATGGCTACATTCTACGTAAATAAAATTAATACGTCAAATACATGGTTACATACAAAAAAGAGCGAAATTTGAAAGAAAAAAATGCTAGCCTATCGAGTGGTATATCAAACGAAAGAGGAGAAAAATCTGAGTTTAGAAATACATTGTTTCTTTAGAAATACATTGTTTCTTTAGAAATACATTGTTTCTTTAGAAATTCAAACCGTGTATTGGTTTAAATTGGTTTATGAATGATGCGATTCTGAAAATAATTGCGTTAGAAGATAGCTACATTATCTTCCAGTACTAATTTGGCTTTAAAAAAAAAGGCTTTAAATTATATACCTATCGTATATTAAGCCGAGCGGTTTATTTGAAATAAAATAACTGTTTAGAAAAGCATCCTTTGCGTACGCTGCCTAAACGGTTGTACAATGAAAATAATGTACCGCAAAAATGTAGGCCCTTATTAGTTCTACAAAAAAGTTCGATACCATTTATCTACGTTTTGTTTTGTATTTTTAATTTGAAAGGTGAATTGATCGGGAGTGTTCTTAACTATGTTTGATGAAAAGCGGTCAAAGATGGCCGCCACCAAAAAATGGCAGATTACATATTTTTTCACCACTCCCTCAATATGAATAACAAATGGAAGGGCTTGATTAGTAGAACCCACTATGATACATTTCAAATACCACAAAATAGCAAATTAATTGTTTTTTGTGTCAGGTTTTTTTTAATTTTAGGTGTAGATATAACCGTTTTTTTTTCAATAAGTAAAATATAAACAATTATTTTGAGCTTTAGAATATTAATCCTTATAAAAATAAACTATTTTACCACCATAGGTACTTAATGGAATTAAGATTTGCCCTGTGTAGCATTTCATTTAGTTGTACAGTTTATGAGATATTATAAAATTACTAATGCACGAAATAACACTGAAACACGCTTTGTGATTATAACATAAGCACAACGGTCTGTCATCTGGAAAATTAGTTCTATTAGTAGATTTTTATCTTCTTGTCATCTTCAAACCCCCACTGACCTAGCCAGTAATGACCAACCAATTTGCGATAAAAAATGAAGTGAATAAAGTAAGTACGAGCCAAAAAAAGTGTCAAATAATACGAAAGAAATCATCAATCTAACAAAATCATGTAACAAGAACATAAATCTCATGTCACGTCTCTGATAAACAATTTCATTTTTTTCCTGAATTTTTTAATCAAAAGGAATTGTTGTGCCTAGATTGTGGCCGTGGTAAAAAATGGGCCAAGCATAAGCCTTACGAAACTCACATAGTTACGTTTAACTCGGGTGATCTCTTTCCATTGACCTTTTTTTTCTTTTTAAGTTATTTTTAATACATAAAGTGCTAGTAGTGTAACTCATACTCGTATATATCGAAGGTCATGCATTTGGTGGAATACTATTAAGAACTTGTGTATACATATTTCAGACTTACTGCGTGAATGCTCAGATCGCTGACTCTGCGTGTACCGCTACTGCGTACTTATGTGGTGTAAAGACAAATTCAGGCGCTATAGGAGTGAATGCAGCCGTGCCCCGCGGTGACTGCGTGGCTTACACTGACACCGCCAGACACGTCGAGTCTATAGCCGAGTGGGCGCTGCAGGATGGACGCGACGCTGGTGAGTGTTTGGAGAGTTCTGCTGGCAAACATTTGAAATTATACCACATACGTCAAGTTTAACTATAACGTGTGTACAGATATGTAATCAACCATTGGTCAAACTCAGGTATCGTGACGACGACCCGCATCACCCACGCGTCCCCGGCCGGCGCGTACGCCAAGGTGGCAGACCGCAACTGGGAGAACGACGCACTCGTGGAGGAAGCCGGCTTCGACACTGACCGCTGCCCCGACATCGCGCACCAGCTGGTGCACCGACACCCCGGCAATAAGTTCAAGGTCCGTATCCGCGTTCATACAATGCAATCTCATCAATTGCTGACTCCAAATGTACCACTTCTATTCTATTTCTCTCTGTTTCTATGAAAAAATACGCGGATGATGGCTTGACAAAGTAAAATTTATTCTAAGAAATTGATTAATTTAAATGTTACGCAGGTTATTTTAGGTGGCGGTAGAAGAAACTTTTTGCCAAATAGTGTCCGCGATGAAGAAGGAGTCTTGGGTAGACGTACAGATAACCGAAATCTTATTGAAGAGTGGCAGCAAGACAAAGTAGATCGCAATGTCAGCTACAGATATATTTGGCACCGCGACGAGCTAATTGACGTTAATAACAACCTGCCAGATTATCTCTTGGGTTTGTTCGAAGGTAACCATTTGCAGTACCACTTGCAATCAGATCCAGTTTCAGAGCCTACGTTGGCGGAACTAACAGAAACGGCAATCCGCTCGTTGAGTCGCAATGAGAAAGGATTCTTCCTGTTCGTGGAGGGCGGACGCATTGACCACGCGCACCACGACAACCTGGTGGAGTTGGCGCTGGACGAGACGCTGGAGATGGACGCGGCCGTGGCGCGCGCCGCCGAGCTGCTGTCCGAGGACGACTCGCTCATCGTGGTCACGGCAGACCACGCCCACGTCATGGCCTTTAACGGATATTCTCGCCGGGGCACCGACGTCCTTGGCCCTTCGAGGAGCGTGGACCGTGACAGTGTACCCTTCATGACGCTGTCGTATACCAACGGGCCAGGGTTCCGGTCGCACGTCGATGGTGTTCGACCCAACGTAACAGCTGAGACTACTTATGGTAAGTTTTTACCGTTTTTATAATAATTTTCTAGTTTTTTTTTTTAGTATTGTTTTAATAACGTAACGTTAACTAAAACGTAACGAAAACATATTTTCTGAATAAAAGTATTGAACCAAATGTTGTATTACCAAATGTTGATGTTTTACATGGAGATTAGATTGGAATTTTATTTTAAATGATTTTCAGCCTTCATGTTTATAAAACAGTACTTAGATTTAGAAAATTTTCTTATCAGTAGGTATCTCCTTACCTTTTTACAATGTACGCTGCTATCGGCCTCGTTAAACAGAACGCGTATTTAGCGCGCGTCAGGGCGCTAGAGCGTACCAGACTAGCGTCGCGCTATAGCACCGCGTTGTGTTGTAATGAACATGCTTTGGCATGTCAAACAGACCGAGCGCGCTAGCTGTACACGGCCTTCGAGCGCGGCGTCTTGACGTCGCGTTGTATTTTTGTACAGAATTTTATCTGACGCCGGGCGTTCTTGTATGAATGTGGTAAAATGGATACTGAATAGTTGATTAAACAGGTCCGAAAATACCCTTGTTTGTATCACATGAGGTGCAGTGTATTCAAATTAATGTCAATATATACTGTATTTCATATAAAAAATCAATTCAAAAATGTATGTATTAAAAAATATGGGTGAGCGTCCAAGTCGTTCAAACACAAAATACGCGACGCTAGTCTGGTACGTTCTAGAGCCCTGGCGCGCGCTAAATACGCGTTCTGTTTGACGAAAATACGCGCGAACTGTGGGAGTGGGTACACTAACAGATGTACATATACCATGCACATATTGCCTACCCTTCGGGGAATACAGGTTTAACGCTTTGGTTTAAGTTCTTACCTACCTACCTTCTTACCGGAAAAAAAGTATTGTTGTCGCTATAATGTTAGTGCATACGTAATTGATGTTCCTCAGGCGCGCTGACCTGGCGGTCGCACGTGGACGTGCCGCTGTCGTCGGAGACGCACGGCGGCGACGACGTGGCGGTGTTCGCGCGCGGGCCGCACCACGGCATGTTCACGGGGCTGTACGAGCAGAGCCAGCTGCCGCACCTCATGGCGTACGCCGCCTGCATCGGGCCCGGCCGCCACGCCTGCGCCAGCGCCGCGCCCGCGCTCTCCGCGCCGCTCGCCGTCATAGCGTTGACCGCACTGCTCACGTTGCGCGGCTATCTACACTAATCTATAACTATATTGATCGATCAGTATTAGTTCGTTTTATGTGAATATCTACATAATACTTATTGTAAAAGTGTTTAATCGTATTCTTGTACCTTAAAGATTAGAAAGTATTTAGGTAAATACATAGATCTCTTCGTAGTGTATATAATATTATTATAATTTTTATGGTATTTTTAAATGTATGTGTAGTGAAAATGTATATTATTATGTTGCGAATTATAACGTATTATACATCTGTCTGCTGTTACTTATTAATTCGATCGTGATTCTCACGTCCGGCGTTCCTTTTCTTACAAGTTTTTATTCAACTTGCTTTGTTGTTATGTTTAGAACTTTAGATCGAAATTTGAGAACCCATTCTGAACCACTTCTCGGTGTTCAAACACATATTAGATTTGGGAACATTTTTATAGTAGAATATTCTTTATTGCACACCAAAAACCAATATCAGGAACAATCATCAATGACGACGTCTGTGGTCTAGTGGTTCGAGTTCCGGACTGCTGTGCCCAAAGTCTTATAAGTTATAGATGGTACAATGGGCGGTCTTGTCGCTAATAGTAGTAGTAGTAGTAATAGTAGTAGCGATCTCTTAGCGCTTATCTTATAATGTGCTATTATTGAGCTGATCTGATGAATGGTGCAGGAAGTTGGCCTGGATATATATATGATAGGAAGTCTGAAATTAATAGTTCTCACTTAAAATCTAAAAACAAGCGATGTTGGAAAATGTATTGCAGGCGGGACAAGCTATTCGTTCAGTCTCTAGCATTACCTGGGATAACTTTGCAATCTTTATAATTACCTTAAGCATGATTCTCTTTTCCAGGATGTAATTCACTTGCAAAATGTGTGTTTATTCCATTATGTTTATTTGTGGTCCGTGCTATAAAAGTTGGTAGTCGTTTCCTATTTATTCATCAAATTTAAATAGACTTTGATTGGCAGTCTGGAACATTGACATTTTGCCAGGATATAGCAATGAACTAGTAAGGCACAGACATATTCGTATAAATGCCTGCTGCATTCAAGAAACCAAGTAGAAGCGCTCCAAGGTAAAGAGTACGTATTGCGAACATGAGTTTTTTTATTAATCCTAGGAATGCAGTGCGGTAAAACAGTAAGGTCCTGTTTACTGACAAGTACCCGTTAAATTAATTGGAAGATAATTTACTACAAATTTTATTCCATTTTTGAATTTATTCAGCAGTTCGCGGTTATTTAGCGATAGTAAAACAGACATAACATTTCGGAACGAGAAAGTATTTTTATTTATTTATTCAACATAGGCCTACACTTGACCGCCAGTTCGCCTGATATTAAGCGACACTATAATGATGAAGATGTGATGTTGAAGACATCCAGATTACCTCTACAAGGTGGAAGGGACATCGACGCACAAACGTCGTGACAAGGTTTCACTCAAGGTCAAAAATAAAATGACCTAGGCCATTAATGTAGAAAATGATCGGTTATTACAGATATTGACATTTTTAAGCGCGCAGTGTATTGCTAAAACGCGATTATATCGCTCTGCGGTGAATGTTATCGCGCTCTCTCTCGGGGAAGACAGACATCCCACATTTTAGCCTATTAAACGCCTATTAAAAGTTCGCCTATTAAAAGTCGTTCGGATTTTTAGAATGTCTACCATGAATTGATGTTGCGTTTTCGTGCTTCTGGTCATCCGATAGAAGAAGGTGCAAGGGGGCATAAAATCGTGGAGATCTGATGCACTGTACAATGTATAACACAGTACAATTGAAATGTATCCAAGAGGACTTTAGCCTGGACAAAGGAGTCGTTGCCAATGAGCTTCTTGGCATGTTTCTCGACGGATTCCAACGCCTCGAGCTGGTACTTAGCTGATCCGAGAAGGTGCGAACAGTACTCCATGCACGACCGAACTGCTGCTACTGTTTCACAAAATATGAGCTGTCATTCATTCTTCCGGCGTAAAGTAACGACGCACTTTCGAGGGGATACCCAGCTTTCTGGCAGGTACTTGAGCCTTGGACTCTATATAGGAGCCGATGTTAAGGGTTGACGTTAGAAGAGCCCATTCCAACTGGCCTAGCAATGCCTCCTGGGATATCAATGCCTCCAAGTCGTAACTTGAGTAGGTACTCATGATGCTGCATAAGAACAGATATTATTCACAGCATAATAGCAAGGCTGCATACACAATATATTAAAATGTCTGACTAACTGTCCGCTGAAATAACCACAATTATTCTAACCACAATCGACCAAATTGGCGAGCTGCTACGAAGATATGTTTAGGATATGGGCAGCAGTGGCTGATTTGCGAGCTCTAATCTGGACTCTAAATGGGCAGCGCATTATAATTATTAATTTGATAGTCTCAGCCCCCGCTAAATGTATTAAATAGCACAACCACCACGTACCAATATTCATAACGACCAAAACTATTACGATAAAGTAATGCAGTTAATTATTAATAACTTAGCCCAATTTGAATTGTCATTATTCGTACTGACTGACATTATTATACATAATGCCCTCATTCATTCTTTAAAGATATAGTGACTCTTTTGTCTGTTATGTATGCTAATGATCGTGTTTATCATAAATATGTTAGTCCCACTTCGACTCTTTCGTTGGTCTAGTGGTCCCGAGCGCGACTGACCGACCGACCGACCTCAACATACCGGCGAACTGTGGGTGTACATCAATACACCTCTACCTAACCCTTCGGATGATACAGGCGTGATAAATGTTATGTTAATCGCTTGGTCTATGACATAATATGTTTCAGTCCTGTGTCGGTCGGTCATTTTCTAAGATCTTGGTCTATCGTGAATTCGTGACCGAGGAGTCACGGGACCGGGAGAAAAGATTCGATCAAAATGTCGGCCATCGGTCACGAGAACCGAAACTAAGTAGATACGTAAGGCTATAGACATAAAGTTGAACTTAGCTCCGCAATTTTGTTCGCTAGTCAATCACAATGTTTCGGATGATTCCGGGCAGAGAGTTTTATTAGAGATTAGAGATTCCGGGTCAAGTGAGGCGAAGACGAGAGCCGGTCCGGAGTGTTATTTCGTCGGAATGGTTGCATTGTATCAATAGGTCCAGCGCCCCGCCGGTCATTCCGTATCGGTCGGTCGTACGCACACGCATATGTGCCGTGGTCGCGGTAGGTCGCGTGCCAATCATGAATGACCCGGTAGGTCACACAGAGAGCTCGATTCGCTCATTTTGATTCCTTCCATAACGATCGACACAGTATGCCCGTGAGCTGGGGCCGGAGTATTCCCGTTTGAGCACCTTTTTCCACGTCAATGTATTGGGTGCTCTAGAAAAAGGTGCTCAAACGGGAATACTCCCAAAGGACTAGGTTCACTCAGTAGCGGAGGCGTTATTAAAAATATTTAATTTTTCGCCTTCCGTGTGTGGCTTTTGTGTGTGGTCGTGATGTATAGGTACCTACTGTAGCCTACCATAAAATAGATTTCACTAACGAGTCACAGTTAAAAAGAATTAAAACTATTTCCATTTAATCAGATCTCAATTAAGGTCGTTGCAGACCTATTAAAACAAAGAATGCAACACCAACAGTAAGCGCTAGAGGCGCGGAGAGCGCGGGCGCGGCGCTGGCGCAGGCGTGGCGGCCGGGCCCGATGCAGGCGGCGTACGCCATGAGGTGCGGCAGCTGGCTCTGCTCGTACAGCCCCGTGAACATGCCGTGGTGCGGCCCGCGCGCGAACACCGCCACGTCGTCGCCGCCGTGCGTCTCCGACTCCAGTGGTACGTCCACGTGCGATGTCCATTCTAGCAAGCCTAAACATAATCACAACATTTTAACCTTATCTCAGCCCGTTATCTTTTATGTGTAGCGTATGGATGAGTGGTGGACAATATGCTTACGATAATTCTCCTCAGCCGTTACGTCACGCCGAACACCGTTTATATGCGACCGGAAGCCTGGTCCGTTGGTGTATGACAGCGTCATGTAGGGAACACCGTCTACGTCTGAGTCCCGTGATGGACCGAGGATGTCATGACCCCGGCGAGAATATCCGTTGAACGACATGACATGGGCGTGGTCTGCCGTGACCACGATGAGCGAGTCGTCCTCGGACAGCAGCTCGGCGGCGCGCGCCACGGCCGCGTCCATCTCCAGCGTTTCGTCCAGCGCCAACTCCACCAGGTTGTCGTGGTGCGCGTGGTCAATGCGTCCGCCTTCCACGAACAGGAAGAATCCTTTCTCATTGCGACTCAACGAGCGGATCGCTACCTCTGTGAGCTCAGCGAGGGTAGGCTCAGTTGTGAGGTTAGATTGCAAGTGGTACTGTAAGTGGTTGTTCTCAAACAATCCTAACAGGTAGTCAGGGGGTGATGCAAACGACTCCATCAACTGGTCTCGGTTCCATATGTATCGGTAATCAAGGTTATGTGAAGCTTTATCGCTCTGCCATTCATCAATTAAATTGCGGCCATCAGTTCTAATTCCAGGTGATCCCTCCTCATCAAAAATTGTATTAGGAATAAATTCACGCCTTCCGCCTCCCAAAATGACCTGGCGTGTAAACGTATAGGTAATCAAATAAAACATGTAAAGATTTATCTGAAATATTAGTGGTTCTCCATGGAGTGACACCGAGTACAAAACATCGAAATACATTGTGAGAGCAGGATCGTGTCTACACTAGACACTATACTAACTTTGAACTGGTTGCCAGGGGAGCTGTGCACAAGCTGGTGCGCGATGTCGGGGCAGCGGTCGGTGTCGTGTCCGTCCTGCTTGACGGCCGCGTCGTTTTCCCAATGCCGGTTGGCCACCTTAGCGAACACGCTGGCGGGCGACGCATGGGTGACGCGCGTAGTGGTCACAATACCTGTCAGTTATATTTCAAAATAATTTATGACTGTACATATTTTGAAATGTGCGATTAAATAATGATGAACAGAGACCAGCATCACGGCCATCTGCGAGCGCCCACTGAGCGATGGATTGCACGTGGAGCGAGGTGTCGGTGGAGGCATCGCAGTCCCAGCGTGGCACCGCGGCGCTCACGCCCAGCGTGCCCTGGTTGGCTTTCACCCCGCAAAGGTACGCGGTCGCTGAGCACGCCGAGTCTGCCACCTGAGCGTCCACGCAATATGTCTGCAAAAAGCATACATTTCAATATACACTATTAAGCTAATCTCACTGTAAATTACGGAAAACATCGTCGAATTTCAAAGTATCAACCTTGATCAAACCGGACGTAGGGAACGACTCGAACGCAAGTTGCGCCTCCTCACCGGTGGCGCCGCGGCGCTGCCCCAGCAGCGTGCGCGCGGCGGCCAGCGTGGGCACGGACATGCCGTCGCCCAGGAACATGACCACGTTGCGTGCCATGGTACCCTGCGGGCGCGCAAGGCGGGCGCCGATGGCAGCCTGTGCTTCGTCGTACCAGTGGTCGGCCTGGGTTTCGGCGCGCGGCACGGGTGCGCTTCGTGCCGATGGGTCCGGCCGGGGCGCGCGTGCGGGGTGATAGCGGTCGGCGGCAGCCTTGCTCGTCACGAGCACCGCCAGCGTGAGTGTCACTAGCGCGAGCGGTCGCAGGAGCATGTTGGAGGTTCAAAGAATTGAGTACGACTGTTGCTCCAATAATACTGCCTTTTATCATAAGCATATCAAACTATCTAATCAACTTGTTATTATAATTATGACTGGTATTTACTACCATGTTGTAAGTTCATGGTTAAAGATAATAATATTAAAATTACTTAAATATTAATATCTTGTACCATAAAAGGTACAAAAAGGCTCCCGGTGTGGTTCGTGAATGAGCGCCCTCGTCAAAGGAAAACTCCTTTACAGTAACCTTCTCAAGAGTAAAGCTGCAACCCTGAGAATTGTATCGGTAGAAAAGAGCCTCGTCGCGACGATTTATTGATGGCATTCGATTGCGACCTTCATGAACCCCTAATCAGGAAATTCCACTTCTACGGTGAATCTTTTTGCTTCGTATCTGAGTAATAAATAGCATTCAGAAAGTAGACGTCAATGAAAAAAGATCACCCGGGTCAGTCGTTATAATAGGAGTTCCGCAGGGCTCAATTCTTGGCCAACTTTCGTTTTTGATTAAATATAATGACTTATTTATTTATTTATTTATTTATATTTCAATTACTCTCTACACTTACAGTTAGTACCAACACGTCCAGAGAGTCAACAATAATGATGAACTTAATATTAATATATTAACTTAAAATTTTTATAATAACATTTATATAATAATGGAAATAGGATTGCAAAACTAGTAAATTATAATTAAGTATGTGAATGTAAATTATACACTGCTGAACATCATCACCAATCAATTTAAAGTAAAACAATTATATTATCAATAAAACATAAGAAATAACAATTAAACAATAATTATATTCTTATTATTCGGACATCAATTTACCAAAAAATTCTTTGCAACTTGCCTTATCTCATAAAATTGAAGTAAAAATATTGGACAAGGACAAGCTTTTGTTTTAATATTTACTAAAAATATATAAATAATGATATTAAATTAAACTGTCACATATTAATAACATTCATTAGAAATATTAAAACTTTGAAAAATGAAAGCGTGGCGCCCGCCTGAGAAACAATGTTTTAACAACTTTGTTACTAGTACTAATGTCTCATCTTCCTAGGATTTTTCTAACCCTGTTGGGGTCAGCTTCCAGAGCGACCAGATGCTGAATATCAGTATTTTATACGAAGCGTAGACGTATGATGGCAGTCATTAGACTCCGCAACCCATTTTCTCAGCAATACCGTTATTGCCGAAGGATAGACTATTGTCAGGCTGATGATGTCAGGATTTTTGGGCTACCAACTACCAATTACGATTGTCATAGGCATTCTTATGACAAGGACAACTGGGACCGACGCTTTAAGTCCTTTCCTATGACAGGTCTCAGGGGTCCCGATATGTTAAGAATGGAAGCCATGTCTGTGCTGAGCGGGAGAGGTTCAACCTCTGGCGCCACGCTTTCATTTTTTTAAGTTTTAATATTTCTAATGAATGTTATTAAAATGTGACAGTTTATGTTAATATCATTATTTATATATTTTTAGTAAATATTAAAACAAAAGCTTGTCCTTAAATATTTTTACTTCAATTTTATTTTATACTTTTTAGTTAAAGGGTTTTAATTCTCGGAGTCTGGATTTGTGCCCGGTTGATGGCAATAGGCTCGCCCCCTATTACACATACCGGCGAAATGTGGATGTACAATAGTACGCCACTGCCTACCCCTTCGGGGAATACAGGCGTGATGGTATGTACATGACCGGTATAAAGGTTAGTACTGAACATGTTAGTGCTGGTCGTAAACCAGGTTTAACTTACAGAGATTTTCAAAAAAAGCACCTCTTGCGTCAGTTTGTAAGATGTTTATGTTGGTCACATACTATAATTATGTGCAAGGAATTTCATGTAAATCTGATGAGCCGTTTTACCACACTTTGAATCCCGGGATTCCCCGCCTTTTCTCCATGATAAAATATAAATGATTTAGTCGTTTAGCTGATCTATTAGGTAACAAAGCTTAAAAAATTGCCAATTAATTACTGAAGAAGATTTCCGGAATTTTTAGGAAAACTTCGAATTCTTCCGGGATTATGAGTATAGAATATTGTAATGCTGGTCATAAACTATATATGCATAAAATTTCATGTAAATCTGTTGAGTACTTTCACCGCACGTAGAATCCCGGGATTCATCGTAAGATTCCTGCCTTTTCTCCGTAATAAAATATACATGATTTAGTCGTTTAGCTGATCTATTAGGTAACATAGCTTAAGTAATTACCAATTAATTACTGAAGAAGATTCCCGGTTTTTTTAGGAAAACTCCAGATTTTCCGGGATTATGAGTATTGTATATTATAATGCCGGTCATAAACTATATATGCACAAAATTTTATGTAAATCTGTTGAGTCGTTTCACCGCACGCTGAATCCCGGGATTCATCTAAGATTCCCGCCTTTTCGCCAATGATAAAATACACATGATTTAGTCGGTTAACTTATCTATTAGGTAACAAAGCTGAAGTAATTGAAAATTAATTATTGAAGAAGATTCCCGGGACTTTTAGGAAAACCCCGCATTTTCCGGGATTGTGAGTATTGTATATAGTAATGCCGGTTATAAACTATTTATGCACCAGATTTCTTGCAAATCCGATGAGCCCTTTTAGCGCACTCGGAATCCCGCGATTAATAGAAGTATCCCGCATTTTCTCCGTGATAAAAATTACATAATTTCGGCGTTTAACTAATCTATTAGGTAATAAGGCTTACATAATTTCCCAAAAAGATTCCCGGGATTTTCAGAAAAACCCCGCACTTTTCCGGGACCGTAAGTACTCTATATGCTAATGCTGGTCACAAAATATAAATACAGCAAATTTCATGTAATTTGCACAGTTTTATCACAGAGTTCCTATGGCCACCTTCCCGCTCCATCATCAGACCAGCTCAATAGTATCATATTTTCAAAATGTACCTCGGTCTACATACGTGTACCAAATTTCAGATCAATTGGACACCGGGAAGTGGGTCAGAACAGGCTCTCAAATTTTGCTCTAAACATACACACAAACTAACTAACAAAGCAAGTTGAATAAAAGCTTGTAAAAAACATATTGCAACTCTAGCAAATAGAATACGTAAGTTAATTTTTGTTTTCAAAAAACTTCGGTATATTGCGGATTACAAATTAATTAAGCAGATATATCAAGCACTTTGTGAATCTATTATTAAATACTGCATTACTTCTTGGGGTGGTGCCCCAAAAACAGTACTGCTAACCATAGAGCGAGCCCAACGTGCTATCTTAAAAGTAGCCACCTCCCGACCTTTCCTTTTCCCCACCGACCTATTGTATAAAAGTTGCAGTGTTCTAACAGTCCGCCAACTATTCATAATGCGAACTGTGCTTAAATAAAATTGAAGTAAAAATATTTAAGGACAAGCTTTTGTTTTAATGTTTACTAAAAATATTTAAATAATGATATTGTTAACATAAACTGTCACATATTAATAACATTCCTTAGAGAATTATTAAACCTTTATAAAATGAAAGCGTGGCGCCCGCCAGAGAAATATTGTTTAGTAACTTTGTTACTAGTAGTAATGTCTCATCTTCCTAGCATTTTTCTAACCATGTTGGTGTCAGCTTCCAGTCCGACCAGATGCTGAATATCAGTATTTTATACGAAGCGACTGCCATCAGACTCGATAATCCATTTTCTGGGCAATACTACCGATATTGCCGAAACTATTGTCAGGCTGATGATGTCAGGATTTTTGGGCTTCTGTCTACCACTTACGATTGTCGTAGGCATTCGTATGACAACCGCGACCGACGACGATTTAAATTCTTTTCTCTGCCAGGTTTCAGGGGTCTCAATGTGTTAAGATTAGAAGCCATGCCTGTGCTGAGCGGGAGAGGAGAGGAGAGGAGCTTTTGGCGCCACGCTTTCATTTTATAAAGCTTTAATAATTCTCTAAGGAATATTATTAATATGTGACAGTTTATGTTAACAATATCATTATTTAAATATTTTTAGTAAACATTAAAACAAAAGCTTGTCCTTAAATATTTTTACTTTAATTTTATTTTATACTTTTTAGTTAAAGGGTTTTAATGCGATTTCTGGGATTCACATTACCGGTATGCCTCGTTGGTCTAGTGGTCCCAAGTGCGACTGCTACGCTAGAGGTCCTGGGTTCGAATCCTGGGTCGAGCAAAGTGTTGTTGGGTTTTTCCGTGAAATTTCCAGTAGCAGCTCGGACTCTGGATTTCTGCCCGGTTGATGGCAATAGGCTCGCCCCCTATTACATGGGACCTAAACATTCTGGCGAATGTGGGTGTACATTAGTACGCCTCTGCCTATTCGTCTGTATGTACATGACTGGTATAAAGATTAGTACTGAACGTGTTAGTGCTATTCATAAACAAGGTTCAACTTACAGAAATTTTCAGGAAAAGCACCTGTTTCGTCAGAGTTAGTAAGATATTATGTTTATGTTGGTCACATACTATAAGTGCAAGAAATGTCATGTAAATCTGATGAGCCGTTTTACCACACTTTGAATCCCGAAATTCCCCGCCTTTTCTCCGTGATAAAATATACATGATTTAGTCGTTTAGCTGATCTATTAGGTAACAAAGCTTAAGTAATTGCCAATTAATTACTGAAGAAGATTCCCGGGATTTTTTGGAAAACCCCGCATGTTTTCGGGATTGTAAGTATTGTATATGGTAATGCCAGTCATAAACTATATATGCACCAGATTTCATGCAAATCCGATGAGCCCTTTTAGCGCACTCGGAATCCCGGGATAAATAGAAGTATCCGCATTTTCTCCGTGATAAAAATTACACAATTTCAGCGTTTGACTAATTTAATAGGTAACAAAGCTGAGATAATTGCCCAAAAAGATACCCAGTATTTTCAGAAAAACCCCGCACTTTTCCGGGATTGTTAGTATTGTATATGGTAATGCCTGTCATAAACTATATATGCACCAGATTTCATGCAAATCCGATGAGCCCTTTTACCGCACTCGGAATCCCGGGATAAATAGAAGTATCCCGCATTTTCTCCGTAATAAAAATTACATCGTTTCGGCGTTTAACTAATTTATTAGGAAACAAAAATTACATAATTGCCCAAAAAGATTCCCGGGATTTTTAGGAAAACCCCGCACTTTTCCGGGACCGTAAGTACTCTATATGCTAATGCTGGTCACAAAATATAAATACAGCAAATTTCATGTAATTTGCACAGATTTGTCACAGAGTTCCTATGGCTACCTTCCCGCTCCATCATCAGACCAGCTCAATAGTATCATATTTTCAAAATGTACCTCGGTCTACATACGTGTACCAAATTTCAGATCAATTGAACACCGGGAAGTGGGTCAGAACGGGCTCTCAAATTTTACTCTAAACATACACACAAACTAACTAACAAAGCAAGTTGAATAAAAGCTTGTAAAAATAGGATACATGGTGAACCCTACATTGTGCACGTACACCACCCGCATTCTCAATGTTCTGTCTGTTCTGTTATGTTTGATATTCGTGTATGCGATCCGTTCTTGCTTCCCTTACCACATACTCACCTTGAGTACATATAGCATCTAAGAATTCTTCTGCACCACCACTGGTTTTACCAACCATTTGCTTGCTTGCATGCATACATTGCATGCTTGATGTCGCAATGAAAATGGCCACCTACTAGGCTCTTTATAAATTAAATAAATAGGTAGTTTACCATTGATACGAAAAGTAGAAGACTGATAATGCTAGTCGGTTAGGTAAGATACCAATAGCAAAGAAGAGTTCATTGCAGCAAAGGATTTAAAAAAAACCAGGAGTGTGAGTAGCACCTCGCTTGGCTCATACAAACTTCAAGACATTGTGAAATAACTGTATGATGAGTTTTACGTAGACACTGATGTGCTGCGGTGGTCGCGCCATGCGCCATGCGCTATGCGCCATACGCCACGGCCGCACTCCTGTAAACTTGCGAAGATCGCGCTTAAAGTTAAAAAAAATATTTTACATACTTCTACACTAATAGGTAGTACTTTTTGAACGTCTGGTTTACATGTTAGACAGCCCCAAAACACCCACCTTTCCTTCTTACTTAATTTTTTTGCTGGAAAGAAATGATGCAACTAAGTCTCCGGCAACACGATTCTGGTCCAATAGAGATGATCTCAGATCACCATTACTACACGTCTCAGTTGGAGCTTTGAATGCGCACCGGGCATATGTATCTAATCTTGCAGATGTTGATAATCAAAGGTTACAATTATGTACTTAGGTATTACATTTATGATTTCTAACAGATACGTACCTTATTCAGGAAATGTTTATTGTTTAATCTCACTGATATCAGTGTGCAATGCTATTTCCGATTGTTTAAGGAATGTCGATAAAGTATCTCATATCCGATGTCCCTTATCTTGTTTGTTACATAAGCACAAGTCTGCGATAAAATTATTCTCATTAGCAGTTTACACTAGGTAGTTTGGCGACAGTCCGTGTGGGGCTCTCTACTATAGTGTACTATCTACACGCGGTGCGCCGCCGCCTGTAGCTCAAGCACGAGTCACTGTAGTAATAGAATAGTTAACGAAAGCTATTACTATTCCTTAACGATAACCAGCCCCCAAGTTTCACGATACTTTAACTTAAATATCCATCAAAAACGAAAGAAAAAATAAAGAAGAAAGGTTTCTTCTAGGCAAGAGCGCTGCATTGTATAATACATCGTTGCCAAGTGCAAGCCTAACTAAGATAAAAATAATAATTATTAATTAATAGCTGCAGTATTTTTGGCCAATAGTTTTGGGCCAGAGAATCAGCATTGCCATTCAACGTGGCAATGCTGCCAGTCTTCTGGGCACGTTACTAGATGACAGCGATGCGGAGTACTTTGACGCCTAGGCGCGGAAATTATGGGTGTTTGATTTTCTATTTATTGAATTTGTACATTATCTTATATACATATAAAATGCTTTGTCCTGAATGACTGACTCACTGACGGATCAACGCAGAGCCTATAACTCTGATCGTAGAGACCTGAAACTTGGAGGGTGTATTCTTTGTATGACGTAGGCATCCGATAAGAAAGGATTTTTCGAAATTCTGTCCCTAAGGGGGTGAAAAAGGGGGGCAAAGTTTGTATGGGACAACGTGATTCCTTGGTTCAATCTACTTCAAATTTTGCATATACATTCTATAACAGAATTGAAGGAAGACGTGTTTCTTATTTTACTAAAATTCATCCCCTAACTGGGTTAAATAGGGGTAAAAAGTTATTTTGCTCCAAAGTTGATATCAATACTCCTTTGAGTTTTTTATTTAAATTAAATAAAAATAAAATTTTTGACATATTATATGTCAATTCCTCAGCAGTAAATAATGTCAAGTAGTTGAAGGCTCTTTATTCAATAAACAAAGATTTAATAAATTTGTGAGGGTTTTAACTATCGATAATTATAGAAATGCATGACCAAAGTATATTTTTATAATATTTTATTTTATCTGACATGACTGTTATTTGGTCACTAAGGTAACTAAACAAAACAACGACTTGCAGTGTCTATTGATACTGGATGGCCAGTACTCACACTCCTCTTCACTGGAATGTCGTTGTTGGTCATTAGGAGTTCAGAACTCCTAAGCTGCTTCGCAACTTCAATAGTCGCGGGCAAGCTAGGGCTTTAGTGAGAATATCTGCTTCCATATCTTCCGTTGGCAGATACTTCACCTTTATCACGCCTTCCATTACACAATTTCTTATGAAGTGCATTTTTAAGTCAATATGTTTGGACTTGGAAGTGACCATTGTGTTTTGACTTAATTTTAGAGTGGCTTGATTGTCGTTAAATATGACTATGCTTTCATAGTTGGCCCCAAGATCTTTGAATAGATTTCTCAAGTGAATAGCCTCCTTTGCAGCTTCAGTCAAGGCGACATATTCCGCTTCAGCAGTCGATAGCGCTACAATCTTTTGCTTCTTCGACATCCAGCTTATAGCCGTTCCAGCATATTTAAAACAATAGCCTGAAAAAGACTTCCGGTCGAGCTTGCATGCACCCCAATCTGCGTCAGCCATACCATGTAATTCTGAACGTGTTTTTCTAAATACAAGACCGACGCTTTTTGTTCCTTTCAAGTATCTTAGTACTCTTTTTGCACACTTGAAATGCTCTTCTCCATAATAGTCATTAAATTGGGAGAGATAGCTTATGGCAAACATAATATCCGGTCTAGTTGCTACCGCCAGATACATGAGTGTCCCAATCAAATTTTTGTAGGGCTGATCGTTTCTTTTATCTTTTTCTCTTTTTTCTAGTCTAAGACCTGGTTCCATGGGTGTAGACGTGACCTTGCAATCTTCCATTTTAAATTTTTTAAGAGTGTCTTCTATGAACGTCTCCTGGTTCAATTTGATTTCATCTCCCTTATAAGTAACGTCTATCCCTATTAACCGTTTAGGTTTTCCTAAGTCTTTTAACTCAAATTTCGTATTTAACAGGTCTTTTATTTCTTGCAGCTTTTTAGGACACGAATAGGCAAATAATAAATCGTCGACATAGATAATTATTATGATTTTAACTCCTCTTTTCTCTAGTAAGTATAGACATGGGTCAGCTTCTGATGCTTTGAAACCTATGTTCTTTAATTCTGTGTCGAGTTTCTTATACCATTGCCTCCCTGCCTGTTTGAGTCCATATAAAGCTTTTATGAGATGACATACTCTCCCTTTGGGGCTGTTTTTTATGTCTTTTAGCATACTCATAGTTTTGTTGTAAACAGTTAAATTTTCTTGTTTACTTTCTTCAACCATGATTTCGGTCAGATACTCTTCTAAAAAGTCAGGATACTTCATTACTATTTTTTCTTCTAGTTCACCATTCAAGTAAGCTGTTGTGACGTCCATCTGGTTTAATTTCAAGCCTTCTTCCATGGCAATTCCAATAACAGATCTTATCGAACTCAGTTTAGCTACAGGAGCGTATGTTTCATTGTAGTCAACGCCTGGTCGCTGAGTGAAACCCCGTGCTACGAGTCTGGCTTTCTTTGTGATGCTGTTATCAGGTCCTACTTTGTTTCTGAGAACCATTTTGTAATCCACTTCTTTCATATCTTTGTTCTTCTTTTCTATTTTCCAGGTTCCGTTCTTAACATGTGCTCTAATCTCGGCTTTTATAGCATCATGCCAATATTCATCATTTTCATTATCATCAGATATGTTGGATATCTCAGACAGTAGGTGACTTTCGTCAGTCTGGTCCAGTATAAAATCTCTGGTCCAGGCAGGCGGACGCCTCTCTCTTTGCGGCCTCCCATTTTCAGGTATTTCTACAACCTCTGATGCGTCATCGTAAGACTCTATTTCTTCTACCGAAGAAACTTCATCTTCTTGCTCATTAAAATTTTGCAAGGTATTTTCCTTTTCCTTTTCTATTATTTCAATTTCTATTGGTTGTACCCTTTTATTTTTCTTATTACCTTTAATTTTATTTTCTTTTTCAGGTATACGAGAGTGTTCTTTTTCATTAATTAGATTATCATAGTTCTGACTTTCTTCTGTGAAATACATCTTGTCTATGATTTTTATATCTCTGCTTGTAACCACATCATCGTCTTCGGGTATGTATACTCTGTAAGCCTTTGAGGTCATCGAGTACCCCATGAATACACCTTCCTTGGCATTTTGAGTCAGTTTGCCTTTCTTGTTTTTTCTTAAAACAAAGGTCTTCCTGCCAAATACGTTTAGATGATGTCCGCATGGTATTCGGCCCAGCCATCTCTGGAACGGTGTTTCACCATTAAGCGCTTTCGAAGGGCTACGATTAATGAGATAGTTTGCGGTTGCTACCGCTTCCGCCCAAAGCTTTTTAGGTGCCTTGGCCTCTATCAACAGACACCTTGCTTTGTCTAACAAGGATCTGTTTTTCCTCTCGCTTATCCCATTCTGTTGAGGAGTATAGACTGTGGTCAACCTTCTTTGGATGCCAAGCAATTTGAGAAAATCATCAAATTCCCTGTTGCGATATTCGGTGCCATTATCGGTCTGCAGGTTCTTTATCTTTTTGTTATGAAAAGTTTCAACTTCATTTTTATATTCTTTGAAAACTTTGAATACGTCACTCTTCCTTTTGATAAAATATACATGAGAATAACGACTATAGTCGTCTGTAAAAGTAACAAAATACTTCGATCCTGCTAACGTATCACATTCAAAAGGTCCACAAACGTCGCTATGTATTATTTCCAGGTTATCGGTAGTGTAAAGATCATGTCTTATGAACGGTAACCTGGACAATTTGCCTTTAATGCAGGTCTCACATGTTTCCATGTCTTCATCATTTAAGTTTAAACCATACATAAGGTTGTCATTAGCCATTTTTTTTTAAATCTCTTTCGTTTATGTGGCCTAGTTTGCGATGCCATTCCATAATGTTATTGCTATTTTTGGATGTGTACTTTGCAGTTTCTTTTTGTCTAGACTCAAAGTAATAAAGTCCATCTCTCTTTCGAGCAGTCAGTGTCATTTTGCCGGTATTTTCTACGACATATGCTTTTTCTTTTTCAAAAACGACCTTATTTCCTCTTTCCGTTATCTTGGAGACGGATAAAAGGTTTACTGATATATCAGGAACATACAGGGTGTTATTGAAATTATAACTACTATCATCGGCACTGACTGTAACTCTTCCTTTGCCTTTAATTTTACTAGTAAATTTGTGGGATGCCAACTTTAGGGTGCCATTTTCGGGGGTCATGGTAGAAAACATCGATTTATTACCGCACATGTGTGATGAACAGCCGCTATCTAGACACCAGACATCTTCATTAGCATCTGAATCTACGGTGCTCAAACAAACATTGTAATTGTTCGGATATTTGCTTCTGTTAGCTTTTTCATTTGTGTTTTTCTTGGCCCAACATGTCTCGATAGTGTGGCCTTTCTTTTTACAGCTCTTGCAGTACAATTTATTTTTGTGTTTCTTGATATTATATGCTTCTGAGCTTTCAGGCTGTTCATTTCCACTCCTTGCTAGATATTCTTCTAAAATCTTTACTTTAAGATCTTCAGGATCAGGCAGGGTGTCTCGAGATTCAATGGCTATTCTAAAGTTCTCAAAATTTGTAGGCAAACTGTAGAGTAGCATTATGCTCAGCAGTTCTGGTGGTACCTTTATGTCCATATCAGCGAGTTTGTCCACGATGTCCATGAAGTTATTTATGTGGTCACGTATATCTTCTCCTGTGGTCATTCGCTTTAGGACCAACTGTTTTAACAAAGTAGCTTTCCTCGCAGGTCCAGTGCTTTGATATGTAGCTCTCAATTTGTCCCATACAGCTTTTGATGACGTGCAGACTTTAATTTGTTTAAGTTCTGATGGTGATAATAAAAGTAGGATTTCAGCTCTTGCTTTCAAATCCTCTTTTTTGTACGCCGATCGTGCCGCCGCATCAGCAGCTGATGGTAGCGTTTTTTCGCCGCTCACGATGTCCCAAAAATCGTTTTTAATTAGGACCGCTTGGGCGTGCAAGCACCATGTATCGTAATTAGTCTTGGTCAATGGTTCTATAGTGTGATATCTCGTAGGCATAGTTGATGCCATTTTTATTTTTTGTGTGAACCACGCTCTGCTACCACTTGTGAGGGTTTTAACTATCGATAATTATAGAAATGCATGACCAAAGTATATTTTTATAATATTTTATTTTATCTGACATGACTGTTATTTGGTCACTAAGGTAACTAAACAAAACAACGACTTGCAGTGTCTATTGATACTGGATGGCCAGTACTCACAAAATTCCAGTATAATAATACGTAGTGATATCTTTTTTTGAGTGCTCCTGGTGTAACAGGCAAGACTTTTATTAAGTTGAACATCGGCCAAAGTCAGAAGCAATCGTGATATCGCCTTAGCGGTCGCATCGTCCGGAATTGCTTCCACGCTGATGGAAGGAGGTAAAACTGTACTGGTAAACTGCGTTCAAAGGTCTTCTCGATTTGATACAAGCTGAAACCCCACTCTGCAATATACCCAAACAAAGTACTATGGCAGAAGTTTGGTATTTGAGTACTATGGCTCTTAAAGGGGATTACTATATTGTCGGCAGGCGATTTCCGACAGAATTTACCAGTAGAGCTCAGAAGTAAAAGCGCGTGAATCGGTCTCATTTGTGGACAGTTCTCAGACCCGTTTCTTAAAATAGGAAATGGTGGAACACATTAAAATTGAGATTTGGCGCCCCAATTATGTTGTTGCGGAATATAAATCCACCAATATTATGCAATGGCACCACATTTTAAGTGAAAACATGCATTGCAATGTAATCGAGTCAACTATACTGACCAGTTGTTCTGGAGGAGAGTATGTATTTATCCCTAGGATTTAAATTCAAGAGAGTGCAGCTTCCCATCAAAGTCTGCTTTACAATGACCATAAACAAAGCTGAAGGTCAAACTCTTGGTAGCGGGAGTAGATTTGAGGGAAAGCTGCTTCTCCCGCGGGCAGAGTATGTGGCATGCTCCAGAGTAAGCGCACAGAGTAGCCTGTTGATTCTAGCATCCGAACGAAGAAAAAACAAAAAAATATTGTTACAAAGAAATACTGTGGCAGTGTAGTATTTCTATTTCGTTGTAAAAAGATAATAGATAATAACCCCATGTAACTTACACCAGATCAAAGACCAAGCTTAATGTTCATAAAATATATATTATAATGTATCAAATTTTTATTTTATTTTCATGCTTTCTTAACCTTTCGATCCCTACAACATAATAAAGATTGTTATATTTTTAACCCCCGACGCAAAAACGACGGGGTGTTATAAGTTTGACGTGTCTGTGTGTCTGTGTGTGTGTGTGTCTGTCTCTGTCTGTGGCATCGTAGCTCCCGAATGGATGAACCGATTTTGATTTTGTTTTTTTTTTATTTGAAAGGTGAATTAGTCGGGAGTGTTCTTAGCTATGTTTGATGAAAATCGGTCCAAGATGGCCGCCGCCATAAAATAGCGAATTACATATTTTTTCACAACCCTCAATATGGGTATCAAATGAAAGGGCTTCACTAGGAGAATACTATACACTATGATAAATTTCAAATCCAAGATGGCTGCCACCACAAAATCGCAAATTCCATTTCATTTCGGGGGATTTCTAAATTTTTAATTTAGGTTAGGTTATATAAGTATTCAAACATTTTCATATTTATATTTTATCAAAATTAATAACGTAAAAAAACAATTTGAAATCCTATTAGAACCATTTTCGACTTCTACGCGGACGAAGTTGCGGGCGTAAGCTAGTGTAAATATATTTGTATATAGTTATATCTCTTATGAATAAATAATGTCTTTCCTTTCATATTAGAAAAAAAATAAGAAAATTGAATTGAATACTTAACTATAACTTTTTGTAATACTTAACTTCGAAAACTTATGCTAGTATTTTTTTAGTTTCCTTGACATCCACCGCAGCGCTTATCAGTGTTCCATACAAAATAATTCAAACTCGATACGATTACATTAACTACTCTATTACTCAGTGACTCGTGCTTGAGCTACTGCACGATGCACGACAAATCTTTGAAATGTTTTATCGTAAAAAAGGGCGGAATAGAGGCTTCTCATCTAGTTTATAAATAGGGAATAATTTATTTTTCTTTGGAGTAAACGAAATATCGTCTATGTAGGTATACTATTTTTTTCTTGCCGTTCGAACGATTTCGATAAAATTTATATGAGATCCCCTAGGGGCACTCTTCAAAACAAAAAAAAAACAAAATCGGTCGACAATTGACAGAGAAATCGCGTAACATACAGTCGAATTGGAAATCTCCTCTTTTTTTTAAGTCGGTTAAAAGTGAGTGTGGCGACATTGTATAGCTGACGCTGACGGTGACGGCGACGCAGCTCCTCAGAGCTCGCTCGCCATGCCGCTCATACAATTCATTAGACTTCAGTCGTTCTCCTGGTATACTTTGTGATTAAATCAGTTATTTAACCTTGAATATAAATTATTTGGTTTTGTTATTTCATTCCTTCTGACATTTCAATAGAGAGCCTAACGAGATAAATCTAACTGTACAGTGTTTCTAATAAACTATGCAACAGTGGTGACCCGACGTGATTTGAACGCGCAACCTTTTGATATAAATTAGTTTAGTGCTGTAATTTCGGCCGTTTAGAAGACCATTATAAACATTTTTTGAAATTATGTTTTTTTTATTACACTGAGTACACACACACTATGTACACATAGATACATCTGCAACAACGTGTGAACGTTGCATAGGTTACTCGATACTTCACCTTCATGGCCACTGTTATCACTCAGATAATAATATTACACACCTAGGGCACCGATTGATGCTGACGTATCTTATACGTTAATCTTATAAAAGTGCCCCAAAAATTGAGTTAAGTTGAAGCCTAGAAATAGAACACAACATTTTACGGTGCGCTATTAAGTATCTAGGTATATTTAATCCAAGATAATCAGTAAAATAGCTTAATAACTAATTTTGAGTAAAATTTTTTGTTAAAATGTTTTTGGCGAGTACTTGCTTTCTTTCTACCTGAGGTCTGGCCCTAAAATACCCATCACATGGAAAGAAATAAATACTGTGAAATGGTGTGTTATTAGGTGGTAGCGAGATAACTGAAGATCAAGAACGCTCGTCGTGGTGACGAAGCGCGATTATGTCACGCGACATTGTCAATCAATGATTTATCTGCGAGCGGCGGCAGCGGGAGGCTGCGCGTGCGCCGCTCGCGACCAGTCGCCCGCCAGCCGCCAGCATGACGCGCCCCGCACGCGCACGCGCATGCGCTGCGCTGCTGCTGCTACTCGCGCTCGTGCACTCCTCGCACGGTACTGCCCTCTACAATTGATCCTGATTTACCTGCAATTAACCGCCGCTTAATTATACTCAGTTTGGGCATTATTGTTTCTTATCAGAGCGAGATGCATATCACAAATTTTTACGTGCCTCGGTGACGGAGACACCCAAGACGTGCGTTCCGGATGCGGAGCTGGACCCGCAGTACTGGGCGGGCGAAGCGCAGGCCGCCATCGCCGCCCGCCTCGCACGCCGCGAGCCGCGCTCCAAGGCGCGCAACGTGGTCATGTTCCTGGGCGACGGCATGTCCGTGCCCACGCTGGCCGCCGCGCGCACGCTGCTGGGGCAGCGCCGCGGCGCCACCGGCGAGGAGGCGCAACTGTCCTTCGAAAAATTTCCTACTGTTGGACTTGCCAAGGTAACCTTCCCGGTCGAATAATGCTGATAATGCCATAGCTGTTAAACTTTTGAAAATCGTAAATTTTTACGGTGAAAAGAAGAGGAAAGATTTGTTTGTTTGTATTGAATAGGCTCCGCAACTACTTGACCGATTTCAAAAAATCTTTCCGTGTTAGATAGCCCATTTATCGGGGAAGGTTATAGGCTATATGCCATCACGCTACGACCAATAGGAGCGGAGTAGCAATGAAAAATGTTGCAAAAACCGCTGGCGGGAAAAAACCAAAAACGAAACAAAAAACCCGATCCGAACATCATAGAGCTTGTTTTTATTAGATTTTTAGTGCAGTCGGGTTTTTGTTTCGTTTAATCATCATAGAATCACTAGATAGGTCCTAAATGATAATTTAAAATAAAAAAATAGGATACAACTAAAGATCATTTTCAAAATCAGTTCGCAGATTAGAGCGTATAAAATCAGCCATTTTGATTTTTTTGAATTTCGTCCATACCCAGTGACATTCGTGCCATCAAGACGAATCTAATGAGGTGTCATTTATCTAAATCGGTTGAGCCGTTGAGTAGTTACGACTGGACATAGGAACGGACATACATACATACACGTCAAACACATAACCCTCCTGCGGCAGTCGGGTAAAAACATCGACCGGTCACATGTCCGAAGTTAAACAGCATCACCTCAGTACTACAGTTACAATTGTTGATGATGATTTGATTATACTTAGGTTATTATTTATTATAATGTTACAAATAAGCGTACAGGTCTAAAATAATTATAGTTAGCTTAAAATCTAAAAGACTCTTAGAGGGTCAGTACCGGTGTGCGTTGACATCGAATGTAGTATGAAGTAAAGTGACAAATGATCGTCGTCTCGTACAAGTCGCTACTTAATACTCAATACTTTATTGCATTCCATACTTGTGCGTGTTCGCACTATTTTGATTAGATAGGTTTCTGTTTAATAAAGTACAAGACAAGTGCTGTTTAATAAACTTACAATTAGGTAAGAATTTTACAAGTAAAACATTACAAATGCTGTTTAATAAACGTTTGTACATGTGCAGAAATTGCCTCCCGTGACAATATTTATTATAGGATCTACAAAGTACTTGTAAGTTACAAAGTTTTTGTTGAAGATTTATAAATCGAGGATAGAGATTTAGAATTTAAAAATATTGGAAATATTAAAATTTTAATATACGAGTATTTTGAATTTGGTCTGCAGAGTACTTTTCTGTTTGTTTGACTCATAAGGAAACTCATGGAGCACAATAACAAATTCACGATTCTGGTTTATTCCGTCGGTTTAGTGAAAAACTATCTCATAATAAGAAAATAACGTATAACTATTTCTTTTATATAATTTCTTCTCATCTTAAATTGAGGTACAAAGTTCTGACACAAGGCGAGTCCACCTGTAGGATTATTTGTAAAATTTACAAAATATGCATACTTGTAGTAACAATCATGCGTTCAATTAAGCAGTTTTCCTTACAAATGTGGAAATTGTTACCTGTAAAGAAAATTTTTTTATTAAACAGAAATATGTAAAATTGTAGTAACAATTTTGTGAGTTTTCCACCATGGTAAATTTGTAAGTTGTATTTTTATTCAACAGAAACTTGTAGATTTGTAACAATTGTATAACTTGTAAAATACAATTACAATTTGTAGCGTTTATTAACTAAACAACGCCCTTATGTTCAGTGACTGTGTGGATCAGAACGTCGTTTAGTAGTAGTTTGACTAGTAACAATAATTACAATTTATAAACAAAAACGATGAGTTATATTCATTTTGTTTATTTGAAGGGGGATAATAATATAATAAGGCTTATTATATTCAGAGACCAAACTAAGCGTAAACTTACGCTTTCAAATTTGACATACGGAGGCGTTTCGTTACGCTAAGCGTCGTCTCTGAATATTAGCCTAATCGTTAAAAGTACCTAGATAGGTACTTCCGTCAACACTATGGTCCGTAGTGATAGGAATGCTTTGATTTTATTTGAGAGAGAGCTGTGTGTGCTAGTGTACGTGTGCGTGTGCGTGTGGCAGACGTACTGCGTGGACGCGCAGGTGGCGGACTCGGCGTGCTCGGCCAGCGCGTACCTGTGCGGCGCCAAGGCGAACATCGCCACCATCGGCGTGAGCGCGCGCGTGCCGCGGGGCCACTGCGCCGCCGCAAGCCGCGCCGCCCACCACCTGCACTCCATCGCCGAGTGGGCGCTCGCCGACGGACGAGACGCCGGTAACTACAACTACACACACGTGCAGACTTGTGTGCGCATACTGCATGCAGATGCTTAAATTACATACACGCGACTAATGACAACTCGGCGTAGGTTGGCATTAGAGTGAAGTGTCTTTGCGTGGTGCCTTGCAGGGATAGTGACGACGACGCGTGTGACGCACGCGTCGCCGGCGGGCGCGTACGCGCACACCGCGGACCGCGACTGGGAGAGCGACGCCGACGTGGCGGACAGTTGCGCCGGCGCCGCCGCGCCGCACCAGCGCGACATCGCGCTGCAGCTCGTGCACGACCACCCCGGTGACAAGTTCAAGGTAACAACACTACGACTGTTAAGCCCCATGTCACGCGTTGTGTCACACACCGACACGGCGCTAACACGCAATATTGGTAATGTTAAACTAATAACAAAAATAGCTGCCATTATTATAATGAAACCAGTTTAGAAACAGTTTGATGAGGGAACGTAGAACATGTTTTACGTAGATGGTACTTACTTATATTTACTTTAGGAAATATTTAGGTGATTTTAGGAGGCGGCCGTCGCGAGTTTCTACCAAATTCCTCTGTTGACGAAGAAGGTTCAAAGGGCAGAAGATTAGATGGCAAGAATCTGATCCAAGAGTGGCAGGAAGACAAGAAGTCGCGCAACGTGAGCTACCAGTACGTATGGAACCGGGAGCAGTTATTGAACGCCTCGGCAGAACTTCCAGAATATCTACTTGGGCTATTTGAGGGCAGTCATATGCAGTACCACATGCAAGCCAACCCGGAGACCGAACCCACCCTCGCGGAACTCACGGAGGTGGCCATTCGATCCTTACGCCGGAATGAGAAGGGATTCTTCTTGTTCGTGGAGGGCGGCCGCATCGACCACGCGCACCACGACAACCTGGTGCAGATGTCACTGGACGAGGCGATCCAGCTGAGCGAGGCGGTGGCGCGGGCCACCGCGCTGCTGCCCGAGGACGAGTCGCTGCTGGTGGTGACGTCGGACCACGCGCACGTCATGAGCGTCAGCGGCTACTCGCGCCGCGGCAGCGATATCATCGGGCCGTCCGACGATGCGGGCGACGACGGCGTGCCCTACATGACGCTGTCGTACGCCAACGGGCCCGGCTACCGCGCGCCCGTCGACGGCGGCCGCGCCGACCTCACTCACCATGATTACCGTAAGTATCGTAACTATCGTATTGCTTGGGCTGGTTTTACAGCGGCCTACTTGTGTGCGCAGTCGATTGAGTGCTTTCCATATAGACCACTGCAGGTCGCATCCGAAGGGACGCGACTATTCACTGTTAATTTTTCTGTTATTTATACAATAGTTCTTGTAGAAACGAAACAGCCAAGCTACAAAGGGTTTGTGATTCCCTACTCGTATGGTAAGAGTAAGGGCGTGTAAAAGAAGTCTGGCTCTACAATGAGATCTGATAACACTTTGACAGTGCAGCCATTATGGTCTCGGCTTGGCCACATCTTACATGAAAATGTTTTGGTGGGATTTTTATATGTATCTTAGATTGAGAAATTGCATTGTTAGCAAAGTGGGACTCCTACTCGCGACAGCTGGTTTGGATTCCCAGGACGGGCAGTATTATTAGTTTTTTCTATAGCAATAGCAGCTCTTGGTATGTATTTGTGCCCGAATGTACTTAAATTAAAAATAATAACGCCACTTATTATTTTTAATTTGTAGACGATGTGAACTTCGCGTTCCCTGCGAGTGTGCCGCTGTCGTCGGAGACGCACGGCGGCGACGACGTGGCGGTGTTCGCGCGCGGGCCGCACCACGGCATGTTCACGGGGCTGTACGAGCAGAGCCAGCTGCCGCACCTCATGGCGTACGCCGCCTGCATCGGGCCCGGCCGCCACGCGTGCCAGCACTGATGGAACAAAATATTGCTTGACAATACTCTTGATTAAAATCGATATCGCGCACAAGTAGCGGTGCGTTACAGCAGCCGTGTCCCCTGTGACGTATTAGCGTATATATGTATATATGTGCCTTCTTTTACGTGTAGTAATTATTTTGTTAAATAGTCTCTTTTTTGTACTTCTGCTGGGCAAAGGCCATTTCTTAAGCTAGTCCAGTATTATCTGCCGGGCTTCTTCAAATTAAATTAATGAATAAATGAATAGTACTAATTAAGTGTTACTCATTACTGAATAGCAGTGGTTCTCCTTGTTCTTTTCGTGTCAAAGGTAAATCGTAAAACTATTTAAGAATTAGAGCCTAGTAGGTGGCCACTTAGATTGCGGCATCAGTTACGTTCATTAAGTCCTCGATATATCCTCGAAATAGCAGTTGTGGTAAGCGCAGCTGCTACGCTGGAGGCCCTGAGCTGGGTTTGACTCCCAGGTGGAAGGGGAGGCCTGAGGAGGCCAGAGGAGGCGATTATTTTGCCACTAACCGGGCACAATACACCATAATCAACATATAAACATGTTAATTCTAAAAACATGTGTTCAGTTGTAAAATTGCGTCGATATACGCGAGAGAAACAGTGAAAGCGACCAGCGTCGTCGTTATGTGCCGAGTAGTGAGTACTAAGTGCGGTGACACTGTGCAGCTGAATGAAATCAAATAAAAGCCGCGATCGACAACCGCTGCAAGTACACAAACTTTGCCAATTACACAAATTGCTCGTCGCTCATTATGGCGAGACCCCGCGGGCAGCGCGCACCCCGCGTCCCCCCCGCCCATGTACCCCACCCCCGGCCCCGTGCTCCCCGCGACGCGTCAGTATTCATTAAAAGCGCAATTAGCAGAGTGCATAGCCCCTAGTGAAGGCGCGGTGCTCCTCTCGAAGTGAAACATTACGAAAATGTCATTCGTCAAAATTTCCCCGAAGACTGTCGGGTCCGGGCGAGCTGCCGGCCGGGCGGCGCCCCGCGCCCCGTGCGGGTGCGGCGCGCGCGAGGGCTGCTCGCACTCCGGCAGTGGCGAGCGTCCGCCCTCGCAGCTCGCGCGCCCCGCGCCGCCTCCCGACACTCCGCCACACGCGAGCGACAAACTTTCGCCGCGCGATCCCTTACCAAATAGTTTAGTGCCGTCTACTATTGGCGCGTGACGGCTGACTGGAACGAGTGCGATCTTGTTATCAGTGCTAGTGTACATACGTGATATACGTTGCGTGATAGTGACTTTATGAGGAAACCGGAAGGATGTACTCTTGACAGGTAGTTTATCTATTATTTGAAATTGTACGACGAGAGATCTAACTTATGAAAAGTTTTTAAATTGCCACACTCTATAAAATGTAACTCGCGTAGGCCACGTCGCGGGTATTTCTATTTAGTGGCGCCCAACGTGGGTCTACAATGTCATTACTTTTGATTAACATTTTTTATTTTAATTTATGACCATTAAGTATTTATTTTATTTATTTTGACGTTTTTACACATTACAACAATATTTAGCACTTGATAACCATGTTAGTGGTTTAGAAACATGTACTAAGGATTCCTAATATAAATAATAGTAGTTAAACGTGAAACAATAGGTACTAAGAAATAAACGACTTAAA
Organism: Acronicta psi; assembly: GCA_946251955.1. Taxonomy (NCBI): domain Eukaryota; kingdom Metazoa; phylum Arthropoda; class Insecta; order Lepidoptera; family Noctuidae; genus Acronicta; species Acronicta psi. The sequence continues at coordinate 13,402,973 of OX276484.1, read as the reverse complement.
TATATTACTCATTCAGCACGTCGCGAGACCACACTCAATGACGAAATCATCGAAACTATAGTCTACACTTCTACAGGCTTGAATTTAGCACTCAAACTTTATAGTGCAATGTGTACCCGAATTAAGGACATCGTATATCTGTGGTGGTCGCCGGCCGCGGCGGATGACGCGACCCTCATAGCATAGGTTTAGATGATACATTGTTGCTGCGTTGATGATAGTTTTAAAGATTTTCTACTAACCATGAATCGTCAAATCAACTAAACTAAATGTGGGAAAAGCAGAAAAATTATGAACATGTGGGTTACACAACAGTGACATTCTGTAGCAGTGATGACTGTAAAGTCTTAGGTCTCGAGTTCGAAGCAGGCACCTCTGAGCAACACCTCCTTTGGGTGGCAAACGAGTGACTTAAAAGAAGGCTATACTGCATCGGCTGTCTTCTGTAGTACATATAATGGTTGTGGGTGTTGTGGGTATGCCTGCTCCATAACGTGTGATGTCTGCGCCCGCAGGACGCTCTTATGATGATGACACTAGCGGGCGATGTTCTATTTCCTAAAATGACGACGACATATACATAAAATAATAAATAATAAAATATGCTATAAAATACTATAATATTATGTTTATCTATCTACTATTTTTTAATCGTAATAAAGCCGTGTCTGTTCGTTGATGCTATTTAAAAAAACAGGGAGTTACTTAGAGTATACAAACGTTGGCGTTGGCACTAAAACCACTAATTATAATTATTTGATTTGATCTGTAAAGTGTATGCTCCAACATAAGCAAATGGGCACTGCATGGAACTTACGATATTGTCAAACAAAGACACCTTACTACAACATGAAGCCTATTGTTAGTATTGTTACTTATATAGTAGCTGATTGTATACCTATGCAAGTCCACGCAGAAGAATAAGTATGAAAATTTGAGAAATGTTCAATTGTATAAAATGTTCATTTCTATGCAATGATAGTGCGATTATAGTTCGACGACGTCTGCGGTCTAGTGGTTCGCGTACCGGACTGCTGATCACGAAGTCGTGGGTTCGATTCCCACAGGAAACAAACATTTATGTGATGAACTAAAGTGTTTGTGTTTGTCTGGGTGTTTCCTATATATTATAAGTATTTATTTACAAAAAAAATAATATAAGTAGTATCTGGGGGCACGGTAGTGCCCCCGCCAAGACGAGCAAAAAAGCGGCACGGCCGAACCATACTTTTCTCGAAGCAATTCAGGCCGTTTTCGACCCCATATAACTTCGTTGTTGATAAAACTAGAAGCCTGAATTTTCAGTAACCAAGCAGGCGTTGTATAAATACAGTATACTTAAAATTCCAGTCAATTTGAACCAGTAGTTTAAAAATTATAACTAGTCAAAGTTTCGTAATTTTGTCACTCACTCACTGACTGACCGATCATCAAAACTCTAAGGCACTTCTAGCAGACATAGAAGCTCCAAATTTAGAATACAATTAGTGTTTAGTGTATAAATCAAGGAAAAACTCAAACATCTTGGAATTTCATTCTAGTTTTTTAGATACACCAACTACATAAATAACTTTGTAATACCATTTAAATGTATAGGATTACAAAGTTACATTTGCAGTGAATGAATTAGTGTACCTGTATCTATCTATACTATTATAAAATTGTAAACAGTCGTGTCTGTACATTGTGGGTTAGAGTATACAAACGATCGCGAACCCAAAAAATGATTTTTAGAATTCTTGTCTGTTTGTCTGTTTGTTAGGGGTTGGCGCTAAACCTACTGAATTGATTTGAATTTTGTGTTAACTGTTATAATGCATAACTTCCAACTTAAAAACTGATGTAAAGCTTTTTTCAATTATTAGGATATATCCTTAGATAGAGCTTGACCTCTCTGTTGTATGCAAACCCATACAAAGAAGAGATCATCATTGATGGTTCTTGACTATTTATTATTCTATTTAAAAGTCCATCGTTCAACTAAAAAAATTAGGTCTATCTCATTTTACTCGGTTGCGTAGATGCTGAGATAGAGCTTGACCTCTCTGTAGTATGCATTCCGATGTAAATAAGGGATCATTATTGTTGGTTACTAAATTAAGTTGTCAAATGCACAGAAACCGTGATTGTTGATTAGTTAAAGACGTTTAAAACGTATAGACTTAACTTTAACAATAGTTGTACGGTTTGGTTAGAATTACGAGTTATTACGACCAACTCAAGTTTTCGTTTTCGAGTGATTTTGGACAACACATTTTCACAAACAGCATCATAAAGCATCATGTACCTCGGTACCCAGAATTGTCCGTCGACCATTAAAATATTTGTTCGAGTTGTGAAGAATCGAACCCACACGACTTATTGGGCTTAACGTAATAGCTTAACTGTTGCGCCAAAAGTTTTAGAATTCAAAACATCTAAAGAAATATCATAACAAAACATATCATCACGACTGTATTCCCGAAAGAGTAAGCACAGTCAAGTGAGCATGCCAAGCTCTAATCTCATGCTTTTCCGAGATTAAACAATGGATGGGTGACCATAATACATCAAAACCCTCTGTGCCTTATTTACCTGGCATGTAATCGATCTCAGTTGTCATACGAACACCTATCACAATCGTGAAGACCACTGGAGTCATTCCAAATAACTCATTTTTACAAACAGCACCTCAGTAGAGTACCTAAAGTACCCAAAATAATCGGGAATCAAATCCACAAAATTAATGAGCTTAGAGTAATCGCTCAGCCGTTGCGCCAAAAGTTAAAGACTAAACATCTAAAGAAGAGTCATAACAGAACATACCATCACGCCTGTATTCCCCGAAGGGTGTAAAGAGTGTAACAAGTGCGAGTGAGACTTATCAACTTGAAACCTTGCAAAGGTGGATGTCCATTCTCTGTTACGAAATTGTTAGTATTGTTAACATAATTTTCCTTTCAACCTATAGAGTAAGTAAAATATACATCATGCTATCAACAACTTATTTATAGTTTGAGTTTGTATTACACCGTTGATCGAATTATCTTAACTTATGTACTCTGCGTACTGAGGCCGTAGCTTGAAAGTGAACTCTGGTCTCTGGTCTCTGGTCAGCAGTATCGGTATGTCTAAATATATAAATTAATTAAAACATTCCTCAACCCCTTAAATTAGGGGATAAAAGTGTATATGGGGCTTTCATCAGGTTTCAGAATATTTAAAGTACTATACTTTTACTATTACGAATAATAACATCACGCCTGTACTCCCCGAAGGATTAGGCGGTGTACATTATGTATACCCACATTTCGCCGGTATGTTAAGGTCCTATGTAATAAGGGGGCAGCCTATTGCCATCAACCTGGCACAATTCCAGACTCCGAGCTACCATGGGAATCGAGTATGCTATCACCATACATAAAAATCAAGGGCCGATTTTGAATAATGCTCTCATTGATATTGGGTCATCCACGTTCTCTTGTGGGCAGGCTTATGTAGCACTCTCTAGAGTGACTATTGTCAGGGTGTTCACCTTATAAATTGTGACTTTAGTAGTCGTATATAATCGCCTAAGAAGCAAGTATCGCCGTGATCTATTTATACATACATACATACTCTCGAAAAACATACAACAACTTACAAAAAGAAGTGAAATCCCACCAAAAACATTTTCATGTAAAATGTTGCCAAGACTATATATGGCTTGGCCGTTTCGTTACCGTCACATCATGGGCGTTACGTGAAAAATGTATTCACTGTTCATTAATTTTCTGATATACAATGGTTCTTGTAGTAACGAAAACGGTCAAGCCACAAATTTTGACTGAGGTGTAGAGTTTGTGAAGTTAGCGCTTGTAGAGTTTGGGTGTGTAGAGTTAGAAGTTTGGCACATGAGATCTGATAACTTTTTGGTAGTCTTGGCAACATTTTAGATGAAAATGTTTTTGGTGGGATATCCATTGTCTGGTACCTATAGTACAAGCTCTGCTTAGTTTGGGACTAGATGGTGTTGTGTAAAATGTCCAAAGATATTTATTATTATTATTTATAGTCAAGGTCTAGGATTAAAAATGTTTGTAAAGCTTATATTATTTAAACAGATCATGAGATAGAGCTTGACATCTCTGTTGTGTGCGAACCCATAGAAATAAGAGATCATCATCGATGTTTTTATTCATGTACATTGTACATATTTACATTATGAACTAATTTGGAGCCGGTACCAAACTATTAATTTAAATATGACTTTCGTTGATGTCTGTTTGGCACCGACTCCAAATTAGTTCATAATGTAAATATGTACATGTTATTTTTTGCTTTTTAGTTCCTAGGTGTTTTTTGGAGGCGGTTTGTTTATTGTTTAGAAATAATTTATTTTGAGAGTTTTAGTAAAATATAGATGTATTTTGTTTTGTACCGATAAATGGGCTATCTAACACTGAAAGAATTTTTCAAATCGGTCCAGTAGTTTCGGAGTAATGAATGCTCCGAAACTACTGGACCGATTTGAAAAATTCTTAAGCAAAGTGTCTTTCCTCTTTATTACAAGTTACAAGCTTTTATTTAACTTGCTTTGTTAGTATGTGTGTATGTTTAGAGCAAAATTTGAGAGCCTATTCTGACCCACTTCCCGGTGTCCAAGTGATCTGTAATTTGGTACACATATGTAAACCGAGGTACATTTTGAAAATATAATACTATTGAGCTGGTCTGATGATGGCGCGGGAAGGTGGCCATAGGAACTCTGTGATAAAACTGTGCAAATTACATAAAATTTGCTGTATTTATATTTTGTGACCAGTATTAGCATATAGAGTACTTAAGGTCCCGGAAAAGTGCAGGGTTTCTTTAAAATCCTGGAAATCTTATTGGGCATGTTTATCTTAGCTTTGTTACCTAATGAATCAGCTAAATGCCGAAATTATGTAATTTTTATCACGGAGAAAATGTGGGATTCTTCTATTAATCCCGGGATTCCGAGTTCGGTAAAAGGGCTCATCAGATTAGCATGAAATCTGGTGCATATATAGTTTTTAATCGGCATTACTATATGCAATGCTCGAAATCCCGAAAAAATGCGGGGTTTTCCTAAAAATCCCAGGAATCTTCTTCAATAATTAATTCGCAATTACTTAAGCTTTGTTGTCTAATAGATCAGCTAAACGACTAAATCATGTATATTTTATCACGGAGAAAAGGCGGGATTCTTAGATGAATCCCGGGATTCAGCGTACGGTGAAACGACTCAACAGATTAACATGAAATTTTGTGCATATATAGTTTATGACCGGCATTACAATATACAATACTCATAATCCCGGAAAATCCGGAGTTTTCCTAAAAAAACCGGGAATCTTCTTCAGTAATTAATTGGCAATTACTTAAGCTTTGTTACGTAATAGATCAGCTAAACGACTAAATCATGTACATTTTATCACGGAGAAAAGGCGGGAATCTTAGATGAATCCCGGGATTCAGCGTGTGGTGAAACGACTCAACAGATTTACATGAAATTTTGTGCATATATAGTTAAGACCAGAATTACTATATACAATACTCATAATCCTGGAAAAATTCGGAGTTTTCCGAAAAAATCCGGAAATCTTCTTCAATAATTAATTGGCAATTACTTAAGTTTTGTTACCTAATAGATCAGCTAAACGACTAAATCATTTATATTTTATCATGGAGAAAAGGCGGGGAATCCCGGGATTCAAAGTGTGGTAACACGACTCATCAGATTTACATGAAATTTATTGCACATAATTATAGTATGTGACCAACATAAACATCTTACAAACTCTGACGAAAGAGGTGCTTTTCTTGAAATTCTCTGAAAGTTAAACCTGGCTTACGACCAGCACTAACATGTTTAGTACTAATCTTTATACCGGTCATGTACATACCATCACGCCTGTATTCCCCGAAGAGGTAGGCAGTGGCGTACTAATGTACACCCACATTTCGCCGGTATGTGTAATAGGAGGCGAGCCTATTGCCATCAACCGGGCATAAATCCAGACTCCGGGAATTAAAACCCTTTAACTAAAAAGTATAAAATAAAATTGAAGTAAAAATATTTAAGGACAAGCTTTTGTTATAATATTTACTAAAAATATATAAATAATGATATTAACATAAACTGTCGCATATTAATGACATTCATTAGAGAAATATTAAAACATTAAAAAATGAAAGCGTGGCGCCAGAGGTTGAACCTCTCCCGCTCAGCACAGGCATGGCTTCCATTCTTAACACATCGAGACCCCTGAGACCTGTCATAGAAAAGGACATAAATCATCGGTCCCGGTTGTCATACGAATACCTATGACAATCGTAAGTGGTAGTCGGAAACCCAAAAATCCTGACATCATCAGCCTGACAATAGTCCATCCTTCGGCAATATCGGTATTGCCGAGAAAATGGGTTGCAAAGTCTGATGACTGCTATCATACGTCTACGCTTCGTATAAAATACTGATATTCAGCATCTGGTCGGACTAGAAGCTGAGCCCAACAGGGTTGGAAAAATTCTAGGAAGATGAGACATAAGTACTAGTAACAAAGTTGTTAAAACATTATTTTTCTGGCGGGCGCCACGCTTTCATTTTTTAAAGTTTTAATATTTCTCTAATGAATGTCATTAAGGCCCCAGTCTAGCTGTGCATAACAAACGAATTCAGTATATTGACAGTTCGCGGGCACGAACCCCGCGAGGCACCCTCTGTATCATCCTGTGATACGTAAATTACAAAGTGTAGAGCAGTGCTACGTAATGAAAGTTGCTCTACTTTACAAAATAAAATATTTCTATTTATTTTTAATAAAGGAAAATATCGGCTGGCGGGCAGGATTCGAACCTGCGTTTTCTGGTGCAGTACATCAGACGCTTTGACCACGAAGCTACCGCGAGCCCCAACCAACCGTAGTGTACCGTGGTGTACCGAACCAGAAGACGAAGGTTCGAATCCTGCCCGCCAGCCGATTTTTTCCTTCATTAAAAATAACTTGTAATCTTAGTATGGAAAATGCTTAAAAAATACAATAAGATATTTCTATTTAATTATAATGAACAACACTACTGTGGCCTGTGGGATTATACCCTGAAAATCTGAATCTCATATCCTAGTTGGGATTAGAAATGTTTAACACCAAAAAATCGATCAAAAGACTTTTCTTCTGGGCACATGAAGTGGGGTAAATGAAAAACCGCGTGCAACGGTTATCTATAAATATACTCATCTATGTATCTATCTATTCAGCCGGTAAAACCCACTGCTGAGTCAGGGCCTCTTCTCTATTACGCCACTGCCATATCAACCGACAATCGGGGGGTGACCTGCCCTGCAATCGTTTACATCCAGCCAGTATATCATATGTCCACCTAGCTCGTGTATGTACACCTATAGGCACCACCTCACCTTCACTTGGGGTCGGCGCAGTGTTTTCTTCTTACGTACATCGTCGTCATTCTCACACTATCTATTCATCTTTTCTTTGGTCTTCCTCTTCTACTATATCCATCCACATTTATGTTCAAAACCTTTTTTATAAATAGGCTCTCTACTTCTACGCATCATAATATGTCCATATATCGTAGATAAGCGGTCACTGCACAACTTTTCAGTACTTTTCACACTCACTTTCAAACGAAGTCTTTCTCACTTTCTAACTATGGTCTAATGACCCGATAAAGGTAGCTGGGACAATGGTCCACTGCAGGACTAAGTACGGAAACCGAACACACAGGACTTCATCATCATTGAGAACACAGGAGTGGGTTTTCAATGATGATGAAGGTCGCTGGGAGTCGTTGGAGGCAGGCGGCATATGACCAGTCCTTGTGGAAGTCTATGGGTGAGGCCTTTGTTCCACATGCACAGTGGACTTCTTTTGGCTGATAATTATAATTATATTAGGATAGTAATTATTCAATTTGTGTGATTCAAACTGGGGAGGGTCATAGGTAAATTTTTGGGTGTCGGACAAACTTGTTACCTAGTGGTAATAAGTTAACGGCCATAGTAACGAACTTGTTTCCTAGTGATAAAAAGTAAACGGACCATAGTAACAAACTTGTTACCTAGTGGTAACAAGTTAATGAACCATAGTAACAGACTTGTTACTATCGCACTTTACTGCTAACAAAAGTCTATGTCTGTTATTAATGTAAAAAATGGCGTCGAGTTGTTTCTGTACCCAGGCGGTAACTAGGGACAGAAGAATCGGGACCATAAAGTTAGACGGACATCCAAGCGTTTAGGTGTCCAATAAATGCCTAAACACACCGCATTTTCAAAACAATCGATCGATTAAACTGCTTGTGGAATAAAAACGCGCGTGATCGGAAAACGCGCGTCGGAAATAATTTCTGATAAATTGACATAAAAATAATAAAGTAGAGCAAGTTTCAATGCCCGATAGTACGCCAGCAAGGTTAGAGAGAGAGCAAAATTTAGAGCGAGAGGTACAAATTTGAATTTGACATAGAATCCACGTCCAACCGTTACGACCGACTGGCCGCCTCTGAAGAAATTGGCTTGAGATTTTCGTTTATAAACCGTGCCTGTTGAAAACACTATAAAAAATATTTGTGAAGCAGGTACACATTTTTTTTAAATTGGTTGTGTCATTTAATACACGTACTTTAAAATGATCAAATGATTTCATCAAAATTTTTAGTTTTTATTATGAAAAAAACCATTTGTTTTGGGACCAAAAACAGGAAAATTTGACGATGTTATGACACTCGGATTAAGAAAACTAAAGGTAGAATTAAAAATCTACTCAGCGCATTTTGAAGACGACTATCTTAAGCTAATTTTGCGCTGAGTAGATTTTTGAATTTATTCTTGATCATCCCGATTAACGTGCACAAACATGACTCTAAATGGCGTTGGGCGCGAGAGCGCCATCTTTGACGCCTGATTTATATAACATAAACTAACCAGAGGAACGTGAAAAAAATACGTAGATAAAGCTAATAGAACATATATTCTATCGCGATAAAAATATATGACACTTTATCCATCCTTTCCTTAAAAAAACGTTACGAAAATGAGCTAATAATTTGACAACTGCCAAATTTTGCTAGACTGGGGCCTTAATATGCGACAGTTTATGTTAATATCATTATTTATATATTTTTAGTAAATATTATAACAAAAGCTTGTCCTTAAATATTTTTACTTCAATTTTATAATATTTAATATAAATATAGAAGTATATGTAAGCCTTTACGAGCATTTATGAAACGTTAAATGATTCTAGTTGCACGGTTTCAAACAGTTGGTCCTATGGAGAAGAATCCGGCAAGAAACACCATGGATGCTCTTTTAAAATAACAATTCTTAATTTTTTTACTGGTACACCATTGCGATATCATAATGTGTGAATAGTTGTAGATACTACATGGGGCAGAGCTGGAAACAGCACCTTTATAAATCTGAAATGAGCCCAACGTGTAATAATTAAAGTGGCGCTAAAATGCCGCTCAGGTTTTCCACAGACGTAATTTACCAGGGATTCCTTATACTAAGTATACTCAGGGTACGACAGCTTTTATACTTTAAGGACTATATGGACATTACACATAAACGCGTTTTTAGAATACCTGTACCTAGCGCTACATCCGAACTGGCAAGACGCTGCACTACTTTCTCTCATCCCAACACCTACAACTAAGTTACCAAAATCTGTAATCTTACACACTGAGACTGCTCACTCACAACAGCCAAAAATAAATTAATTTATTTCTCCTAAATCTATCTTATGATGATACCGAAGCCTTGTTGTAGGACCCACCCACACACACGCACACACATACACACACACACACATACGCACTCACACACAGCCCTTCAACCATTGTATTGAAATTTTTTATTATATGTAGTACATTTATTATGTAGTCATTTACTCAGTATCTTTAAGCATCTGAGCAATAACCTGTTTGCGTAAAATGACACTGCTACTCGTAGATACAAGCTATGCTTAGTTTGGGGTTCGCCGCTACTCGTGTACACTGTTGTTATTTTTTTGGAAATAAACAATTTGTATTTGTACTATCAACATAATTTATTTTGCTTTCATACTTAAATCACGTCTGAGCAAATTCTAGCTGAGTAGTAAGACAAGAATTCACTCATGCTGCGGCCGCTAGGTCAGCGGTATGTCTAAAGCGTCCTCCTCATCTTCTTCACAATTATGTTGGGGTGAGCTTCCAGTTTAACCAGATGCGGCGGAATATCAGTCTTTCACACGAAGCGACTGCCTTCAGGTCTCCGTAACCCATTTACTGGGCATAACCGGTATTCGAGGTTTAGACTGGTTGTCAGACTTTCTGGTCATTTAAATACCACTAATGATTGTCATAGGTATTCGTACCGGGACATCCGCGTCGGCCAGTGCCTCGCATAGCACGTTGAGCCGCCTGTACGTGCTATACGTGGCACGGAGGGGTCTCGATCAAGAATGGCCACCCACCAGCAGACTGACCGCGAAAAACGCAGTTTAAATTTGACGATGATTTTACCAGCATAGGTATAACTTAGTTATGAGCTCCTTATTACTTATCGCTAAAACACTACTTCAAAAGCTGAAGCAGAGCTGAAATAAGTAAGGCCAAAAAACCTAACCACCAGTTTATAGTTAGGATAGATAGATATATATAAGGATAGCATAGGATGGATACGATAGGATACCTATCGATTTTAACCAGATATTAAGTAACGAAGGTCTGAACTCATAGGTCGCTTCGCTTTGTGTACGATACTGCAGCACCTCTGTTTCGACTGGAACCCGACCTCAACATATTTTAGGGTACAGGCTAGGAGGATGAAAATGTTACATGGGATTAAATTTCTACATCTACGTGACCGTAGCCGAGGGCAAAAGCTAGTAGAATATAAGTAGATAGATATGTTTACAAAAACAAAACTAAGAATATCCTGTTTGTTTGTTTCAGACATGTGAATGTGATGTGCGCCAGTGTTTGTGATAAATAAGTGTTGTGATGAGTGGCGTGCGACAGTGACAGTGCAGGCGCGCGGCGCAACTGTGGCGCGACTGTGGCACGCAAGCGGTGCGACATGGCCGACGATAACACTATCATCGAGGGAACTGTCAAGTTCCGCGATGGAAAGAAGGTGGGCATCAGATCACGTTACCTTGCGCATGCGCTCTCTTTTACTAAAATGTACCTGTATTTATGGGAACGCATTGGCTCTTCAAATAGTCACTGCTCAGTGCAGATTTACTATAAAAAGTAACTTTGAACTTTAAAGGAACTTTCAAATAAAAAATTTAGATGGTCGTCAGATACCAACCAAATATTGGAAGTATGTATGTCCACAGTATACATTATTATTTAAATACCTAATGGTCATCAGCTTACAAGTAACAAAGCCTTCGTCGAAGCAGATGCCACCAGAGCGCACGTTACAGTGACACAGCAGACACCTGCAAACATAGCCAAGAATATATTGTGCATGTGCAACCCTCATAAACTGGAACTCAAGCTGCTAAGCAGTCACTCAGACTTCATTGATCCACATGGTGAAGCCTGTGCTGTGTGTGGTGCGGAGCCAAGTACAGGAGTTGACGTAACTAATGCGTGGTATTTGTTGTTCGCAGTGGAAGTCGCGCTGGTGTGTCATGCGCAAGCTGTCCCCGGTCGCAGGTGAGGACACACTACCATTTACTGTTCACAAATAGGGGTGATTACTCCTATAGGTAGCATAACATATTTTCATATAAGTGCTGCAGGATGGAATGTTGCATATGGCAAGGTGTATGACAAACTTAGCAAATGTCAGTCAAATAAAACATTCACTTATTTATCTGTAGAAAGAATGAACACATAATTATGTTACTTCTTAGCCTTATTTACATCATTATGTCGTTAATACATAACTATACACAATAATTATATTCGGTAGTTACTAAAATTCGTAAGGGGTATATTATCAATCTGAATGGTTGTTAAATATCATTTGGTGGATCAATTTTTGGTTTAAAGGTACAACCATTTCAAATAACAAAAAACCGTTTTAAGTTCTTAAACTAAATGACCGGTAACTTGTATTATTGTGAAAGGTAGAGTGGAAGGAAGTTGTACGTGTTACAACTGCTACAAGTGCGATGATGTACGTATGAGTTGGTGTGTAGTATGTACCACCGCACGGACAAATAAGCAGCGATGCGAACATTCATTCGCCGTTACCACTAGGTATACTTAAGTTAATTCGACAGAGATGGTTGCACATGCTTTAACAGGGTACTACTTTAACAGGGTACTAATTTAACAGGGTACTACTTTACTATTATTTTATGCTTTTGTAACTGCCCACGCCACGTCGGCACATACGACGACGACTAGGCTATAGTGCTGACACCGCTTGCCAAAGTTGCCCTTTTCTGGGTAATTTATAACGGTATTAACATCGCATGTATATAACTATGTACATACGTTGGTATACATGTTGCGTTACGAATTGTACGGTGTGTAACAAATTGTAAGTAATGAAGCGTCATAGTATGATACACGTGTGTAGTGTAGTGTGTACGACACGCGCGTTATCACATACACTTGAACACGCTTGGGTACTTGTCCAACTATACTTTATTAGTAGCAACTAGATGTACTCTATAGCAGTGATGCTGGCTAATTTAAGTCACCCCGCAGTGACGCCCAACACACGATCTAGCTCGTGGTTCGTGTGTGCGGTGCCAGTGAAGATTGAGATAAGTTGAAATTAATTAGTACCACCACATCATGTAAACAGATTAGTGAAACGGTGTGCAAAGGTAGTGGCAGGTTGTGCAAACTTTAATATCATACAATAACAGATTTCATGCAATACAATGTTTGTGTTTTCTTCTTCCAACTTTACACTGACTCCGCAGCAGCTGGCGCGCAAATAACAAACACATTAAACACGTTCGTTAACCATTTATCTAACAATATTGAAAACTGCGTCACAGAAGTATGTACGTCGTCGCTTTAAACTAGATACCGATTACACAATATAACTCATGTTAAATGCATTGTATGCTTATGTTGAATAAAGAGGATACAAGCTTCGCTCATAAACCTCAGCTTTAATTGCGTCATATTTTTTGTCGCGACGAATGTTTCTCTTGCATTGGCGATGGTGCGCGCTAATGGCGGGTCGTTAGCGTTAATTTGTCGCGACTAGTTACCTTGTTTACAAGCACGTGCACTAACTTGCACGATGTCACGCCCGGAGTGACATTTGTACTACAGTGTGATGTCACATCCTTGAAGGATTTCAATTGTCAAACGCGCAGTTACCTATTCCATGTTACTCTCCGCGTCACCGTTACAATTCCTATAACGCTAATCGTACACTATTGACTTGTGATGTTCTTGGTTCTTTAATGCTAATATTGCAAAGAGAAAATTTATTATAACAGCGTAAATAGTGGCTTTCTTATTTACCCGATTTCAAAAATGTAGCAGTACAGAAAAATTGACAATTTAGGTGTTAGGTAAGTAATATTATGTGCCTCGTAATGATACCAAACGGTTTTTTTATTATTAATAAATTAATTTATTCCTTCTTCCGATTAGGTTGTAGATTTTATGAAAACTAATTAATTCTGCTTTTTACCCGACGACGGAAAAAAGCTAGAACGAGGGTAATGAAATACATACATACACTCACGCCTTCTTCGAAATAGTCCGTCTATTTACGTATCTATGTTTCACAATAGCGACCAAAGTACTTATCTAATTTTGATGAATGAGGTGTCAATATAAGATTCGTTATTAAGGGTCCCGGTAACGATGGTGACATTTTATATAAACAATATCATTATGACGGATGTTACATAAAGAAAAGAGAGGGAATTAAAAGAAAAAAGCTCCCTCATCAAGTGGTACCTATGGCAAACGAAAGACGAAAAAAATTTGGTTCATAAAATGGTAACTTTTGTGTTATTTTCGAGGTTTTGAGTTGATATATTAGGAGGTTTTCTCCGGAATTAAAGATTTCATTATGATAATAACTGCAGTAAGAGATCTTCATTATTGAGAGCTTCATTATTCCCGAGTTACTATACATTTTAAGCAGAGCTATTGCGGTTTATGTCTAGGGACTTGGAATAAAATGCCGTATAGAACAGTAAACGTTTTAAATTTACTGCAAACATGTAGGCCCTTAATAGTTGTAGAAGAAAGTAAGTCCGCGACACCATACATTTATTTACCTTTTGTATAGATATAGTAGCTTTCACCTTAAAAACAGCTTTTTTTCTAGAAATAATAATGAAACGATTACAAAATACATAATAATGAATTTGTTACTTGTTGATTCATGATTTCCAGTTGATTTGTTTCGTAGTTCGGTTGTAGTATTTTAAATTAAGATTTCTTAGGCACGTCACTGTTTATTTCCTGAGCATATCTTAATCGGTCAAACAGTTTTACCGTTAAACAGTCTATATGATAGCATAGTATTAGAAATTCGGAAAACTCATTTCAACCAACAAAACTCGCCGATTAATCACAAACCCAGAAACTTTTACAGAAAACCGTTACTAAATCGAGTGACCAAACCCTTAACGCAATGTGTTCCCATTGCGTTAAGGGTTTGGCTTTGTTAGCAATAAAAACGAACAATTTACCTAAACATACAACTGCCACACTGGATGCAAACTCGCTTCTTCATCGCATCGTGGGTTACGTATAGGTTGCCAATGCCAGTCGCAAATCATTCGATAATCGTTTCATTCATAGAATAATTGTTAACATAATGAAAGCAGAACGTATGACGCACTCGTGTGATGTGAGCTCCGACACTCCGAGCACTAGACAGTTAACATCGCTCGCTAGCACCCAGAGCGACATAAGCATTGTTTATCGGCACGTTTGGAAGGCCTACGTAGTACGTATTCTTGCACCGGAATTTTGTAAATTTAGTTGCTACCTTCATGTCAAAGATAGGTACTTAATAAGAGGAATCCTGAAGAATAAGAATCCTGGTAGGGTCACCATATAATGACGTGGCTTATGTGTCAAATGAAATATTATGTCCAATACATAATGTTAAATAATCATTGGTGTCGCTGCTTCGGCTTGTTTATTTCCGATCAAACTTAGTTACACGTACTATTATGTAACGCATATTCCAGTTACACTCGACTTGTGATAGTTTTATTGGAGGCGTGTCGCAATTAAAGCATTAGTTCAAACAGAGCAGTGTCAGTGAGTAAGGCGTTGTTGTGTGTTTGCAAACACAAGTGTCACGAGCTTCGTGTGTGGCGCGCTTTATGGCGCGACACTTCCGCGGCGCCGCGCGGCGACAGTGCGCGACAGTGCGCGACTGTACCGCACAGACACACATCATGACGGACGCGACGCTACGCTTTACGACTGTACACTCTTTGTCACGCGCCTAATGTACGCTTCCGATGTCTTATTGCCCATAAATTGTTATGAAAACAAAGTATGATGCTGATGGTAGGGTGCACCTACCAAGCGACAAAATCGTTGTAATTGTAACGATTGATGATTGTACAACAACTGTTCCTTTATGTACTAGTCGAGAAGCGTAAACAAGGAGAACTAAACAGTAACACAACAATCGATAATGACAACGTTTTATGTAACTGTTGACTAAACGATGCCTAATATTATTGTAATCCTTTTAGGTGTTATTGTAATGTACATTAATGAATTGGAATGTCATACAAGGTGATAGCATATTTAATAACTATGAACTGCCAATTGTTTTTGTATATGTTACATCCTTTTAACTGTACTTTTTTTTAACTGTCATTCCTCCTTATGGATCCCTGCCATCACGGGAGACGGCAGGGTATGTCAGCCTCATAACGACTAAACACCGAAACACTCACCGCGACCGTAATGGGGCTCTGTTACTTACATTGACGAATGTTATTTCTATTTCTAACGTTTACTATACCTAAACGGTCTCTTTGTCAGTACGTACATACTCGTAGTTTTACCGCGCCTTTTACTTAAGACCTTATACTTTTCAATCCGAATGCAAATAACACCAACTGTTATTTTAGTCGATACATATTTTTAACCCCCGACGCAAAAACGAGGGGGTGTTATAAGTTTTACGTGTCTGTGTGTGTGTGTGTGTGTCTGTCTGTGGCATCGTAGCTCCCAAACAGATGAACCGTTTCTGATTTTATTTTTTTATTTGAAAGGTGAATTAGTCGGGAGTGTTCCTAGCTATGTTTGATAAAAATCGGTCCAAGATGGCCGCCGCCACAAAATAGCGAATTACATATTTTTTCACTACTCCCTCAATATGGGTATCAAATGAAAGCGCTTAACTAGGAGAATACTATACACTATGATAAATTTCAAATCCAAGATGGCCGCCACCACAAAATGGCAAAATACATTTCGTGTCGGGGGTTTTCTAAATTTTTAATTTAGGTTAGGTTAACTGAACAACTACAACAAGTTTGCAAATTACAAAATCTTAAATGAGTGGCACTGAAAATAAGAAATTGATAAATAATTCAGAAATATAAATTCCTAACAGACTGTCCGAGTTAGGCGTTTGATGCATTGAACTTAACATCTTCCGAGGGAAGCCTAAGATCAGAATTGATATAAATAAGTGGATACAAACACGGTAACACGAAACAAAACCAGTACTAAACATAAGGAGGAACAGGTTCTCATAGCTTGAGAGGGAGGCTACCAGTACCAAGACCACACTGGCACTGGCCTTGTGTGGGAGTTGAAACAAATAATATAAATAATATAAAATACGTACAAGAAAAACTATGACTATGTGAGCGCCGTCACGCGTCACCGTGTGTAGGGAGCTAAGGGCGGCCGCACAGCGCCGACTACAAAGGATTCCATGCTTATTTTCGACTCCATAAAATACGAAGAATGTAAGTGGATCCCGAGTGAGCGCCCCTTTATTGCCCGCAATCGATAAGTTGAAATGTTACGAGTCCCTGCCGCGGCCACCCTCCGCATCGCTTTAAACTGCAATACGTTTGGGAATTTAAACAATATTCTTACTGGTATTTTGCAATCATTCTTTGAATATCCTATATGCCTTCTTCTGTCATAACAATAGTTTTCCTATTATTGTTGTGATCTATAAAAGCTTTTGTAGTTTTCCTATAGAATACCTACATGTTTCTCCCTCGGCCGGTATTACGTAGCTTGTTATTAATTTTAGTGTACACTAGCTGTACCCAGCGGTGTTACTCGCGTCCATCCAAAAAAAAACTAAAATATAAGTAGCCTAAAGCTACTGCGAGCGAAAGTCCCGACAAAATAGGTCCAACCTTTTCAGAGATTAGCCGGAACAAACAGACATACAGACAAAAATTTATAAAATTGATTTTATTTATGCAAGTACCGAAAAATACTGTACCGTATATACGAAAAGCTGGTTTCATTTAGTGAAATTTGAAATTACAAACATGGCAGACACTTAAATTTTATTTATTTGTATAGATATATGCAGATGTATAGATACGGTATACTATACGTACCGGTTATTATGTGACGGTGTATAACTATGAAAATGTGATATATCGGGATCTAATATTATGGTGGGACACCTCCCACCACAATATTAGATCCGCGTCGGGATCGACTCGTAGATACTAGACTATCAATGACGGGCAATGAGACTTTGGATATCATTTTCAGCCCCAAACTAAAGGGCACCACGTCCCTTCCCCTGTGTTGTTGCTAAGCTGGTGCTAAGCTGACTCCCACAACGCCCACCGCTCTTGCTTCTATTACTTTAATTACTAGTAGCAGTTATTATAGAACCAGTGTGGTGTAGCGTTTGTGTGTGTGTGTGCAGACTGCGTGCACCTGCAGCTGTACCGCGACTCGAAGGCGCGCTGCGCCGGCGCCGGCAGCAAGGCGTCGCTGTCGCTGCAGCACTACCTCGGCAGCGAGGCCGGCTTCACGCTCGACAAGCACTCCAACACGCTCGCGCTCGTGTGCCGCGACCTCGTCGCCATACTCGCCTTCGAGACGCGCGAGCGCCTCATACAGTGGCAGGTAAACACGATGCGCACTACTCAAAGCTGGCCTACTCCAACGTGTGTATAGTGGACTGATAGTCACTAATATCTTTGAGTGTTGAATGTGTTAATGTCATATAATCTTACAATATGTTCTATCCAGGTAAAAGTGAGTAATCACCTGGGCGAGCCGCGTCACTACCTAGTGCTAGTGGGTGGCGCGTCCGGCGCGGCGAGCGCGGGCGGCAACAAGCGGCTGCCGGCCGGGCCCGCGCGCCTGCACCTGCACGAGCGCCGCTTCGCGCTCACCGCCGGCGTGCCGCCCAGACTGCTGGGGATATGGGAACTGCCACACCTCAGGTACCAAAAGACTATATCGCTAGAACTGTGACGCATTACCGCACGCTATGTGACAACTTTCAGCCCAAACCGTTCAGTACTTTGATCTCTGTGTTGATAGATAAGTAAGTCAGTATCGGTTTCCTTTTAAACAATGTATACAGAAATCATAGTAACGTTCTTTTAAAAAGATATTGCCTGAAAAAAGAAAAAAATCAAGGAAGTTTCGTACGGGAAGCGATGGATAGTTAAAAAGCATTTATGTGCAGGCGGTATGGCGTAGTAGAAGGGCGCTTCTGCTTCGAAGGCGGCTCACACTGCGGCAAGGGCGAAGGCCTGCACGTGCTCATCTCCGACCAGGCCAAGGAGATTGCGCAGGACTTCGACCTCGCCTCGCAGGGGCGACTGTCACCCAGGCGAAGACCTAACAACTTTAAGAAGAACGAAGGTATGACACTTTCAGCCGTGGAATTTAGCACTTATTTATATCTTTTTTTCGGAGAACTATGGTTCTTTGTAGAAGTACTGCTATACAAGTCGAAATCAAATGTTTAATAACAATAAGACTAATAACTATATTCTATAACTAACGGACTAGGAAAAATTTACTTTCAAGATAAAACATTGCCTTGGCATGCAAGTATACACTTTTTAAATTATTTTGTCAGGTACAGATAGTCCAAAATCACACAAGGCGTACCGGCCGGACACGAGACTCTCTGAATTAAACACGATAGAACAATCTCTGCCACCGATCGACGTGCACAACTACGAGGAGGGGTGCGAGGAGGCCGGCGCCATCTCCCCGTACTGGCCGTCCACGGAGAAAATACACTTCCAGGATATGGGGCTCGGCGATACCGCGTCGGTTAATGAAACAGTAGAGGAGACGGCGGCGTGGAACGGCGTCGGAAACGTGACGCTGGAGCGATGCATGAGCTGCATCTCGAAGCTAGGTGCACTATCGCGATCGTCCACGGCAGCACTCACGCCAGGTGCCAAACACTTCAACCCCGCGTGGACTATGGAACCTGTACACGAAACCCTTCCTACCGGACCCCCAGAGCTCACTCAACATTGTGATATAGAACCTAATGCAACCGAAAAGACTGACGATGCTTGCCGCTGCCCGACGCACTTGGACCGGCCGCCGGAGAGACCCCCCAAGCCGACGAGGCTAGAACTTAATCTGAATCGAAAGCCGACGCCGCTCTGCCGTTGCTCACACAGTGTGCCAGATGATAGGCCTAGCAGAGTGGGGCCCTACGAAAACTATGACGTACCTAAAGTTCCATACCAAGAGGTAATTTTTACTGACATAATAGAACCTGGAGCTGTCCATTTATGTATTTATTTAAGTATACGATTTTTGTTTTTCTACAGGTCGAAGGAGAGTACTACGATACACCCAAACGACTCAAAGAATGTCTCAATAATGAATTGTTTAAAGTTACTAAAAGTTCGTCGTCGAATGCGGTTGTACTTAAAAAACCTTGCGGCTGTTTATTAAAATTTGGTAAAAGACGGAGAGAGCCGATGGTCGTCGACTCCGAGGAGAACTTCCAGCCCGCCAGCTGTCCCTGTCAGCGCGTCACTGACTGGGCGAATAACTGGATGAAGCTTCCGTATTGTAGGAAAAATACTGTCTCCAGTGATAACTTAGTGCCAAACAAAGAAAACGTAATGCCAAACAGTACTGACCGAAGCGCACTGTATGCAACCATTGATCTATCGCGGAAAACAAGAAGAAAACAAAGGCCTGGTGATAGACAAGACGACGCACCAGGCACAGAGCTTCCCCGCAGTCTGACCGCGCAGTCAGTCGAGATCGATGACGGACCACTTGCTAACTATGAGAACCTCAGTTTTGCTTTGTCTTTAGAACATTACGAAAACGCCAAAGATTTATTAAGGAAAGTCGGAGTTACACAATCAGAACTAGATGCAATAAGTGTTAATTTAAAGCCTGTTTCGTTTACTACTGTAGGCGGTAAAAGCTTATGTACTAAGTGTGGTCATCCTCAACAGCAACGAGAAAAAGTCAACCTGGAAGGGCTGACTATCAACACGAATGATGACTACTTAATGATGGCACCCAATGTCACTAACAAATTGGAACAAAGCAAACCCTTACCGGCTGGTTATACTCCGATGTCGCCGATCGGTGGGTTTGCGTTGAACACGCTAAAACATCCTGCTAGGAGTCCTATCAACAGGTTGCTCGAAGAGAAATCGGCGAGCAATCCGACGCTGTGCGGTCCTAAAGATACTCGATGCGTGGAGCCTGACGGTGCCGATGACGCGCGTACACTGCGGGCGGCCGCCGAACGAGTCGACAGAATCGAATATAGAAAACGCTCTAGTTCCGCGGACTCCTCACGATTTCTTGAAGACGTAAAGGAGTTCGAAGGGAGCGTGGGCAGTCACGGCTCGACGTCGTCTATAGAGACGCTCCGTAACATTGCTCTGGATGCAGAGCGTACTTCAACACCGTGCAACTGTACGGTGGATAATAAACACTCAGACGCGGATAGCTCCGAAGCATCAAAAGGTGCGCGAAGCAGGCTTCCGCTGGCGAAACGTTCTTCATCGGTACCGGGAAAAGCTGGCGGTAATAGAGACTCTTCTAGCTCTAATGACTCAGGCGTATCGAGCTGCTCCGTACGCCGCGGCGAGCTGTTCGAGCTGCCGCTTACGACGGCGGCGGCTCGGCGCCACTACCGCAGCGTGCGGCGCGCCGCCACCGGCGTGCACACCACGCTGCCCAGGCGCTCCAAATCCACCGATCCACTCAGAGACGTCGCCACCCTGCAGCGTGAGCGCACTCCTGCAAAGTCTTCCTCCGCGGAGGCTGAGGTGCCCGTACTTTCCGCAAAACCACTCAGAGGTAAAGATTAGAACTCGTAAATATCTAAAAATCTACAACTGAAACTCTGCTACATACTGTATTAACCACGTTTATTTCTCGCAGGTGTAATGGACACGCACAGCACATCCAGCGGCACGTCAGACATGTCGGACTACATCGAGACGTTGTCGATATGCTCGTCACATTCCTCCACAGACACCCCAGTCACTATGAGGTATGCATTCATAGTCTATGAAAAGTTTATACCTACCATCATCATCATTTATTCCTGTCTTCTTCTTCTTTTCGAAAAAGAAGAGGAGTTATTCCTGTAATAAATATACAAAAAACTAACTTGTCTCCGGCCCAACGTGACGAGGGTTTCTGGAGTCCTGGGAGGACTACGCCACAGTCAGTGAATGCCCAAGCTCTGACTCTGCGATGTACTTGATTGTCGGCTCCTAAATGTCAATTAATTGTGCGCAGGGTGCTGCGGCAGACGACGAGTACGCTGCGGCCGCGCTCCGGCAAGGAGTACGGCAACCTGGACCCGCGGCTCGCGTCCGCGTACCGCGCGCCCCCCGCGCACCCCGCACACCCCGCACACCCCTCACACCCCGCACACCCCGCGAACCATTCGCACATGTACACCAACTTGCCGTAGAATACTACAAACTGACACACTCCATACAATGCAAGCACATGAGATGAGCTCAATTCCTCTCAAACCTCGTTCGAATCAAACTGAATGTCCATTTTGTATCGAAGATTTCGATTGCGTTGTCGATGCGTTGAGTCACTTCACACAAGAGAGTTCGTTTGTGCTTTGTATGGAGTGTTCTATTTCACACATGTACTTAGTGCGTAGAGCCCGTCTAGTACTTTAATCGCAGTCTGTTGCGTATTGTCTGTCTATTGTTTTTTTGTCTGTTGTTGAGTGTACTTGGTTTGCGTCAGTACGTGGTGTACGATCTCTGATTAACGTGACGTTACTTTACGTGTGTATGTTAAGTGTGATCCGTCCATGTCTGTCCTGAATGCGTCGGTTTGTTTGCGCTCTGCTCCTACTGCGTAAGAGTTGAGAGCAAACTATTATTAATTTAATCATCTCTCTTCCATTAAGAAATATTCTAACATAATTTATCAGTAAATCAGAGCTCATAGTCACTCAGTATAGTCCAAGAGGTTGTTGAGCTTACGTAGCACGTCTCGCGTACAGAGTGCCAAATATTTACGCGTCTACTTGATAGCGCGTGAATAATAAATGTTAGTTACCTTCACAATGGGAAACTGAACGAATTACAAGACAGGTTAAATAAAATAACTATTGTTAATAATTTTTTATTGCGTGTAATTGTACAGTGGAAGGAGTAGACTATTATAGGAGCGAGTCAGGGGGCGCGTGCGCGTGCGTGGTTTACAACATAACTGTATATAGTGTTACACATAGTTCGCGTCGAGTTGTTTAGAACAATGTAAATTATATATAAATATTAATACTAAAGCAATTGATATATAAATTTAATCTCTACAACGACTTTCTTGTCTCTACTTTGTTACGACGATGATTGTAATATTTTGATATTCGGAGTTTATCAGTCGTGCGTGTGCGCGGCGCGTCTCTCAGTAAGCAATAAGCAGTGCAACCAGAGGTGATCCATGTATTGTATTGTACATTAAAATTAGACTATTGTACTTGATACTCATTGGCGGAAGCGCGGTTCGTCTGTGTGGCAGCGCGCTCGCTCCGCGTCCGCGCGGGCGGCGCGGGCCTCGCCTGCGCGGAGCGAGCGCGCGGGCGGGCGCAATTGGCCCGAAGACTGGAATTGTAAGCAGGTTGTTTAGATATTACGCTAGCAATGAATTTATATTATAAAACTAATGTTAATAATAACTTGGAATTTCTGAATAAAACATGAATAAGAATTGACTGGTTTTATTGATCACAATGCCTCAACAAGCCTCGCTCCACTACACCCAGGTAGTTTTGCTGAAGATTTAATACGCAGGTCGTAATAACAAATATGCAGCAAAAGTATCGTGCAGCACAAACATATAAAACTACTAGCGCCTTATGCGCAGCCCAAAAAATCTGCCATTTTGGTCGAGCCGTTCTCAAGTGATGCTCTTTCACACAGTTAGAAGATAGATTGATTTGTTTTATATGTATCATGATATAAGTAAGTGTTTCCATTCCAGTGAGGAACCTACATACGAAGGAATCATTTTACGTATAGACGATGTTTTTTAATAATGTTTGTTATCATTGTTCAGCAATCAGATAACAGTGCCTCGACCATGAGTTTTTCTCACTAGACTCTCTAGCGACGCCGTAAAATATTTGTATGGAAAAGCCTCGCAACGCCTCTAGCGGTTACGTCAGGAACTAAAATCTGCTATGAGATTACAGCGTTTCTATGCGTAAACAACCTATTGGAAGCCATTCGATAGAAATCATGTTTGAGGCACAGAACACCGGCCAATACCGAACAAGGCGGTCGCAGATAAAACGGTGTTCACGTAAAGTGGCTCAATACAGGCGACTGCTCCGCTCACAGATGTGCGCAGTCACCCAGAACTAGACGTCCACTGAGTACTAGCTTCGCTGCTGCTCTCTGCACATGTAATTGAACAAAGTATTATTATTGGGCACTTGCCCCTCGAACTTATGCAACCGTGCCAGCAGGAGTTCATTATGTGCTCGTTGCGGAAATCACAGGACACAGAAATATTCTCGAACAGTGAGGCCCACGTGAGCAAAGTGCATGTGGCGTACACTTCGCGCGGCATAAGTATATCTACCGTTGCAATAAATGTGCTATCGGTTACCTACAGCTGTTGCTGTCCAAAAACAAAGTAAAAAAAAGTAATCATAAAGTATCTTCCAGAACAAAAACTAATCAAATGCCTATAAAAGATTAGTATTCGAACAGTAGGTATGTCTCAGTGAGTAGGTAAGTACCTATTTATTATGTAAGTAGATAACAATAATTTGGTTTTATCTGAAATCTTTTATCGAAAACGTTATCGCTTCTTTATAAAGACAGACAGTTTTTAAGGAATATGAATTAGGACAATACGCAGATAACATACAAAGGTGGATAAAATAATTATTTTGAGTGAAACGACCCCGACGACAGGCAGTGTTCCTGCCATACATGACATACGGGACAAGGGCACGCGAAGTTAGGTATATTTGTAGACATATGGAGTTGTTCATGTCTCTGAAGTGATGTACAATAATATATTAAACAAACCCTGTCCGATACGTAGGTATCCCAATCACATTATCACTAGAAATATTCATGAAAGTAAGGCTGTTAATGAAGTTTGAAATGCACGATTCTTGTACAAAACATACCAAAATTACACAAAATCTAGCAATTTTCTTGAATGTGACGCTACTATCATTTGTCATGGTATGTTTGGCACCCGTGACAATTACCCCTATAGCTATGAATCTAAGTTTCTTTGTTTGATAAAAAAATATTTACTTATTTTCTGAATACGGTTTTTACTTGTAAACTGAAAAGGATTACATAAATGTAATCCAATATCGATACCTACCTAATGATACCTTTTTATCTAAATTAAAATTGCACTAAATATATGAGCCGCTTACAAATAAACGATAATCGGCGAATGTGAGGTAATCCAATAAATTATAATATGTACGTTGTCGATGTGATCGGTGCGGATCTATGTCGCCGATAACACGCTCTTATCAGTAGTTTGTGTTCCAAGTTATGCCGGATAGGACTTATTTAATGATTTACAAGTAAAATACTATTGATAACGTATCAAACAATAACGAGCGACAATCTGATCACTTAGCAAATTAATGCGGTTTATATGATGATGACTACAAGTTAAAGACAATCAAGAGGTATGATCCCGCGCTGTATATTATTGTATATAAATCTGTATCAACCAGTTTTGTATGAGCCAGTGAAAAACAGGGACAGAGAGAGCGAATATTATATCATTACTTAAGCATACTAACTTTTAATGTTGGTTGATATTGGAAAACCTACTCACACTGTAACACTGTCTGTTATACAAGATCAATTATAATAATTTCATAAAAAAACAATTAAAACAAACAATGTACGTCATTACGCTTAATTCGAATGTCTTTTGATTCTGTAATCAAAAAACTCGTCGAACGAAAGATTCGAACTTCTCACAGACTGGCAACTACAGAGGTGGCAGTCTGTGAGAGGTTCGAATCTTTCGAAATCGAGGTCTATGTCTAAGCAGCAACATAGATTAATTAAAGAAGCGGCACTAGTGTGCAGGTCGCGCGGGTGTGCTGTGCACCTAGTATCGCGTGATATACTCTCGCCCAGTATATTGATGCTCCACGTAATGTCGTCGGCTATTATTCTCCGGCCGCTAACCGATGGCATTTAATTCCACGAGACAGTGGCGCCACCGCGCTGCAACTACTCGCCTATGTCTTAGTATAAGTACAATAGAAGGCCACAGCGTCGTGTATTGTACCAGTGCGCAGTACGTACCGCTACGAGTACCACTACTATTATTATAGTTAGGTGCTCTGATACACATTGGTATGCGTGCAGGCGCCTGACATTACTTGAACAGCAATCCGCTGAGTGATATTTGAGTGCAGTAATGAAGTACAAAACAAGATTAGAACTCAAAATAATAATATTAATAATTAATAATTGTTATCACCAATTATATAAAAGAACGAAATGCAACTTGTTAGCTAATTTGAGTTTTAACATATTTACACAATGTTAATGACTAAGGGCCGTATTTTATGCGTGTCACTATATAATAATAATCTATATCAATAATGTAAGAGAGCACACTAACCGCAAGTATATCTAGCAACAATAATAAAGACGTCGGAGTGCGTCTCTGTTAGGAAAAAACTTAATGAAGTTATCTCGATATAGCATTCGAACCTGTACGTTACGCTCCGCAGCCGCGCTTGTGGCCATTGACCTATTGCGCAACGTTTGTATGTTATACAACAGTACTCACGGTTGTAACAGAACACTGCGCATCTGCCCCATTTACAATTGAGTGTAATGTAATGCCGCGCCAAGCCCGGCGTCGCACCGCGCACGTAACGTGTACCTACGTACGAATAAATTATTTGTGAAATGATAACGTCACGATGTTCCGCGCACTAAATTAATTTAAAAGCGGTGTGTGCTGCACTAAGCTTGCACAATAAATTAGAAGAGTGAGCGCTGCCAGCGCGCGTTGCGAGCGGTGTGAGCGCTTAATTTGTTCATCTCACAAAGCGAAACTCATTTAAAATTAAATTTGAATGTAAGACCATATATAGCGACAAACATTTTTAATATTAGTCCAAAGGTCAGCACTTCGTTCGTTAGGATAAAGTTTTTATTTGTATGAAAAACAAGTGTGTTGTTGAAAAGAAGTCCAAAGTATATATTTTGGGCGGAAACCCGCTATAAGCTTATTTCGTTTTATAATTTTGTTTGGGCACACTCTCGCGCGAATCTATCGCTGTTGCAATTAGTGGAAACTGTACCAAAACCCGTGCGTGGTAAACAGACAGGCAGACTGCGATACTTTGTATAATACGATTTAGTGATGATATAATCTCTCTTAAATTAAATTAGTAACTTTTTCAAACATCAATCAAAATTAAAACCACCGATTTCATAAAATGGAATAAAAATTACCAAGAACCGATCCCTCATAAATTTGATCAAGGGCGACGAAAAAACAATCGCGCGTAATTGGATAGGCTCTCCTCCGTCGTAGCATAATTGGGAACACGCACGCGCGGCGGCGGCGGCGGCGGCGGCGGCGCTCGCGTGCCCGCCATTAAGATAAAAACAGGTAATTTATTCAAAGAGCACATTCCTCCCGAATTAATTTGTCATCGTATCTGTATGTGGGTGTCAATAAATCTAAATATTCATCAGTCGGGGGTAAGCGGGGGGTCTCATTAAGCCGCATGAGTCCCACACGCCCTCTGCTGCATCGCGCCAATTCCATTCCTTAACATTCGCTACGCGTAGCACCGTAGCACCGTAGCACCGCGTAGCACGTAGCTGTCCTTGCAGAAGCCGTGTCAAGCTAACCTTGAGGTTAATTAGTATTAGTTACAGATGATAACCAGGCTACGAAGGATTTTTAGTAATTTAACGTTATACTACAAGTGAGAACATTTCGGTTAGAGATTGTGTTTTAAAATGGATGGATGGATTCATATTATGGATGGATAAATTTTATTAGCTTGACCCAGGGATTGAACCCAGGACCTCTAACGTAGCAGTGCGCTAGGGACCACTCAGAATCCCAAACTGGTCTGGTGGCAAACAGTTTGACTCGACTCAACTTTGACGTCACATTCACGTAAATGACCACTTCAAATACATTTAGGTATTGCAGAAAATAGTCAAGTAAGTAATATTATGTTAGTTCGTACAGAGCCTACATTACAGTGATTACTGTCGGGTATAGTGCTCGTAGTAGGCACTCGGGTTCGACATAATTGTGATTACTAAGCGTCTAGCCGTAATCGATGTAATGTACTGTTATCAAGAATAAGCAATACTTAACCTTGAAATAGTTATAATAAAGTTCCAAGTACGCAAAAAGCACGTGTGTCCTCTAGGACCTAACATAGGGCTTTTAAACTGAGGACATAAAACAGTGCCAGTACGGTGACAGCGGCGTCGATGCACGCGCCCGCGCGCCCGGCGCGTCACCGAACGTCATACGAAAATCTATGATATTCGTTAGTGTTAATACGTAGGATACCTATCGGTTTTAACCATTTATTGAGTAAGGAACGCCATCGCTTTGTTTAAGATATTAATATTTAACCGGATCTCAACATATTTCCGGCATAGGCTAGGAGCCTAGGAGTATGTTACAGTGAGGTTTTTATTTTCTACATAAATATCCTGGGACATGTTTACACAGCACCATCTAGTCCCAAACTAAGCAGAACTTGTACTATGGGTACTAGACAATGGATGTAATACTTATATACTTTTTTTTTTGTAAATACATACTTATAATACGTAGGAAACACCCAGACAAACACAAACATTTATATTCATCACATAAGTATTTGTGTCTTGTGGGAATCGAACCCACGACCTCGTGATCAGCAGTCTGGTACTCGAACTACTAGACCACAGACATCGTCAAATTCATACATGATCAATTTCTTTAAATTTTTGTTCTACTTCCACGTGAGCGATGTCGCGGGTAAAATCTAGTATACGAATACTATTGCACTATTACATAGTGTGAAATTGTAACAGCATAACGTGTTAAGTTATGAACTAGTTGTGCTTGTCACACACACGTGTGTGCGCCTGCGCCTGTGGGATTATCATAGTAGCTAAACTTTTACTGCGATACACTTGTTATAGGCTAGGTCAGTAAGCTGTACTGAAACCGGACAAAGCTTGCGAGAAAAACTTGGAACCTAATATTTATTTATTGTTATTATTTCATCTTAGATTTGTGTGTTATATTATAAGGAATTGTATTGTACTGTGTGTCTGTGTCAAATAAAATTTAATTTCTTACAAAAGCATTACGTTTTTTCAACAAAGCCCCGGCCGATATGTCCTAGCCTAAGGTTTTCAAAACCACATCAATATAAATAACATAAGGAATTAGTTAAAGTTAGGTTATTTTTTTCATTTTATTTGTTTATTTTTCATTTTATGGTAAGTATACGCGCTTTATGTACAGGTTGTCTAAGTACGTGGATGAACTCATTACTCTTATGATAAAAGGCGGACGCCGCCGCCGCCGCGCCGCTCCCCCACTGAAGGACTTTGAAGTAAGACTCTAATCACTTCCAAGAAGCTTTATTTTGTTTAGGCGCTGTTCGGCCCTCCAGTGCTATTGAGCATTCAATGGATCTTATTAAGGTAAGCGTCGAGTGCCGGCGCAGGCTGCCGCGGTGCGGGGCCGGTGCGGGGCCGGTGCGGGGCCGGTGCGGGGACTCGCGGGGAACAAACCGCTCTAGATCTTTTGCTTCATACTTTAGCTCAACGTTTCTTAGTCCCTCGGTCACACCCTGTAATAATTATTTTACCTTTCCTGCCCTCCCCGATCCCCTATCTGATATCAGTCAGGTCACAGTCAATATCGAAGAAATTATCAATTTAATTAAAAAATTAGACTGCTCTAAAAGCCCTGGTCCCGATAACATATCCGCAAAATTTCTCATTCGTTGTGTTACCTCCATCGCCGAACCTATTTCACTTTTGTTTAAAAAGTCGGTATTAACATGTATAGTTCCCTCACTTTGGAAGTCAGCGTACATTACACCTATCCATAAAAAGGGACCAAAATGTGAAGTCATCAATTATAGGCCCATCTCCAAGCTCTGTATTGTAGCTAAAATATTTGAACGTATTATTTACAAACAAGTATATTCTGCAATAAAAAACTCTTTCAGCCAATTTCAACATGGTTTCTTAAAGCATCGGTCGACAGTATCGAATCTGGTTCTCTTGAATGAATATATTTCGAAGGCAATGGACAATGGACAGCAGGTGGATGTCGTATACACTGACTACAGCAAGGCATTTGATCGTATAGACCATTGTGCTCTGTTATCCAAGCTACATATGATAGGAATACGTGGAGACCTACTCAGGTGGTTTAAATCTTATATAGATAACAGGGCACAAGCGGTCGTCTTAAATAATTACATTTCAAGTTGGATTCACGTCCCCAGCGGAGTACCTCAAGGCTCTCTGCTGGGGCCCTTGCTCTTTGTGGTCTTTGTGAACGACATCGACTTGTGCCTCCAGTCCTCTAAGCTATTGTGTTTTGCGGACGACATGAAAATTTATCACACTATATCGTCGTTAGATGACATGAAAGCTCTTCAGGAGGACATTAGACGTTTAGAAAATTTCTGCAGAGGGAATAAACTGGACCTTAACCCTTCAAAGTGTTCAGTAATAACCTACACTCGTAGACAAAAATTTATATCTACTTCTTATACGCTGTGTGGTAAGAGGCTTCCAAAGGACACTTGTGTTAGAGACTTAGGAGTCTGGCACGACTCCAAGCTGGTATTTGATACTCATATCGATTCTATTATTTCTAAAGCCTCAAAATCTCTTGGCTTTATCCTGAGGTTATCTAAGCATTTTAACGAAGTTAAAACCCTTAAGATTTTATATTGCACCTTTGTAAGGAGCCATCTGGAATACGCTTCGCATATATGGAATCCAGTCTACAACGTATACATCGATCGCATTGAGAGCGTGCAAAGACGTTTTATTAGATACTTGTGTTTTCGGCAGAAGTTGACATATAAATCTGAAAACTATCTCCAGCTGTGTAAAAAATTTCATCTCCTTCCACTGGTTAAGCGCCGAGAAATTGCTGACTGCTTATACTTATTAAAAATACTCTCTGGTGAAATTGACTGTCCCGAACTGTTAGCCTTAATAAAATTTAATGTTCCAAGTAAATGTACAAGATTTAATCCCCCTATCAGTATATCCAAGGCGTCAACGAATTATCGTCAAAATTCATTTTTAGTGCGAGCGAGTAGAAACTTTAACAGATTATGTAAAACTCATAACCTAGACCCTTTTAGTACAAGTGTTACAGCAGCAAAGCGATGCTTGACCCTCGATTTCTTTCGAAACTAAATAAAATTGTTAATCCAAATAACTAGTACAAAATATATATTATATTGTCATTAAGATATATGTAAGTACCTACATTACCTACAGTTGGTTCATAAAAAAGTTAACGTGCCTACCGAAGTGTATAACACCAATAGTTATCTAAACAATTGTTATCAGCGAAAATCTGTAATTGGCTTTCTGTATCCCAACTGTTGCTATTTAATATATGCATAGCTGTAGATTTTCCGAAAAAATAAATAAATAAATAAATAAATAAATAAATAGATCTAATTAATATAATTTAGTTCGGCTTTGATCCGCCGCCGCGAATACTTTGTGCAGGAATCCTCAAAGAGTACGTATCTTTTAGTGACGCGACACGATTGCGACGCAACGGGAATTGGTACTCTGGCTAAGAAATATTAGGTAGCATACAGATATCGATGGTTTAACTTACAACACTACGCACACAACACACGGGTATGCTTGGGTGTTGAAATTGAACCTTCGTGTGAGTGAATGAGCTTCGGACATTAGTTGTGATTTGTAGGTTTTCAAATTATCGACATTCGTGTTATATTATATCGATGCCTATAAACTGATCGGTGAACACGTACGGTACGGTATGAGTATGCAATAACTATTAATTAGCGAATATTTAAACCTCGACCCTGTGTCACACAGGCCGATATAGTACGAGTATATCCTGCCTACTGCTGTGTACTATTGCAAGGCGTCAATACATCAACGATATGATTAGTGGGTACGATTGTATCAGACGCACATGTCCGCCGCTCCTGTGACGGAGCCACATTTGGCGCATGATATTTAACGTTCGGCCGCTGCACGCTGTGCAGAGGGCGCGCGGCGCGCGGCGGGCGGCGGCTAACGACTTCCGCTTCCGGCGGCGGCGGACACCGCTACGCGGCACGCGCTACGGGCGGCGTAGCGCTCGCTACGAGCGTAGCCACTCCGCTGAATGGCTGTCGGAATGGAAGTCGGAATTATGAGTTTATTTTGTGAAATACGAGTGTTTTTATTACGTTTCGAGCTTTTACAATGAACAATGACGCGCGCGTACATCGCTGAGAGCATCGGAAGTGACCGACGCGGACACGAAATGTATCAGACGCTTGTTTATCAATTCTGTTTTGTTCAGCAGTATTAATGTTTGCATGTGTGTATTGTTCAATCACATAATGTTATTCTGAACGCTGAACGTACCTTCTCTGTAACAAGTAAATAATTACAGTATCAGTTTCAATCAAATGTTATCATATATTATAATGTAGACGCGCGACCCTTGCGACGGCGACGTCGTAATCCACATTTAAATCTCTAAACAAAAAATTCGCCCCAGTTGCGAATCTCGGCAGCCCCGCTTGTACAGCGGAATGCGCCGGGGTTGCCGAGGGGGTGACGCGCGGGGTGCAGGGGGGGGGAGTGCTGAATATTTATGCAGCTCGCGAGTGACGCGACAACTTTCCTCCATGAATACGACAATTGAAATTACACCGAGCAGCGAAACAATTTTGTTATTCAAACGATGCGCGGTGCGGCGCGAGGGGGGGGGGGGGGAGTGGCGAGCCCAAATCTAAACAATACGTGATTGAATACAAACATTGATATAAAAACGCGTGTTATCTGGCGCAGGCGCAGGTGCCGCCGCCACCCTCGTCGCTGCAGCTTTTTCTAGGACTACCTATATAAATACAAGCAAGTGTTATTTATCTAGTCGTCACATTTGCGGTTGGTGACGCGACACCACGTCGAGCCACACATAGCTATCAAAAACTATATTGAAGAACTCCGGTTGCGGCAGAAACAATCTCACGTATCATCATCACCTACATTATTTTGTAAACAAATTCTGATTGCTAATAATTAAGCCTGTGCTTAGCAAAATATCTCACAATACAAACAAAAAGGCGATTTGCATAAATTTGTTTTCTCTCCACAATCTTACAACACGTACGGTTCTGATATTATTGCATCTGTATTATTAGTGTCCTTTCATACATTACATTGACGAGCACAGAGCCGAGCAGCACCACGCAAGTGTTAAACTCCGAGTCATTAAGCGCTCGTTAAGCGCACGGCGGACTTGTACCAGTAAGTAAGTGTGTCAGTGACATGTACTCAACAGTAACATGTTACTAGTGAACACGCTGACTGTTATTAGACGACACGATGACGTGTCACCTTGTGACTACTAACACTATTACCGAGGGCACGCCGGGACGCGGCAGTACGCGACGATACGCGACAGTACGCGGCGCATACTACGCTGCGTACCGCGATGCATCCGCAACTATGTAACTCACTTCAAGTACTGATTGCTCGGTGAAGGTAATAACGAATATCTATTACTACGCTTAAAGTGCAATGCGTTTGATTATTGACGCTCCGTTCCACATATGAACTCAACATTATTCCTTGGATAGATATTTACAGTTTGTTAATTTTAAACTTTCCCATTTTTTTAAGAATTAACATAAAAATAACCCATACCTCCATGAATGACGTAAGAAAACATTCACACACACCATAATATTTCTCCGAAGGGTAGTCAGAGACTAGAGGACGTCACTTGCTACAACTGTTGTAAACTTCTGTTGCTTTGTCAACATCGTACATCTTATCAAACTCATGCGCCGGTGATCACTCGATGAATGCCCCAATTGTACAAAGGATTTTTCCTTTTGGACCTACTTACATGTTGTCGAACAACCAAGAACTATTTTTTAATGATATCAAAGCGGCCATTTCTTTTGAAGCATTCCTCGCGTCTCACGCACGCTCGGGCGCGGGCGGTGGCAATCCCTTCAAGTTGAAGGGTATCCCTATCGGGTGTAATCATCCCTTTGGTCCTCCCCCCCCCCCACCGGCCTTGCCACCCTGCAGCTTATCGTGCTACAAACGCGAGAGATTGTGGGCCCGCGGGGCAGCCCCGGCGCGCTCCGGGATAACAATTGCGTTCAAATAAAAAGTAAGCGTTTGTTTTTCACGTGAGCTGAGACGCGAGCCGCACTGCCTGCCGCCCACCTGCCGCCCGCGTGCCGCCCGCCGCCCGCCGGCAAACCGAATAAAACAAAAGCTTCAAAAGCAACTATTAACTAAACATACACTGGAAGACTTCAAAGGCAGCTGTCATAACACGCACATTTCAAAACTGTATTATTTGCTCTCAGAAAGAATATGAGATAGGTATAAGACATGATAAAGGGAAATTGAAATAGCGTGTACGTATACATAATATATACTTTTACTCATAGGTGCCCCGTGAACATGTCAGGGGTGTCACGTGCAAGTTTAACGTGGTGGTGATTAGTGCGACAGGACGCGCGCCACGAGACCGCGAGCGACACGCGCGCGCGACAGAACTGGACTATTTTGATTTTAAGCTTTTAAAAATCTAGTTACAAAGTTAATTATACAGAATGCGGATTAATAAAAACTTTAAAGATAGAAGAAGAAATAAATATGATTAAATAAATAAAAGAAAGTAAAGAAAAGAAATAAATAAAATTTCATATCAGCCTATTGCCGTCCACTGCTGAACGTAGGCCTCACCAAAGAGCGCCAACCCAACCATCATTTAAATAAAATTAAATATGATTAAATAAATAAATATATTAATTCTATGTGTCCCGAACGCAACGACAGGTACAATACTTAAA
Organism: Acronicta psi; assembly: GCA_946251955.1. Classification (NCBI taxonomy): domain Eukaryota; kingdom Metazoa; phylum Arthropoda; class Insecta; order Lepidoptera; family Noctuidae; genus Acronicta; species Acronicta psi. The sequence continues at coordinate 13,368,484 of OX276484.1, read as the reverse complement.
CACAAAACGAAAGCGTCAGTATGTGCTCTTATAACATAATCCATGTTACTTATATCATGGACACAAACGTGAAAGTTTCCTAGCGCGCTGTGTCGGCAGGTGGCGTGCGAGTTCGGATAATTGTCGCAATTATGTGTGCCGAGCGCGAGCCCGGCCGCGCCTGACCGCACCGCGCCGCACCGCACCGCGCCTCGCCGCAGCTGATCGGTATTCGGCGGTGGCACTCGCGAGTACGTTTGCTCATTAACGCATGGCTTTACATTTGCTGTTGTTGTAAGTTGCGGTGCAGAACAAACCTCCACTGAACCCGAAGGGATGCACATTATACTAACATGATTCAGTCTCCTATAACAAATACACACAAAATGTTCTGTACACAACTAGAAAAAAAGAAAAATCTGAGAAAAAAATATTTTCGAAAAGATCATTGATGCCACGAACGTCAGTATTAAGTTACCTAAAATGAGTTAAGCAATCTATTCCGAGTTACATCAACAACGCTAACGTTATAGTTTGGTGCAACTTGTAACGCTATCCATTAGAGGCGGCGCGGGCGCAGGCGCGCGGAATACATAACTTAGTTCGGTTAGTCTGCTAATTATGTTCATAATTAGTTGATGTTAAGCTGGTGTCGAGCTCGCAGCGACACTTGGTATAGTGATGACGTTACTTACTATACGAGGTACAACTATATTAATACCTGTGTGTAGTAGTACCTGCACTACCGCCGCCGCCGCCGCCGCGCGCCTCACTAACTAATGTTTAGTCGACGCTAATTAAGACGATATTATGCAAATGTTTGAATACTAATTGTTGTTAGCTATGTATAATTGTTTAAGTTAAAGATTAAGTGGATTATTCCTTAGATCAAACTTCACGTAACATTAGTATTAATTTAAGTAAATCTTTTTCTTAAAACTAGTTCGGCCTTCTATTTTACTATCAAAATGTATGTATGTCTTGATTGATGTGACTGTCTTTGACTAATACTTACTATTTAAATATTTTTTTAAGATATTGTCTATCAAATAATACATAAATAACTACATACCTACTTAAATAAACAAGCCGCTTTACTTTATTAGTTAGTGCGCTGTCGCTATGGGTTTGTCGTAATAGTGACAGTGCGTACGAAATGTTTCAGAATATGTCAATGTGTGTGTCAATGTGAATAAAGCTGGTAGTGGCAGTCGGGCAATAAAGACGTCGTCGATAGTGACGCCGCCGGAGCGTCATACGCGTTACACTATGATCATGCGACCTTTGAGCGGTGTAGTTAATGCGACTCTACACCGAGCTGTCACTGTAGGTCGTCAATAGCTTCGATTTATTTATTTATTTAATTAACTACAACGGATCCACCAATTACAGTAACTAAAAAAAAGCCTAAGTTTATTAAAATCTACAAAACAAAACAAAGCAAAGTAAATAAAAGAAGTTAAAAACACTTTCATACCTTCCTCTCACAGTACTTCTGACATACCAATATAATCTTCGTCCACTCATCCGCAAACAGATCACCTGTTGGATTAGAATCCAAGAGATCGTTTAGCGCGGCCAGGGTGCGAGGAATTGGCGACTTAGCATGTGCAACGGTACGGCATGGGGGTACGGCAAACAGCCTGTGTTTCTTGCCCCGGCAGTAATTGTCTGGGACAAAAAAGCACGCCAGCACGCGAAGCAGATCAGGAGCGTCAATAGCGCCACGGAGCGTCTTGCAGGCTATTGTGAGCTGATCTCGAGCTCGCCTTACCTCTAGCGAGTTATATCCGAGGCAACCCAGTAAGAATTTTGTCGGATAGAGGTAAGGATAGTAGCCACGTGTATGCCTATAAAGGTACCTTAGGAACGCTTTTTGGACTTTTTCCAATAAGAGTGCGTAGGTACCTTCATGAGGATGCCACACGCAAGAGCTGGTTTCCAGCCTGCTACGTACCAATGCATTAAATATTATTTTGATGGCATGAGCGGTGCGAAACTCGCGGCAATTGCGCAGAACAAAACCTAACCTTTGGTAGGATTTTTTGGCTACCAGCACCATATGGTCATGGAAGGTGAGCTTTCGGTCAAATGTGACTCCCAGGTCTTTCATTGCTATCGATTTCGTGATGGTGTTGTTATTTAAATTATATTCAAAATTAACTGGGTGCCGCATTCGACCGAATGTCATAGCGAAGCATTTGGATGAATTAAACTCCATCTTGTTGTCTACACTCCACTTATATATCGCATCTATGTCTTGCTGCAGCGCCAAACTGTCACGCTCAGAGTTTATTTCTAGGTACAGTTTCAAGTCGTCAGCATACAAGAGACATCTTGCATGAAGCAGAACTTGAGGAAGATCATTGACCATGATAAGAAATAACAAAGGCCCCAAAATTGAGCCTTGACTCACGCCGGAACGCGTGTGATAGGTACCTGATACGTACATACCAAGCCTAACAAACTGCCGACGATCACGTAGGTAGTCTGCAAAGAAACGAAGGAGAGAAGGTGTGAACCCTATTTTGCTAAGCTTAGCTAGCAGCATGTCATTGTTAACCCTGTCAAACGCCTTCCGGAAGTCAAAGTAAAGTACGTCTACCTGACGCCCACGGTCCAAACTAGAAGATATATAATCGACTAGCGTCAGGAGGTTTGTATCAACTGACCTTTTGCTTCTGAACCCATGTTGCTCATTACAAAGATACTTGTTTATTTGCTCGTAGACAGCATTATGGAGGATGTGCTCGAAGACTTTCGCTGGAGAAGACAGGATTGCGATAGGGCGGTATTCTTCAACGGAACTTTTGTTTTGGGTTTTAGGGATAGGTGTAACTCTAGAAACTTTCCATTCAGCGGGATATGTACCTGTCTGCAAGGCTAAATTTAAAATGTGGCAAAGAGGATTAACGAAAATATTTTTTAGGTCTTTAATTATGAAGGGGGGGATATTGTCGGGGCCAACAGAACTGTTAGGTTTAAGATTATCTATGCCTTTTACAATGTCTTTATGGCACAAGGGGGGTATACTTATGTAATTACTGTTACAGAAATGGTCAGGCGAACAGATAGATTCAGCATTAAGCTTGGGAACGTCAGGCAGAAAAACTGTTGAGAAAAATTCAGCAAAAGCCTCGGCCGCCTTACTACCCGAAAACGTTAATCCCTTGTATGTTATGTTCGGTTCGAATCCACCTTTGGATCGCAGGCTGGAAATGTGTGACCAGAATTGCCGAGGGTTGTGTTTAATTTTATTCTCAATATTTCTCATGTATGAGGAATACGCATTTGCAACACGGGCTTTAAGGCTTGACCTGAGACCAGAAAATAGCGAATACGCGCTAACGCATTTAGTTAGTTTCCATTTTTTATGGAGTTTTAACTTGAGCTTTAGATCTTGGATGATATCGCTTGTAAACCATATAGGATATCGCCTATTTGCCGATTTCCGTCTAAATTTTTTGGGCATGCACTTATCGAAAAAATTATATATAATGCTATAAAACTTGAGAGTAGCCTCTTTTACGTCCGTTGACTCCAAAACCTCCTCCCAGATATATTCGTCAGAGAATAATAAATAGAGCTGTTCGAAATCGCATTTGCTGAAGTTCCAATCCTTGGCACTGTCGATATTGCTGGGCTCAACTGACTCAGAGCAATTTACATCGACTCTTACCTCAATGTGTAGTGCCGGGTGATATGCATCCGGGGGTACTATACCTTCGGTAGCAGTGACGAATGTTTCTGGTTCGCTACCGTTCTCCTGGACCAAAACAACATCTAACATACCTCCATGCGAATTCGTCACAACGTTCATCTCATTCAGACTACAAAATGACAAAAAGTAACAATAATAATTCTTAATATTTAGCGACACACTAATTAAATTTAAGTCGCCTAAAATTATAACAAGGCCTTTTAAATTATTTATAAACTCTTCTACTTTACAAAACCATCTCATATACTCATCATCGCTTGCACTAGGTTTAATATATACAACACATACGTGAACAGAGCGCCCGCACCATGCAAAGTCAGCCCATAAGTCCTCACCACTGTCTGTTTCGAGATCATGGCGGCGGCATAGCACGATGGGCGCACGTGCAGCGAGCATCACCCCTCCGCACGGTGTTCCGCGGTCACGTCGTATCACATTCCAGTCGCCGGTCGCCAGTTCCCCAACTGCAATAGAGTCATCAAGAAAGGTCTCTGTTGCGGCAATCAAGTTATGTTCCAGCTGTAATAAGTTCGTTCTCCACGTCGACAATTTGGTTTTAAGACCACGGACATTTTGATACAGCACATTAATGTTCTTAATCTTGCTAAGAGGCTGATTAGGCACGAAATGTCTGGTGGGCTGGTTGGGCCTTTACAAATGCCCTATGGTTACTAATATGTCTCGGGTTCTCATAAGTAATCCATGTATTTAATCTCGCGTTCATTGGCCATACATCTACAGAAAAGCATTTTTCAAAATAAATAACGGGGACACCAATCTTGAACGATTTGTAACTTCCCCTAGCCCGCAGCTCTTCGACCGTACATGTGCCAGTGGGGCACAGTTGTCGCAGGTAGTCACGAATCTCATCGGTGCTGGACTCCATATTCCACAAATGCAGATGTTTACGTGGTTCTACTGCTCTTAGGGTAGTGATGTTGGGTCCAGCGATACCGTATAATGATGCAGGTTTCCGGAATTTCTTTTTCTTCACTTCCGTCCAGCTTTGATCGTCAGCAGTAAGACGAGTGCATCTGTCGGTAGCAGTGCCATGGGCAGGGGAGGTGATTTCATCAGCAGCTAAGGAATGGTCATTGACCACAGAAGCGCGGTCATCGGCGGGAGATTCATAGACATCCTCATTAACCAATCCCAATGATTCAGTCCTGCGCACTTCAAGAATGGCTGGGTTATCTTTAATGACGACAGTCTGGTTCGAGCCGGTAGGTACGGGTACTTTAGCAGCAGCTTTTCTAGGTTTCCTTTTCTGTTTTCTGGCACGCTGCGTAGTTTGTACCGGTGTAGGCCAGTCCAGAGCCAGAGGTGTGAGCTGAAGTTGTTGCTGAGTGGTTACAGTGTGAGGTGGCTGATTAGTAGTAACACAGAGGGATTCCTGCTGGCCAACATTTATACCAGTTCTTAGTAGGGCATTGTTTTGCTTTAACTGGGTATTAAGAAGGTCAATTTGGGAACTGTATCCGGTCAATTTACTTTCGTAATTTGTAACAAGAGACACAGCTTTGCTAAGTTGTTCTTTTAATATTTCATCTCAAGCCGTAATTTACTCATTTCAAATGCGAGTTCCTGAAATTCAACCTGGTTTTGTGCGTTTTGTATCTCGGGTACTTTTTTCCTAAACGTAATATTCGGATCACTGTTTTGAGTTAAAGCAATGCTGCTGTCATCACTTTTTCCTCCGGCAGGACAGACACATTCTGGGCAAATCCATGTAGTTGAGAGTTCTTCAGTCGCGATAATTTCGCCTGAACATTGAATGTGATATGTTTGTTTGCACATATCCAAAGTACAGCTGAGAAATTCATCTCCGTCAAATATAAAGCCTCGGCAGGTGGCACAATTTATATTTGTTACATGGGGCTTCTTAGAAAGAGCTACATTGGGAGCAATGGGCGAAGAAAAACTTGAATGATTACTTGAAAGACTTACTGGCCGGGTTGATCTGATTGGAGTATCAGTATTATCAAGTTTCGGTTGTTTAATCAAGCATTCAGGACATTTCCAATTACCACGACATTCAGCGTTCTTCAGGTTATTTTTATTTATATTAGCACAAATGAGATCATATAATTTGAAGCAAGTAAAGCATTGCACGCTGTCTTCACCTTCTAAAGCGCTCAAACATCCCGCGCAATTATTTGTTGACATCGTAATCAGACAACGTACGTTTCACGGCAAATTTTATTATTCTTTGTTGTTTTAAATTTGTAGTAGGTATTTATAATAATTAAATATATTTATTTTATTTTACAATTCACTGCTTGACATTGTATCCATAGCAACCATCGATATACCTACATGTCGTGCCTTTCAACACAAATGATCCCACTGGCTCCAAGTGTTGTTAGCTATACCAGCCCCCATAGCAAGGTAAGATAAGGTACATGTCGCAACGATTACGAGCGATAATCGTCATGAACAGGGAAGAGCCGTAAACTGTTGTAAGTGCTTGTGTCGGCACTCGCACCGCTATGACCTACAACAGCGATGCCGGCGGTGCCCCGCGCTCGGCCCCGCTTCACTCACTGAATATGGATTAGGGAATTAAAATTTAATCTAAAAATAAGAGAAAGCCGCTCGTACGCTCACTTTATTCAGGCCCACTAAACAATTTGAAGTTAGTCAAAGTTGGGACGTTCGACGAGAGCAAAAAGGCTAATCTACGAAACTCCATCAAATGTAAATCGGTCGGAGGGAGCGACGGCCCGAGCAGTGGGCTTAGACAACAAATAAAACGTGAAAGAGCAATGAATAGATTAACTGCGGGTTAATATTTGACCGGTATAATTGACAAAGTTGTGAACAGTGCCGCCCCGCGCGACCGCCGCCCCGCGCCGCAGCCGCCCCGCGCACCAACACTGGCAACACCGCAACCTCGGACGAGATCGATCAAATAGAAACTTAGTAATATAATCTCACACATGTGTAGAAACGTAACATGTTGCAACATTCTTACTTAATATTGCTCATTGCATTCCATACAGTTTTTCAAAAATTAAAATGCCTAAGTAGTTAAAGTTCACTGTTTCATTGTTAATCAAAACTAAATTTATAATGTTTCTAACTGCATGGGCATCTCTTACTTTTCATATTCATATTTAAAAGTTTTTGAAGTTCTTTAAGTCTGTTAACTAACACTAGGCTTGCGGACGTGGACTCAAGCATAAATTCTTCTCATCTGTGTTAGACGCCTGCCTTTGAGTGTAAATTCTTTTAATAAATCACGTAAAAAATATTCATAAAAGTGTTCGTCTACCATACACAATATTAAAAAAATATTTTAAAATTATTACCAATACTATACCAAAGAAAGTGCTGCTTAATTTGTGCAAGCTGAGCGAACGCTATGAGTATAACAATAGACAGCAATCATTTGTAATTGTTTAGCGTTATATAACAATATTGATGAATTGTTGAAAGGGTGTTTGTTTTCTGAAATTAATTAATAGTCTAAACAAATTGTCAAGTTCAATATCTTCGCTCAATTCGTTAAATAAATGAGCGACGCTGAAGCGACGACATCAGACAAATTAGTGTCGCGTCTGCGCCGCGCGCCGGCGATCACTCCGGCGACCGGCCGCACTCATTAATTAACTCATCGATGACGACTACTACGAGACCAAAACAGTTACCTACTCGTCCTGCCACTCGGTGCGGTTTTTCAGTGACAATCATTGTTACAGTGCAATACAAACACCAGCACCAACATACCACACAAGTAGGAACAGGGGCGTATTGTCACAAAGATTTCACGTCAAAGATTAAGTCTATGATAGAACCAGAAGATATAAGGGAAACGAGTCAACAACTCCTATTAATATGTCATTTTGTTTCTTGGAAGATGTTTCAATTACTATAGCGGTGACAATTTGCTACAGATAGACTTGTTGAGTAATATTTTATTGTGAAGAAAAATAAATTGGCTACAACACGACGACGAGTGGAGGCGGTCACAACGCGTCCGCGCCTCAAAATAATTTGTACACCGACTTGTTAATCCACAGACAAAAGCCTTTGATCTGCAGCACAAACTTCCGCTCGTCCCCCCCCCCCCCGGCCCCGCGCGCCCGCCCCGCCCCGGGTCAGGTCCACGATTAATGTAAGTAGGAATTCGGATGCTTTTATCTTCAAAAAAGCGAACACTTGCGGAGATTTTAATTCTTGTCCGACGCGCGCGCTCACTCACTTGTGGAGCGATTGATTTTGTTGTGGACACATTTACACCGATGCAATACTATTTTATAATAAGACAATTCTCTGGAGTCTACACTTAGATTTAATATTTGTGACAATATCGTAACACGTACTGATTTCACAATGGTTGGGCATAAGTATTCCCTCTTCAGTCTAGTGGTCCCAGGAGTGAAAGCTACGCTAGAGGTCCTGGGATCGATGCTTGGATCGAGCAGTGGTTTTGGTATCAAGTTCTTAGTGGTTGCTCAGATCAGCATACGATGGCACATGGTAATTAACTGACCAATCCTTTGAGGAATACGACGTGATGGTATGATGATGGAGGACTTGTGTGCCAAGGCAACTTTTTTTCCGCGAAAGGGAAAACCAAATCGATGTGTGTATTTGTAATTAATGCGCGAGTGGTCAGCTCTCGGAATTAACTCCATGGTGTTCGTGTGTGGTCGGCGCGGCTCGGCCGTCTCCGGTGATTTTTCCCGCGAGCCCTGGAGACGTCGAGCAGTTAACCTCTTAATTGCGAACCACCACCACCCCTCCCTTTGAAACAAACAGGGGAAAATAATATCTGTACTTTTGTTTGAATGATAGCAATTACAGGTAATAAATCTTAAAAAGAGAAAAAGAAAAAATATGTAACACTCATGACTTCCAGTGTGAACAGGCCCGTTTGAATTTGAATTTGAATTTATTGTTCATTGATTCGCGCGCCGTACGGCGATAGAGATAGAACTAAAACTTTTCGGTTATACTCGCTGTAATTTGAGCACTTGCATTGCTTATTAATATTGTCGCGTGTGATAGAATTTATGTTGAGCATCGAAGCGTAGCGTAGCCACGTAGCAGCGTAGCACCGGCTACGAGCGCTACGAATCACTAAGCGACGCCTACGACTTATTAAGTAAAACCTCTACATAGTATATATGTGATCATCATCATCGATGTAAGTTAACGTCACATAATAACAGACCAAGTGTACGAGTCAATCGTACAATGCATCGTCCGCACTTTAACCGCGCCTTGCATTATTTAGGTTATTAGCTCGGCAGTTCACGATCAACAGTCAATACGTGTACTCATTTTACGTAGCATTCATATCATTTAGCAATTGTTATAATTATCATAATTTATCATCATAGTGACTAGGTAGTTTAGTTACCAATAAAGTGGATTATCTAGCTATCAGTGACTATCATTTCAAGCAGACACTCAAGGTGTGCGAGACAAACAGCAGCCCGTACACCAAGATATTTTATTTTTAGGTTAGATATTGAATACGTCATTAAAAATAACTCGGTAATTAGAGTACAGTTGTAGTACAGTCGCTACAATGTAACGTGTACAATCGCGTCGCCGCCGCCGTCCCGCCGCGCCGCCACAGTAATTAGCTGCCCACTTTAATTTCTACTCCAACCAAATTTCAACTGTGACACATTAGCTATACCTACAATATGTGTCGGTCACATAATGTGTGATTCTAATCGCTTATCATTTAACTGTTTCGAAGCCATTGATTGAACTAATTACTGTGCTTGAATTGCATTACCTTAATTTTTTATTTTTTATCAAAGAATATTAGAAATAGAGTAGAAACGTCCAATTTCCTCCTGTCTCATGATTTTGCATATACACAAACACTCAGATCCGGACTGACTAAGGATTTAGAAGACGTAAATATATGGCCTATGTATTCTTTGGAGGAGGACAAGTCCCGAACCTGTAGGTATCTTAACAACAACCGAAAACTTCTTTCCAGACAAAGTCACAGAAATGAAATTAGCGGTTATTTATCGTACAAAGGTCCTATTATGTCGGCGTGCGATAGTATCGCGGCGTGTCGTCAAAGCGTTCGAGATTACGCGACAGTCGTGGGCCGGCGGGAAATGAGAAATTATCTCACAATACAACAGCCGAACGCTCGCGGCTAATTCGTTTAGACGCCGCCCGCGCCGCCGCCGCCGCCGGCGTGGACGTGTACTTGTTGACGAAAAGTTTTCATAAAACACGATTATCATGATAATCTCATAGTTGTTCAACGTAGTGTGTTGCATCCGCCTGCTCGGAGGGACAACACACCTCGTCCCTCCACACCTGCTTTGTGAGACTGAGACACTACTGCTTGTATGTCACACACATGCTCAGGGATTGCTAAATACTATAAATTACTTTCGCAATCGAACAGTAAAACCTGTCAGGCAGACCAATTTGTAGGTCTCCTATATCAATGGTATTCGCATTGAGCGTCCCGTCAATACTGAAAATTGTGGATTGCGCCGTGCAACGATGGAAAAATACTCTATCGTGTCAATTACAATTGTCACTTTTACGATCACCATTCATACAATAACATTGATCGGGACATACATAGGTAATACATCTTTTATTGGCAACATAAATATTCACATAGCTTTAATGAAACATTGAAGCAAGCATCCGATCCATTAATGAAACGGACCCCGCTATGTTTTTCACGCAATGATTACACATGACCAACATATTACAATTGGTGCATATTATGCTTGCATTTGGGTCGTTTGTCATCACACGCGACCAGAAAACACAGCACAAGAGCAACTGTTATGACAATATAACAACATAGAAGCGAAGCTTTGTGAGTGAATGGACCAGTGACGCTGGGCTCGGACCGGCCGTTATTGTTATCTAGTGTTACGTGCGCGCGCGAGCTCAGTATCTTACATGTTCAGTGGATCTTTTGCATTTTATTGTTCAGTGGCACAATGCACTACGTCGGTATCAATTGGATTCAATAATCGGGCATCTGCATTGCGATGCGATAAATTGTGTGCGGCGGACGTGATGGGCCCGGGGGGGGGGGGGGGGGACGTCATACACAGTGACGTCACGAATTATAGCGGTATGCCTGCGCGAGAACAGCGGCGTGCACCTGACGCGCGCCTCGCGGTGCTGTGACGAGCTGACGTCATAATACACACCGTGAGCCCTCACTCCCGTCGAGGAACTTATGAGCTTTTCAAGATGAGACTATCGCAACACTAAATAACTATATTGTATTACAATATCAGAAACATTACTACACACAGTATGGGGAGACATATAATAGCGTGTGACCCTATAACACAAAAAATCATCAAAGTCAATCATATCAGGTACTGTTAGGTGCACCACGGACACTATTACTAAATATCTTTTAGCACATCGTTGTATTTATACCTCCCGAATGTTATAAGCTTCCAGTTAACTTGAAAATATGAAATGATTTTAATTTTAAAAAGTTGGGATGAATATAAAAAAGTTTTTTAATAATTGTCGGCTGCATAAAAAATATTTATTTTGGGTTTTTCCTTCCGGGGCTTTCATCAATAACGGCGGGTTCAATAAGCCATTACTTAGCCGAGACTCATTCACAGTTACGGCGCCGCTTTCAGTGGTTCCGTTCTGAATAACAATATATTTTGTACAACTTTTGTTTGAAATCAAAACAATCGCGATTGAAACGAGCGACGCGTCGCGGTCGCTGTCAAAATACAGACAATTAACAGCAAAAGGTAAAACAAAGGTTAACTGTTGCATGTTGTTGACTTCTGTTATCGATTTAGGTAAATGATAAGTAATCTATCCGTTTATGTACTGCGTCGGGATTTAATGATAATGAAAAAGATTCGGAAAAGGTTATAAAACATTAGCGCTATTGACAAAATCAGTACGACAGGAGGTGTTTTATTTGACCACAGTCATCATAATCACTAACGATAGATTAGCATATTAGAAAACAGGTCCCAGGTTAGTGAAAATTAAAAACACGCCGGCGAAAAAAATTATGCTTGATTATTTTTCTACTAACGAGTTTTACTAATAGTTTCTATTTAAAGACGTATGACTCGTAGGTATGTCTGCATTGCAAATGAACCCGTACTCTGTGAAATGAACCTTCTGCGCGTTCTCACTGTGTACCTCCGAGCTCTGCCCTCACGCGAGAGTCCACGCACTGTGGCAGATTGTAACTCTCCCACGTGTAATGTTCACCGCCCGATGGATACCAACCAAACATTGTTTATTTATTAAACGTTTGTTAGTCAATTCCCTATTGTTGTAAAGAGTGGCATTCTAATTAAGGAACTCACTTTTAACAACCGCTGTTTGTTTCAATTTATAACATAAAAAGTTGTACCGAAAAAGGTTACGATGTGAACAAGAATTAATGTTGTGTACCATTAATTAAGGTGCAATTAAATCCCAATTGTAAATTACAGCGTTGTCACTGTGTTACGTGAACAAGCGAGCAAATGAAGCGGTAAGCGGCGAGTGCAGCGCAACGAGCGAGCGAAGCGGAGACGCGCGGTATTTATCATAATCCCAGTATTTTAAGAGCTCGTCCCTCGAATGTAATACATAGTGCGGCTTGCAACCGCGCGCCGCGAGCGGGCTACCCGCCGCCCGCGGGAGACCACACGACTTTAGAATAGAATACATCCACAGCACGCGCTCTGCTCTGTTCGTAAACATGAAACCAAAAACTAGGATATTATGACAACATGACAACGTGATCCTTCCATATTAGAATGTTGGCAGCAATTCAAGCGGCACTAGCACTACGTCCCTGTGGGAGAGTACTCGCAGCGGCTTAGTTCGAGATCGGGTGAATCGATGCCTCCAGTACATGTAGATCCTTGACGTACTGTAGCTGCGTCGTTATGATATCCTGGTACATCTAGGGGAAAGATTTCAATAACGATACGTACTAGCTGAGCGGTCGCGATTTTTGTATGGTGCTCACATTACTCGTATATTAAAATGAGATGGTGAAATATTAAGTCCGACACCATAGCATTATGGGCAGCCGTCCGTTAGTGTCTCGGAGTTAATCCCGCGCATAACACCGGGGATGTCGTAAAGACCCCGCGCGGCGGACACTCATGTTATTAGTTGTCGGGTGCTCACTGCTCCGGCTCCGGTGTAATCCTGTAGTCAGGGGCACGGCACTCGGGGGCTATTGATGGGATCTCCGGAATCGTCGGCGTTTGAGATTGTACACGTAACTTAGGTCGGATACTTTAATGGAAACCTTGGTTTATTTGGTTCCTAATTTATAAGTTTTTATATCATTAGGAATTTTATATACACTCGTAATGTATCTCCATTGGAATTTCGTATCAGTTGCATCCTTACTGTTACTGTTATTGACAGTTACTGTCTACAAACAAAACGTATCTATATACTCGTATTATTGTGCACACTAAACGTACTGCCTGTTACGCCGTTTTGTTGCTAAAACTGTGAGTAGACCCCACATGCAGCAAATAGACATGTAACAAAAGTTTTGTCGCCGAGTGAAAACTACATTTTGTACTTAAACGGGCTGCGGGCCCCGGCCGCTCTCACTGCTGGGAACAACGTAAAACTGAATCTATGAACAATTTTCAACTGCACCTCCGATTGGTTATAATGTATACGTACCTATTTAAGTTGATTGTTGGTCTCTAGTTTCTGTCTACCCTTGTGAAAAAGGCGTGAGTATGTGTGTTGTACAGTACAGCAGTGATTATGTACCTAATGTTCTCATAATGGTTTGTATTACTTACTAACTTGATAAGGCAAAAGTATGTGCGTAGAAATATGTGTTATGAACTGTTTTGTTCTCAACTTCATTATTTCAGTTTTTGTAAATGTTCTCATAACAATATTGTTTCAAATTTCACAAGGTTTGTGTTACTTTTAGTATACTAAATAATAATAGATAAATATCTTTATTTCCCAAAAATACAGATAAGTGTGCTTAGATTAAACAATTTGAAAAACATGGACAATGTAAAAGACATAAAAGTAGGTACATTTACATTAGGGTCCTGCAGAATTCTGTACACAATTGATTGAACTCTGTCTCTTAAACTAGGATATCCTGTATCTTAAGAGACACTGTGTTTCACAATACATTTCAATTTAAAGTATTAGAGGACTGTGTCGATTACCTCCAGCAGAGAGAAGAAAATAAGTAATTAAGTATTTGTATTTATGCTAAATAATTAATTCATTAAGAATCTGTCGAAAAGTTAAGCAACAATAAAGTAAATGAATGATCGTTTTATATTTCCATGAAATGTGTTTACTAATTATTGTCAACGTGTGTGAACATCGACAAATATTGGCAATCACGCTCATGTTGTGACTTAACAGGAGAGTGGAACCTCAACACGATTACGACACAAAGGTGTTGATTGCAACACAATGTATTGAGGCCAAATCTATTAATGCAGTAAATCACGGAGCATTTGATTCTGGCCGATGAATCACTCCGATACATATCACACGAGAATACGTACATAACCATATACAGGTGAATACTAATAGCTGTATCGCTGCAGATAGCGCGCTGCGAATGCGATTGTGACGTGCCGACGAACGCGACACGGTCGGTCAGACGCCGCGACCAGACGACTTTTCTGAGATTTTAGGTAAGAAAATTATGAAGTTTACAGATTTGTGATATATATGTATATTATGTCGTGTTAATGTTAACGAAGCTTAGTATCAAGTATGTCATTATCATCGTCCGTCTACACTCATGCTGCTTAGCGAGCCGCCTAGCAAGAAGTATGCACGTGAGTATCAATGTTGCCTTCACGGTGACCATGAGTATTATATGAGTCAATTATAAATAAATAAATAAATAAGTCCTGGTCATTTTTTACACAGCACCATCCAGTCCCAAACTAAGCAGAGCTTGTACTATGGGTACTAGACAATGGATATAATACTTATATACTTTTTTTTTTGTAAATACATACTTATAATATATAAGAAACACCCAGACAAACACAAACACCTAAGTTCATCACATAAATGTTTGTGTCTTGTGGGAATCGAACCCACGACCTCGTGATCAGCAGTCCGGTACTCGAACCACTAGACCACAGACGTCGTCGAGCGAGAAATTAAACGTAACATGAGGGTAGCAGTATATAAAGTATACCTAACGCGTACATGTAGTGTGTGTCACCGGACGACTCATAAGAGTTGTCCCTCTGTAGCTCGTTGCTCGGTGTCGCCGTGAGGTCGGCACCAGCGCGTGCGGGTCAGGCGTCGTGTCGTGATGTTAGATACCGCATGCTGTCGCTCACCGCCGCCCGAGCAAACACGCCGACACACAACTGAGCGCACAAGACAACACACTGTAATTATAGCTCAACGGTACCCACCCGCCATCGGACATTGTCTACGTGTGACAAGGGCTTGGAGGGAGTATGAACCTAATGTTAAGGGCTAAGTTGTTTAAGGCATGTAAACATAAGAAAAGAGCTGCTTGCTCGTACTACCAACGTTATTATTCTATGGAATACAACTGCACTAGCGACAACCAACACAAGAAACATAGCGAAAGTAGAAACAGCTTAGTACTACCGGTTTGGTATGTTATTGTAATGGTAATCATTTCTACCGACCAATTGTATATGCATATACCATCGTTATCATGTAAAGTTTTAATTGTGGTTGTACCGGTGTCGATAACAACTGATATAATATGTACGGTTAGCGACGGCACCGCTCATCTCCGTGTCTTCGTTTTATACATAATTAATAAGTAATATGTTATGCACGGCGATACACAGAGGTTTCATAATGTATCAACGGTTGCGGAACATCTTAAACAAGGGTCGCAGAGCGGCGGCGGGCGGTGCGGAGGGGCGCGTACATAATGCACGCGGACAACGTAGGTACGTGTTGTATTAATTTCCACACACTGAGCTGATATTGTTTCAGAAAGGCGAGCTCACCGCACAAAAGCGCTACCAACAGGTTCATTAGGTAAACGTTTTAGTAAAATCTTCCTGTGGCCGCGCGTCCGAGCGGCACCCGCGCAGCGCGGCCGGCGGGTAGTGCCTGCGCATTGTTCGCGCTCCGCATGTTGTTAATCACCTCACTAACCTGTTGTTAATATTTAACAACTCCCCCCCGCGCCCCCCACACTGTTTGACTTTAGTGAATTAACTTAATAACGTTGTAGGTAAAGATTTAATAACCGTTACTGATAAAGTTTATTGTGTGTCGCGTGCAGTCGCCCTGTGTCACCGACGTAAACAATAACATCGTTAAATAAGATTATTTGTTGTTTGTTTGTGTAGAACATTACACTGTTGACTGCACGCGCACGTCACGTGTGTAAAAGTTTATTAGCCGTCAGATTAGAACGTCGCGTCACCGTGTCAGCGGTGTGTTGCAAAATTTTGCTCGGCCCGGCCATCAATTTACCTCTCGCGAAAAAGTTACGGTTACGACTAAACCACAGATTATTTAACTAATTTAAACTAATGAGATAGACGTGTGTGTCTGCTGTACACACAACAAAATAATGTGCGAGTTAGATATCGAAGTAAACATTTAAATGATCGCTTATATTATTTTGAGATCGACTTGTATGTGTATGGTTCTCCCGTGGGGAGGGTCTCTATTAAGTGCGATCGCAAATGGATCGACGAGTGTTCATAAATAATGCGTTGAGACGAGACACGGCAGTCCTACGAGCTGCGGCGGCGTGTGGCAGCGCGCGGCGGTGCCGTACGCCGCCCGGATCACGTGAACCGAGCAGCTTCACACACACATACATACCTTCTACTCGTACATATAGGATGTGCAGCCGTGTGCGTGTCCGCTAGCGCACATCAAACATGAAAAGCTGGCGTCATTAACAATTCAGATGGCGCGCAAGAAATGGAAAACAGATTCAAACGTAACAGTAATTATCGTAATGTACACGCTTACGTTTCAATGACTAAATGTAATTCATTTCAGAGCACTTTTGAAAATTACTTGATTTGCAAATGAAAGGGAAATTTTAGCATATTATCTCTGGATAATTCTGCTGCCTCCTTCTCTTGATAATAATAATAATAATAATAGAATCGGCCCCCTTATAAAAAAATTGCACACTAGATATATCTTCCATACTACATGGAATTTAAAAGTACATACCTAGTAAGGGAAAACCGTACTAAAGGAATAATTCACAGAATAATGATAAGAAAGTCGACTCAAAGATGGCTTTTAGGGTCATACGATTATAGGAAATCCTAAAACTACCACAGTGTAATAAATCTCTAACAGTGGAACGACTCGGCCGTCTAGACAGGTCAACGATGAGGTGGGTTGCGGTTCAGAGCGGCGTCCCCCCACCGCTTTTTCGCAGGCGGCCCGTCCGCCCGACATACACTGCGCGTCGGTACGGAGTTTCGCCATCGCGCTGTCGCCGATGCGACTATTTTTCAATAATAATGCGTTCTACTTGTGCAGTTTACGGTTGTTTGCCGACATCGTACAGCAGTAATAAAGGAGAATTGAGATTTAATCGATTTCCAAAGGATGAGAATCGATAAGTGCCTCCTAACCTATTATGTATACCTACCTAAAGTAATATTATCTCTACAGTAAACAGAATAAAGTATCTATCCGCCGCCACCGTGTGTTTAGGTACTTACTAAAAAAAAATTTTAACTTTCCAATGGATTTTGGTACGGTTTTCACATAATTATAATAATAATAATGACATTTTACTAGATTTTTTAGATTAGTAAGATAAGTAGGTACCTATCGTTGGTATTTTACGAGATAATAAGTAAGATTTGACGAATGTAAACTTATTTATTACTTTATTATCTATGTACCTAACCTATATTCTATGATTTTTACGGCCGGGTTAAAGTTAGATCGTGCTAACTTCAACCCGGACAATAAGTTTGGCAAGAACTGCACCTGTGCCGGAAATAGCGTAATTTCGTAATGTCTAGGTATCTAGAAAGGTTGATGTAATATAACCCTATAACCCTTTATACGATGATGAAATTAGTTCTAAAATGAACTTACAAACATAATATCACCTGTAGGAATGAAAGTACTAGCCAAATGTGTTTTTTGAGAACCCTAAGCTATTCATATTTTTCTAGAAATCAGTACTACTACAACTAACACATACATTAATTTGAACTTAAAATATATCGCCTGTAAGAACGTAAGTACTTGGAAAATGTTTTTTGTGACAACCCTAAGCTCTTTTCAGTGTCTAGACGATTATCGGCATTTAGCGCCCACACAAAGGAGTTGGATCACTATCCGTTGTTACATTATGAAACTACTCAAAATGAGTAGGGATAATATAAGGCTAGACACTGACAAGACACTGTGGTAATTTATGCGCTGCTTCTATGGGAAATCCTGGAAATACACGAGATAAACGAAGAGCAGCCTGCTGCAGAAGTCTTCATCGGACAACTGGCGGACTTCTGCAATGCAACTAGAAGACTCGTGAGCCCGATCGCCAGTTACCCTTCCACCAAATTGGGCGACTGGGATAATCCCAACAAGAGGACTGCTCGCCCGCTTGGTATGTTCCGGCTTCCCCGGTTATAAATAGAATAAAGGAATAGGGAAAACCGCTTGTAGACTTATTATTAATCTTTCCATTTCTGTTAATTAATGTAATTGGTGTTTTACCGTTTAAATTAAGTAAATAAACTCGTGAAACTTGGTAACTTGTTGTGTTGTATCGAGTTAGTTTCATTTCGGTCTGTTCGTGATAATTATCCGCACTATAAACTATTTAATTACTATAAAACAAGCGTAGCGCGTGTTCAGCTGGGCGCGCGGCGTGCTGGCCCAAGCGCCCCGCGCCCCGGGGCGGCGGCGCGCCGTGCTCACAGCTCGGCGCACAAACTTCCCTACGCGTCCCGTTTCCCAGTTTTTTGCATAAATCATGAGTTCTCGCAGTTTCATAACCCTGTGGATTGTTACTAAATTAAATAACTAGGTATTAAGAAAAGTTTCTTAAACGTAAATGTTAAACATTTAGGCAATGTTCCGTGCTTCACCGCTTACAGATAAAGTTTAAGGTAATATAATAATTCTACAGATACAGGTAATGTATTAATTAATGTTGCCAGAAATTTGTTACGTTGAAGAACTTTGAGAACTGCGAGAATCATGTGCATATCGATATTTATATTTATTCACACGAGTATCACCTAAAGTCACATGAATGGCGCAGTGGTTGGGAGAACGGCTCCTGTGCTCATGGGTTCGATTTCAGCACTGAGTAAATATACTAAATATGTGTATCTAAGGCCTACAAAAAGTTGTTATAGGATTTAAAGGTAAGAAGTTGTGTTCGTAACCGCAACAAAACCTCAGGAGAAAAATTCTAGTTTGATAAAATTAAAACAATTTCATATTTTAATCTTCAGCAATGTTACTGCTGCTTCGATTCAAATGCTGAGATAAACTTACTGCCTACCTGCGACCTACTTTAGCAAGATAAACTTTTTGCAATAAATTCTGATACACTACCAAGTGGTGGAGAATTTAGTCGTAGCCTATAATCACGTTGCGAGTCCCGGGCGTGCTGGGGGCTGCCCACCGCCCGGTTGCCCGCGTGCTGGGGCTGCCCGCCGCCCGGGTGCCCGCGTGCCCGGGGCGCTCGCCACGGTACATATTTAATGCGAGCCATCAGCGCGCGCCCACTCACCATCATATTTCACTTGTACAAGTGAAGAGATCTACTCACTGACGTCACCGTCGAATCAGATGAAACGTTTAATTACAACTACTGAGGCGACGGACGAATTATGATGTAGGTATAATTTCGGAATACCAAACCAAATGTAGAATTGCTTTACAACAGTAATGTTAGGTGTCCAGAAAAAAAAGAGCCCGCAACAAAAAAACTCATAAATCTTTAATGCATGGCATGTTCATCATATCTTTCTATACAGTTCAAGTTAAAATAAAAACAATCTCCATGGCCGGTGATGCGCATCGCCTGTTTTTATAGCGTAACAACGAATCTATCCGCGTTCAAATGGACTCGTAACGAACAAATCCAGCAAAAACACGCGTGTCGAGTGTTGCCACACACTGGCACAACGCGTTGGAATCCGGGTCAACGAGCCTTGCCTGTACTGCCACTAAAATATTCAGATTTAAAACTAGCTGCACTAGTGTAAAACATGTTACATTTATTCTACTTAGTCTCTTCTCTATCTCAATGTAACACTCGCTCTTTGTAAATACGGCAGTGATGGCCGTAAATCCTCTTAACCCTCTGCATAAGCAACGACTCAGCTCAGTGTATCTCTACCACTATCAACTGCCTGCTATCTTATAATAGTACCGGTATCATAAAATAGTTTTACTTTTCTGGTTAGGTTTAACATTTGCTTCTCGTCATGGTCGCAGTGAATGATCTGAGTGAAAAGAGATCTGAATGAACTGATCCCATTGCCATGACATATAGGTCTAGGAAAGGCAACAGGCATCCATGAGGATTCTCCGCATACAAAAAACCGTTAATCATTTGCTTCGGCCACAATTATGAATGATGCAGCCTCAAGCAAATGCAATACCATCACACCTGCAGTGCAATACAGTTTTCATGTATTACATTTACAAACGCTGTTGTTCCACACCGGTCCCGCACGGCGCACACGTCTAAACCCACATTATAGGCCTTTATTTTTTCTGGAACATTTCGATTTCAAATTTTCCCTTAAACTACCGTCACAGTGTACCTAATGATGAACAAAGCGCAACCTACTCATGTGATCGCAGTGTTCACGTCACAAGGTCGGCGGCAGGTCGCGACCCACCTGATTGGAACCCGTTTCGTTATTATATTCCGATCTGAAGGAAATTATTTATTGTCTCGCTCCTCACTACGCATCCGCAATCTTTTGCTCGGATCTTTCAATCATGTATTACGTTCTAAGATTACGTTTCCTTTTCTTTCCGTGATGTTATTAGTTATATTACGTTATTATGTAGCAAAATGTAATATTGAATTGTCTGTTGGCAGTAGGAATTATCTTCAGTAATCTTCATGACTCGCAAAAAGTTTGACGGTGAAGAAAATTATAGCTGGTTCATAAAATGTCTGCTACAATAATTACTTTTTGTAACACATGTATGGTAAAGTATTATATAGGTACTCTAACTGTTTATTTTTAAAGATGACTCTGATGACGCAGGGTTTTATCATTGCCTAATAACTGCTTATCGCTTCAAACGAAACCAGTGTAAAGACTAGACATCTGCGTCACTTGAGTCTCCGTCGTTTGAGATAATTACTTGCAAGGACGCAGAAACCCGGTTACAGGACTCTGGTACGGATCGCAATATTATTCATGATTCAATTCGGTTTCAATAACGCACGGAATCCGGCGCCGGCTCCGGCCCGTCTGCGAGGTCTCCGGCCCGTACCGAACGCAAGACACTCGTGAGATACTGCTAAATAATTCTCTGTGTCGTACGCCCGCCCTCTCTGGCCCCACTTCCCTCCCGCACCGGATGGACAAGACAGAGACGCGTGTAATTGTGCTAACTACAGGAGACGGTCTGTGTACATAAACCCGGGGGATGAGTGAGCGTATCGTTTAGGCGCGAGCGGTCCACTGCGCCCGCTGCACCGCCGCCGCCGCACTGCTTGACACGAGCGCACACAATTGACAAGACGTTTATCTCGGCACAGACACGGTCGTCGCATACCAAATAATGTTGGTTCCTGTAATTGTGTAGAATGTGTGTGCTCACTTTGAACTGTAATCAGCCTGCTCTAGTATTATTTTCATTGATGCTTCTGCGTAGAATTCAAACTTAAAAAGCATGAAATGTGTAATATAACCACACTCTTTAAATAACTGGACTATTCATGAATAATTATGTAATACACAAAGTTACTCCTGACTTAGTTCAGAAGTACGTACCTGAACCTGACACCAAGCGCGCTTCACTTAAACAATGTAAGCGCACATCAACAGAGACCGAAATTAGCGTCAAACCTGGTGACGCAACTCGGCTCCGTTTCTTTGACGCTTCACGTAATCAAATAAAGTGTCGACAAATCGTGTTACGTCACACAAACAGGCTGAACCTCCACTCTAAGTTGGAGTTATTTTAAACCTTGCATAGCATCACAACTTTTAATGAGACCCTCGAAAATTCTTGGCAAATAGTTAAACTTGCCAAACCAGTGCTACTACTACTGGGAAATGACAATTATGTAACGGTACTATACTAATTAAGGATTAATGTTGATGCAAGTGTTATGTTTGTTGTCGTCTTGCTACAGCTGTGAGTGGAGCCGAGTAGGTTTGAAATCAAGCTAGGCTGCTCTAAACAAGACGTGACGCGGGCGACGTCGCCGCTGCATATTAAGTAGTAGAGACAGTAAACGTTTTTAAAGGGGATGACGTTACAACTTTTAATATTAAGTGCATTCATTGAGGAAAGTGATCTGAACAGCGAGAATTGCTGAAGTAGTAGCTACGAGTGACGTCACTTACTAACACCGGTTACCTTTATAATTATTACGTACCACAGCGAGACCGTCACTATCTACATACTGCACGTGTGCTATCCCTGTAAGTATAGATAATAAATGGCCATTAGTTGCAGTAACGACTTTTGTATCTACTTATCGCAGATGTACGGTTGTGATCGTACGTCTTTTGCTGCTTGATAATGATAATGATTGATATGGAATAAAACTATAGAATTTTCACTTGATACGTGTATTGAGTCCACTTTACTTAACTAATGATTATGAGGTGTTGCTATGACGCGATCCGAACGTGAACTGAATGCTAAGTAAATGAATGACAATTAATAACATATCGATTTGCTGAAAGTGCAGTAATGGAAATGTGCGGTTGCACCGTACAGCAGATCAGTCAGGTATCATGAGAGGTGGTGTTAAGACGTGTTGTTTTTAACTAAGATAAATAAATAATTAATATATTTGGGGACATTTTACACAGCACCATCTAGTCCCAAACTAAGCAGAGCTTGTACTATGGGTACTAGACAATGGATATAACACTTATATACTTTTTTTGTTGTAAATATATACTTATTATACATAGGAAACACCCAGACAAACACAACTACTTATTATTCATCACATAAATATTTGTGTCCTGTGGGAATCGAACCCACGAACTCGTGATCAGCAGTCCGGTACTCGAACCACTAGACCACAGACGTCATCAAGATCATGCAGTAACAGTGATGGCTCTGTCTACCATTACTCTAACATGTATGAATCCGTGTGGTGTTGTATAATTCAGGTAGAGCGCTGTAGTGCGCGTGCCGCTGATCCAGTTCACATTAATTATACGTGCGCTAATACATAGAACAGGTTGAACTGCGACTTAATCTGGTTCACTGCACACTATTATTATTAGAAATAAATTCTTAAGCTAAAAGTGTTATGTAAATGCATTTCTAGTACTGACATTTACACCTATGTAATACAAATTTATTGCATTGATACGTAGCGTGGGACGGCCTCCAACGAGATGGACCGACGACCTGGTAAAGGCGGTTGGGAGTCGTTGGATGCAGGCGGCATACGACCGGTCCCTGTGGAAAGCTATGGGGAGGCTTTTGTTCAGCAGTGGACCTCTTTGGCTGATATGTGTTGAACCATTCATTCAAATGTTTTCTAAATCCTTTTAAGGAACGGATGTAGTAAGAAGGCACGCCCACACCACTAAAACACACTGCGAGACACAATATCCATAAGTACACGAACAATCAAAGTTTTTACATGTGTTTCTCAGCGGATCATACAAATTGAATCTGCCGATCACAAATAACGCGCACGACGGCTGGGAACTTGATGAATTTGCGAGGATTGTGAAAAGCCAGGTCCCAATCCTGCCGGCAGCTCGGTATCGTATGGCGGTATTCATATCAACATTCACCAAAAGAGTTCATTAAAAAGTTTCGTGTGGTACTAAATCATTGAATACGTCGCGGCACGGAGATCTGTGATGCAGTAAGTATGCAGGCAAAACGTACGCTCTACTCTCACGAAAACTTGAAAAAATAGCTCTCAAACGTAAACGATAACGCAGTATAACACGTTCAAACTTTTTCCGTTTTGAGTAGAATTCATCGCATCTCATAACGGACAAAACAATGTTAATATCTAATTACTGCACCAGCCAGTAGCCACACTGATCACTAATATTTATATTTTTTTCTGTAATGACGGTTCGTATAGGAATATTAGGATCGTACTACGTATCAATATAGTTTATTTACATATCGTACGTTTGTTATTGGTAGGGCTTCTGAGCATTTTTGTTACGTCTGCTATGCTCGCTAACCGAAAATTTTTAACAACCGTGCGTGCCAGAGAGGTTTATTAGTGGGCTGCACAACGCGCCCGCGCGCCCGGCACCGTACCACCGCGCCGTGCCGTACCGCGCTGTGCCGTGCCGTGCCGGGAGCGACGCGGTAGCGAGTACCATTCTCCGTGCACTACTTGTACCAGCCCCACTGAGTACGGCTGTAATATCTGGTGTACAAGTGTTCGCTCATAATTAATGTGCATATAAAGTAAATTTTCCTTGATGAGTTAATTAGTTTTAACTATACTTAATAATTCTCGTAGTTAGTGCCAAACAAAAACAGGAAGGAGATTGCTTCTTTCAGTTACTCTTTGTGTAACTCTGGTGACGTTATGGTAGATAGACGTACGTAAACATCAAAATGTATATAAGTACCTACGTCCTACTGAGTAATACAGCTCGTAATACAGTCACAAGTAATAACAACACACCATAGAAAGAAAAGAAACTGTAACCAAATCTCACTACTAGCATCTATTAATGGAAACAACATTATTATCTGACAGCAAGCAGGAGGAGGGAGATTATCGCACTTATTCAATAAACATTATATTTCTATCTAGCCTGTATTGTCCCAATCCTGAGCACAGTCCTCCCCCATTCCTTACACTTGTCTCTTTGTTGTGTATTTTTGTGTGCAGTTCTCAAGGAATACATCCAGGTTATATCGTCTCGTCACCTCCCCTAAAAGTCCCTTTTAAAATAAAGAGAAAAAAAAAACCTCCTCCGTGGTCAAAATCAAAATGTTAGAGTATCAAACGCCCTTGATACTCACCAAATTGCATTCTTCGGATGACACACATCGAGTCAAATGCGAGTGCGTTTGTAACGGTAGTGACGTCACGAGACAAAGAGCTGTTCACAGGTCACCGCGCGACAATATCGCGTGTTGCTCGCGACAATTTGTCACGACAGTGTCGCCGCACTACATTCCTACGGCGGAACGTTATGAGTTTCACACAAAAAGATTCTCATCTCCCCATTTATGTAAAGGAAAAGTAAGTATGTGTGTCATACACATTGTATGAACGTGTCGCTTTGTTCAACGTTTGTGAAACGTGCTTCGATAAGAGTACGCAATAACACGACAGCGATCAATTATGTTACGAGTGGTACACACTGTTGTTGTTGTTGACACTTAACTGGCCACTATTACTACACTAGGTTTCTTGTACTTCATTTTTCTATCTATGTGATCTCTAAGTTGATCTAATACACCAATGACTAAGAACCAGAGATATCCTACTCGCATTGAACGAGTCAGTGAGTCCCTGTTGTATTGTGATGTATGTGTTGTTTAGTAACGTAGCGGTGCATACGATTTATATTTACAACATCATAATATTTATTTTTCAGAGCAATGTCCTGTAAATTCCTTGCCTTAGGTATTCAAGCAGGAATGCGGAACATCCGGTGGATTCTTCGCGTGTAGCACAAAGGTAACATTATTCCGCTCTTATATTAGGTGGACAATGCGAGTGGCCGCCGCTCAAAAAGGCCACGCGGCCGGCGGCCGGCGGGCAGCGGCCAAGCTTCGCAACTTACACTATGTTTACTGCCTTTGATCCTCAAGGAGAGAGGATTAGATATAGAGCCTGATATACCAACAGTTTATTGATCATTGCATCACGTTGGACATCATCCGACTGAGTTGTGACTAATTATATTTATTGCTTACATTTTATCAAACTTTATAACTAATTGTATTCAATATGTATGCTTTAAAAGGTTGTCGCCGTATTTTTCAAACTGTTAGGAAATGAATGTCTGGTTTCGTTATGTTTGTCATTATTACGTGGCGTTTTCAACATCTCAATTGCGAGTGGTGAAGTCGGGCTAAAAGTAACACGGCTATAAGAGCCGAGGGCACTCGTACGTCGTATGTTTCGCGCGACGTTCCGCGACGGCATTAAGTTAACACGCGTCGCTGCTTTGATATGCTAATATTTGCCGTCGATCGCGGCGGAGGAGCGGCGCGGCGCGGAGCGGTGCGGTGCGGAGCGGAGCGGCTCGATGTGTTATTTTTTCACTTGTTTATTTTACTCCGTTATTGCCTTCAAGGAGGAATGTATAAAGATGTTACTCGGAGCGTGACGTAACACGGTGTTATAAAAAGTTCCGTTCCGGAAAATCTCAATTTAGATAATTATTTTTGGCATTTATGTTGAAAGCCGCTCGTAATGAGATGGAAATTAGATTTCAGTTTCTCGGATGTAATTATTACATTGGTGATAGCATGAAACCCAATTAAGCTAGCAGATATAGAGAAAAACAACATGTTTTGACACTTGAGAATCACGGTTTCCACAACGAATAGCATATTTCAGACATTTCTAAATGCCATCGAATATGTATAATAAACAAAAAGATGAGTCAAGAGTTATTTTAATCAGAAAAAAAAACATTATAATTTATATCCTTGCGTAGTAAGATCTAAATGTAATAATTTCAAATCAAAAGTGTACGTACTTTTGGGTAGTAACGTTATCCAGAGCTAAAATACCTGCGTATAAAGAAAGGTATCCAATTTTCCGATCGACCAACTCAATTTAGTCTCAATATCAGCAAAAAGTGGCGAAACTCGTAGTAAAGCGTCGTAGCGCTCGTAGGCGTCGCTCGTAGCGGCGTAGATTGCGTAGCGCGGGATTACGTAGCGCCGGGCGCCGGTTACGTCACGATTAGTGGGCGACACAAATTAACTGGAGCCTCGGGTCGCTCCGGGGCGCCTCTTACGTGTAACGTTTTCTATTTAAGGGTATTACTCGCAGAGGGTCGAAGGTAAAGTAGTTAACTTTAGTTTTCCTATAGTCGTTACTATTACTTTTATTTATACCCGCAGTCGGTAAGGTCTAAATTTGCGTAGTATGCGTAAGTAATTTGTGTATGCGTTTGATAAGATATACGAACGGTGCACGAAGAAACAGTGAAATGCACATTGTGTTCTTTAACTTTGGCTATATTTATTAGAATATTGCGTAAGTGTATATTTCGTTATTAATGACCTGGTATATGGATATACTTCGTTCGGTGATTAGCGATTGCTAAGCTTCAGTATTACAATGAACTAATATTATTATTTTACTTTTGGCCTTAAATGACTGTATATGCTTAAGCACTTAAGCAGGTATCCAAATACAAGATTAAGAATAAGTAGCCACATGTGTACAGTCACGAGCAAAAACATGTACACTAACAAAAGTGCTAAATCAGTTTTCTCCTAAAGCACTAATAAAGCTTTTGTGACATTACGGACACAGTATTTACGCACCAATACTATAGTGATAATGGTGTTATCAGAAAGTTGTAATCGTTCATTCATGAAAAAATCGTGTTAGCCCTTTTGTAACTGACTGTCCACGTACAGCCGGCCCACACAACAACAACATGTACATGAAGCTGTAGCGTCGCCGCGAGAGGGCGCCCGCACACGCACACGCGCACGCATACGCAATGCCTCCGCGATTTATTGCACAAACAGCCTCCGCCCGACCCACAACGTAAACGGTTTCTTATTGCTTCTCTTATAAAAATTATTACAAATAATTACATTACTCAGAAGAGGGTTCACTTAAATCTTAAAAGGGGATCCATTTTGTTTGGCATTATATAACTATACCGTTGAGTCGAGTAGTCCACCAAACATCATACAAACTTAAAAGGAACAAATTCATTAAGAGGTCCTAACTGGTGGTTAATCTAATTGAGTTGATGTAAGGCGGCGTTAACGATGTTTTTTCTTTTTGTTGGTTGAAAAGTTGTAGCACAAAATGTTGACATAAATAACAACTAATTATTCAACTATTTTGTATGTCTAGTGTTTCATATCTCCAACCTCTACAGTATCAAACTTCCCCCACAATACCAATTAGAAACAAATGATGAGCGCTACTTATGCGTTGCGATTGTTGTCATATTGCATGTGTCTCAAACCCCAGTAAGAGCTCACATGAGCGCAGAGTGGGTTAACCTGATCCCTTTAATTGAATCACAGCGCGGGATGGAGGCACTGCTAAACATTTTCTTTCTATTATCCCATAAGCAATGAAGAATAGATTTTAGGAATCAATTAATGGTGTGAGATACATATAGTAAGCTTTTCTTTCTAAATATTGTTCAACAGATTTGATGAGATAATTAACCAAGCCAAAATTATAATATTTCTGATACCTATTTAAAAATATAATATGAAATTTCCAGCAAGAGAATCGTCGACCACAGCCAGTGAGCGAGTAACTTTTGCATCAGAATCACTTGCGCGGTCGCGGTGGCGGCTAAGTACTACTAAAAACAAACAAACAAGCCACTATGGGCAGTACATAAATCTTCGGCGGCATGTCGGCGGCGGCAGCGGTAGTGCAAGCGGTAGCGGTAGTGGCGAGAATTAAGACGTCGTCGTAATAAAAACGCGCGGCTCATTAATAACGAACACTCGCCGCAACCTCGGCGCGGCCGGCCGCACCGCGCCGCATACAGGGGGAAATGCTTTCTAAAAACTGGATACTAAGGGTTAACTATAAACCTCTCAATGGTTAAGAGATAGTAAAGTAATAAAGTAGACTAAAATCGCCGCAGGTGATACAAGTAGAAGATGGAAAACCAGGGATCTTGCGGCCCTTTATATATTGGTACAACATACACCGCAATTCGTTAACCTGACCGACTACTGTGTAAATAATTAGGAAAAAAGTAACATAAAATACAAACTGAAAAATTATAAGATGTGTCATAGTTATGACACATCAATCTATTCGTAAACATATTTAAAACATAAGATATTGGATACTGTGGATACAGATGTATCTACAGTAAGTATTCACTGCCGAAAATCAGTGGAATATCGGGCGATCGCAGCAGTTGATCCGTCCAGTGTAGAGTGTGTGCACTTGTTCCGTATTGTAGGGTTGGCGCGTGGCGTGCACTTGGCGCGCACTAGTGCAAACACTCGGCGTCGCCGCCCGGGCGCCCGCTCCGACCGGACCCGCTGACCCGGCTGACCCGGCTGGACGGAGCACACACACTTTTATACCTGTTCTAAATATACTAGTACGGATGCTATAAAAACTCTGGGATATATGACAGAATTTACGACCCAAACAACAACGACGAGAAATACTATAAAACTTTTTAAAACGAAAACTAAAATGTCTAATTAATATAGTCTGTTGGTTATGCATAGTCTCCACATAATACATAAGTATTATGATAAGCTATATCACACATTTTTTCCATGATAGGTTGAAGAATATTTACTGTGCCAAGCAACAGATTTTTATTCAAAGAGAAACAATAACTTTACTCAGTTATTTAAACAGCTTCAGTCTGTCAAAAGAAACTGGATAAAACGAATAAAAAATGTATCGTAACTAGTTGTAGAAAGTTGTTCGAGTGGCAAAGACATAGTTTTTCCGATACGTAATGCACAAACGTACTCGTTACAGTTTCATTGAACATTATGACAAAACAACTGCGGCCGACTGAAACAGTTCCTTTGTAATACATGTGTCCGCGTGAACTCGGTCGCTGTGCGCGTCGCGTCGCGGTAATGAATATAAGAAGAAACAAAAGGCGCGCGTCTGATTGTCGCGCCCCCGCGCGTGCCACACCAGTGTGAGCAGAATTATAAAGTAGGACAACTTAGTTAGGGCAAGATGTATTGAAATACTTTGGTAGAACTTTATTCGAAGGGCCTAACTAGGTTGTGCATGAAGATTTAACTGGATCGTATCTAGTTAGATCTTTGAAACGTTTGTAGAAACTTATAAACTATTATTTTAGGTTCACTGAAATAAAGATTTGTTGTAGTGAAATTTAGTGAATCGAACCTACTAGTGGTGGTACGAAAGTCAACTTATCATCCACTACTGACAATTACTGAGTTTTCACAATAGCTAGATTTTAAATAGTAATCCCCTTTATCTCGAAGTCTTTATTACTTATTTGGTCTGTATTGTCACTAGGATAAATCTCAAACACTATTCAACTAAAAAAATCCTCTAATAACACAGCACTAAACGAGGCCAGCCGTTGTGACTGCTACACTAAGCAGTCGTGTCAATTCATACTGAAATCAGTTTAATTCGTGTTCGTCGGGCGCTGCGTGTCGTTCGTACAAAGTTGTCATTCTGCTGAGGTTCGCGCGGCGACGGCGTCGGTCTATCACGTGCGAGACGCGCGCGGAATACAACGTTTTATTTCACGCGCGCTGTTTGCGTGACGCAAATATACGTGGCTGTGTCGAGACGACACGACACGCTGCAACGCGACAATTGTTCATATTTTTTTTGAAGGTTTACTATTGTATTCTATTCTATGTTTGATTTCGCAGTGATTTTACCAAAAGCAAAAAACGAAAGCCGTAAATTGCATAAATCAGAATGCCACGATATCATAAATCAACCACTTAAATGCTCACGCGCGAGTCCGATTAATACAAATAATCTGTGAAGCACTTAATTAATATAAATTTATTCATATTTATCAGCGTGCACCGATTGCGGGTACTTATGAAAGATGTAAATATTAGGGGCGCGCGGAGGCCGCGTAATCCTGCCAAATGAATGTTTGCTGAACAAACGTGGTGTCAGCCCTGCAGTACAGCAAAGCAATATGCGCACACCATCCATACAGAAGACCAGATACTTTAGGTTTAACACACTTATTGAAATGTTGGGGTAATGTTAACCGTCTTTCATCACGTTTAACTATCGTTTAGCTTGATAGTTTACTTCAAACTTATAAGTCAGTTGTATTTCTGTAGCTTACATACCTATTACAGTGCATGTGTACTTAGTTTATGAATGTGTAACTGACATTCTGGACACTACAGAATTGTCACAATTATAGTGACTTGAATTACTTACAGTGAGTTGTAAAAAATATGTACTACCAAGATAAGGATAGGAACTTTTGGTATCAAAAGATAACTAGAATTTAACCTAGTGTGCCTACTTTCCCTCTCACTAGTCCTCGTAATTGTTCATCTAAAATCCGAACCTCGACTAACTCGACATATTAAGTGACTGCCGGACCCTAACAGCTGGGCATTGTCCCACGACAGGGACGGCAGTGGCGTCAGTGGCGGCATCTGTGCCAAATGAAACGGAACGCATCGCAATGGTCAGGTATTAACAAAGTGCATTGGTTAGCGAGTGATTAAGGTGTCACACTTACTGGCTTGTGGCGCGGCGGACCCGGCCCCCTCCCCTCTGTGGGCGCAGTTGGATTAAGTGACCCGCGGGTGATACAGCTCAATTTGATTCGTTGATTGGACGTTGTGTTGTACATAGTGGGCAATATCCAACACTTCTCAGTTATGCCTTGCTAATATAGTATTGAGTTCTGTTGAAGTTGTACTTAATGTTTAATAAATAGTATTAACTATGTAACTTTTTGATAAATTTTAATTAATATCGAATCGAATATCTATTGCAATATAGTGACTGTCCACACATCGAGAGGGTTATAACGTCCCACTCACAAAGTGTTTATTCAAATGTGGCGCCGCCGCCGCACCGTCCAGTGGCCACAAATTCACTGCTTACCACCGCCGGCGACGTCGTGAAGTGCCCCTAACTACCTCCGCCGCCATTACGGGGAAATTGAATCAATTCCCTCTGGCTTCGGGACATATTTCTTGACAAGCACCCCATCACTTGACATGGAGCTGTTTTTGTTTCTTTATGGAGCTTCCTGAATTCAGAAGTCATTTTGTGTGACCCGATGTGTTTGTTAGACTTACGATGTAGGTATCTGTAAAGTTGGTAAAGCCATTTCAAAAAAATATAGTCATACTTTGTAGATTTCACAGAATATCTCTCTACAGACAGTACCTCTCATGAAACATGACTGCCTACTACCTACTCATAGACTATACACAGACTATACGATTTCCATTCACAATTCACGTTTAAAATGTTCATATTCTCACATAAATTCGTATAATCACAGAATATCACGTGTCGGACTCGCGTAGTTATTTAATTTAGCGTCAGTCATTACGCTAAATGTTTAGCGCGGTGAGTTCTCGGCGCGTCCGTCGGTCGCACGCGGCGGCCGCGGTGGCGTTTCGTGGCCGACACCTTACTATATCAATGGAAAATGCATATTGTTACAACTAAATGATACTGTAATTTTCAGTCAAGTCCGAAATATAAATGTCGTAACATTATTTAGATGCCCTTTTATTGTTTCTGATTTTTTGTTGCAATGTTTAGGATGCTGGTGGGGCTGCCCCGTTTCTGTAGTGCATCGGGGATGTTTGCCGACGCCCATGTAGACTGTTTTTACACAACGATGCGAAAGAGGTGTGCCTCTCTGCGTCGCTAGGGTGCGGGCCAGCTCTAACAGTGTCCTAAGCGTAATCGCTAATAGGCTGGACTGCGCTTATGTTGGTCGTTGTTGCGCCATCTCCCACGGGATGGTGAAGCAATAGATTGCCGACTGAGCACACTACCTACTTAATTAATTTAGATCCTATAAGTAACAAATAACCTGAAGAGTGACCTATTAAATGATCCTAAACATACAAGCAAACTGTAGGTGAATTTTGTATGTTTTAGTATTGGTAAATTTTGACCAGTATTGAAACATTAGTACACCTCTACCTAATCCTTCGGGGAATACAGACGTGATAGTATGTTAAACGATTGTATTCTAACGATACCGCTACTCACCTCCTTCAAAAAGCAAATTGCAGTACAGTTAGTTACCTGAGCCGGTCGTCGTCCTCGTCCTCGGGGCATTAGCGCAACATCCTCAAATTGATATAAATGTTCAAGTCGTCCGCCGCCACACAATAAATCAATATCAGTGACACGCTGACGAGCCGAGTCTTTGCGATGGCGGCGCGTCCATTGCCCGCGGGACACCAGCGCGCGCCCCGTGAAATGAACACCGCGCGACCGACACACGTATGCGAATTGTTTCTATTATTTTTTGACGTAAACTCGGATGTGCTCGGAAATGAAAACAAGACCGATTTGATATGTGACAGGTTCGTTATGCTAAACACAACGATAATCTTATACAGTAGGTACCGTTGGGAATGGCGATAATAGTAGGAGAAATTAAAAAGAAATATTACAATTTGTGTAGCAAGCCGTGTAATAAACTCGTTTTAGGAATCGATTCACGTCATTCAATAATGTCCCAGGTTTAATATTTTTCAAAGAAAGAAATAATAAAATACATAAGGTTGTGCGCCCTGGAGTGGGATTACCTGTAATTGATATATAAGTACCTACGTACTAGGGAAGCAACAGTTGAGCCCACCCTTGTAAGCCGCAGGCTGGCTTCATGACGTCGCAGCGGTATTCATGAGCTACAATAAGCACCCGCGTCTCGACTCCAATAACACCTGATATTTTCTTTCAATAAACGCGCCACTGAATCCGTCTGTAACATTTTCATTATAACGATACGGCGATACCAGTAGGTATTGACGGGAGATATATCTTTTGGTAAATATATTTTATTGGCAATAAACCTGACTCGTATTACAGCTACTCAGATACATTATTAACATTTTACGCACTAAAACACAACAAGTATGTTTTACTAAAAAAATATTGCCTGTAGTATCTGTAGGAAGTATAATTATCGTGTCTGAGAAATAATAAATCTTGCAGACTACTTCACACACTAGGAGCAGTAGAAGAACACTGCACAGTTTCTGCAAACTCGATGAATAATGTTATAATAATACACACACAAGGCGAATAAATAAATAGTCTCTTGTGCTGCTTGAGTTACATAAGTACGAGTAGAAATCTATTCAGAGTATAAAAGGAGCGCCGAGTAACGGTTGCCTCTAGCAATAAATAAGATATTAATTCAAGTAGGCGGTGCGCGGAGGAGGCCGCTCTCTCCTCTTAGTTGATTGAGTGTGACGACCTGCCACCCGCCGAGCTGTTACTGTAGTGACGCTGAAATGCACTCGCTAACAACGGAGTTATTTGTGTAATGATGTATGAATATTGAAATCTCTTATTTTGTGTTTGTGAGAATACAGATACAGGATATAATCCTGAGGAACTGTTTCACCACCTCTGAATATCGACTGTATTTCTGAACTTCGAAGTTCAAAATGTCGATGTACGGTATTCATAAAGCTCATAAGTAAAGGAGTTTTTTATTTCCAAATTATTTTTATGGACCGGTTATTTAAATCAATCTCAGCTGATTTTTTTGTATGTATTTCTTTTCATTTATTTATTTTCATCTCTGAATGACACCTTTTTAAACATTTTACTAATTGTAAATTGTATTCTATAGTTTTTATTCTTCCAGCAGAGGATTTCGTGGCAATAGCTTTACAACAGAACACGTCGAGTGAAGCTGTGCCTGTGCCTCGATCCAATATGAGGGGCGGTGTGCGTGTGAGCGCCGATACCCGAGCGACGGCGGCGGCTTTCGCCTCTTTGTAATATCTCAATTCAGCGCGGCGGCAGAAAAAAGCGCTTCAACCCTATCAGTACCATTGTGACCCCCAACGCGAATATTTCAAAGGAAATAATTATATTGCGCAGCTATCTAAGCGATTTTCCAATTCAATTTTTAACCAGACTTCCTCATAGTGAGCCGGTGAGATAGTTTTTAAAGTAGGCAATAGTATTAGGTACCGATTTGAATTATCCTAATTGTGCTTTTGCTTAACTTGCTCATTTGTTTTCCATCTCGTTTTTACTAATAACAAATCTCTCGATTTCAATCGATATTAGTCGTATTTTGACATGGTTACAAGGTAATAAGGTATAAATGATACCCTGACCTATTGCTCTTACTAAAATAACAAAAGTTTCGAGAAGAAATCTGTAACAACAATCCATAAGACCCACTTTTTTTGGAACCGTGCAACTAGTTTAACGTTTCAAAAGTACCTATTTATATGGTCTAATTGAAATAAAAATATTTTGAATTTGAATTATATTGTTCACTTGACAGCGTGAGATGTTGTTAACAAAGTCATAGAGCGCTGTTGTGAAGTGGATGCGCATCGGAGCGGTGCGTGCTGTACGTTTTGCGGTTCGATGCGGCACAGTTTTATTGTGCAAGTTCGCCCGCTGCCGCTGTCTGTTCCGCGCCGGTGAACGCTCGGCCTCGGTGCCATAGTACGCGGACAGCAGGGAAACAAACAAAATGTCACCTAATACTGTTATGTAAAATATATTTTTTTAACGTTTGTGCGTTCAGTTGATTTCGATTATGGATTTAAACCGGCATAAAAAAGGTGGAGGTTCTCTTAATAATTATCATTAATTGTACTATAGTCTTACCGCGTGCTCGTAATACTCAATTCGAGTCGAGTCATCTCTACACGACTAAAACTGAAAACCAGTAAAGGGATCATGTAAGTTTATAAGCGTTGAATTTCCCAAATGTATTTCCTTCTGGAAGAGTTTCACAAGTAGTTAAGAAAGCCTAAAACTCGTTCCCCGCTCACATACCGACCTAGTCCTACTTGCAGAAGAATATAAAAACAAGGCGTCGAGCGTCACTCGGCCCGTCTAATGCGATGTATTGAAATGTCCCCGACTCCCTGACTCTCGATAAACACGCCTAGGGCTTGCACGCAACGGTTAAGTCACCACGTTTTTGTTTGCCGCCCTGTCGCTCTCCACTCGGCTGAGGTGTGGAGAAATTTAACGCGGTGACAACCTTGCGCTTTGATTTTTATTCGTGGGGTTTTTAGTTCTCTTTCCATATTCGCACCATGAGTCGGCGAGTGCATATGAATGCGGGTTTGTTGGTTGGTGTGTACCTACGAGGAGGCATGTAGTCAGTGTAGGTATATTATGTTACTTCTGGTTCTTCAATGACGAGTTTTGCAAAAACTAAGACTACTCTAGGAACTATGTCTAAATGCGCCTCTATCCTGTATTTCTATTTCAACTGATGCTAAGCACTCCAAAACATCAGCTCGGCAGCCCTGTCCGCGGCAAGTTTCCAAGTGATGTTTTTGCCAGCAGCGCCGCGCGCCGGTGAGTTATGCGCGCCGCGCGACTCCGCCCGACTTCCGACACACTCACACATAATGACTCGCCGACAACTGTTTTCGCAATATCCAACAGTTTTGTTACACAAAGTAAACTTCCACAGAAGGTTCTTTTAAAGACGTGTAAGAAAATTTTGACTAGATCTTATCGTAACTAACCCTGGATCAAACTTTACGTTACAGCTCTTGCATAGTTTGTGCAATTTCCACTTGGGTCGCTGTAAAATTCTGGAGGGGTTCAATTATAAATTTATTATTTTAGTTTGTTGGTCTATGCTAAGGTTCGTAGCACCATGAAAATATACAAACACTAGTTACTAGGACTCACCAAAACGTGAAAATTTATACAAACTTCGAGTTGTCGGACATTTATTGTAGTTCGGGACCATTTGGACAAACTAATGATTAGATTAGTGAGTCTTTTGCATTTACGTACGTAATGTTATTTTAGAATATGCACAAGTTTATTTGAACGTTATATTTGGTAGCGTCGCGACACTCGGCTCCACTTTGAGCGTTTATTTCCGTCGATGCGGGGTGGAAGAATAATATCGAGTGTATAGCGGAGCCGCCCGCCGCCGCCGCTGCCGCTGTGTACACACTGCCTTATGCGCTTACGAAACTAAACGGGATATTTGGAGTTTAGCAACCTATAGCTAGATTATAAACAATAATATGATAGGTTATTCCTACCTCAGTTTTACTACCTTAGCAGTAATACTTGTACCTAGTAGAACTTTAAACCTAAATATTTCAATAGCAGCCTTGCCTTGGGGTAAGAGTTAACAGAGAAAGAGCTTGTGGTCAGGGGCATAGCTCGTAGAACTAATGGCCGCTGGGGTAAAAAGGTTCTCGCACAGAGGCCACCCACCGGATAAAGCGTTTGGTAGACTCCAGCGATATGAACAGATGACCTGGTAAATGTAGCCGAGAGTCGTTGGATGCTGAGGTGCGGTCCTTGAGGAAATCTATGGCGTAGGCCTTTGTTCAGGAAAACTTTGTGCAGTGGACGATCGTTGGCTGATATGATGATGATGGCGCCAGTACAGAGGTGTTTTATTTTTGGTTAGATAGTAAATGTATCAAGTCATACCCAATACCCAATACATAGCATTTTCTGAAGAGACGTAATCTAAAAGGTATATATTTGGCACATGTATTA
Source organism: Acronicta psi (assembly GCA_946251955.1). Taxonomy (NCBI): domain Eukaryota; kingdom Metazoa; phylum Arthropoda; class Insecta; order Lepidoptera; family Noctuidae; genus Acronicta; species Acronicta psi. The sequence goes on along the minus strand of OX276484.1, from coordinate 13,331,267 downwards.
ATAATAAATAGGCACTTATCATCCCCAGCAAGCATATCATATACCAGCAAGTTATACTCGCATCATGATCACAATAAAGTTGATGTATTACGAGTCAGCTGTTCTCAGTTCAGCAAGTCGAGCGTAGTTCTCACAGCATTTCTAATAACGACAACACTCGTGCTTACAACTCGTAACAACTCATAAAACGTGACGTGGACGGATCTTCTGCTCGGCGCGGGGACAAAAACACGCTTTTATTGCAAGTCGGCACAACGTTACACTGCGATTTGTTCGCACAAACCATGTAGTTATTTGCGATCGAGTCCTTTTGATCGTCGAGTACCTACATTGTGCGTCTACATTTTAATATCAGTGACTAAACATGCTTGTAACATTTATCATCATCTGGCGCAAAATTTTTGGTGACGTCCCTAAAGTTAGCCTCTTCAATTATCTTGCGAAGATTAGCATTGCCCTTATTAGGAGATAAAAAAATATTGCTCGTATCCTATGTAATGAATTGCACCAGGTACTGCACCGTTTAGCTTTTTTAATTGAAATGAGTCCTAAGCCCTGTACTAGGGTAGCAGAAAGTTCAGCATGCCTCTAATCCGTCGTGAGCTGTTCAGCCGCGGGCCGCGGCCGGCACAGATACGGCACAGGTTGAGTATCTCTGGCGCGCCGCACTGACGTCGCTGCACCATTTAATCCGCCAAAGTGGAGACGCGGATATGTTTATTTTCAATTTGCGACTGCGACAACTAAACGAGATGAAAAATAACGCGACAAAAACTCGCGCCTCTTTACCTAAATAAGTTAGTGTTGAGATCAAAGGCCTTTGAAATGTCCAATTAACGGAGACGCTACCTACTTACAAAGATTATATGTATAAACCTGGTAGAGAGTCTGTGATTTGGGTACACAGGACTCTGTCCGGTCACAAAGAAAAGTTGCTTACCTACTTAAGTAACGGTACTTAGCTTACAAAACTAAATTGACCTGAAATCTTTGCACAACTCGAGCTAACTCAAAATACTCGTAATAATTAAAGGAACACAATACAACGCTCTCCGCGGTCTCAGAGATATGCAAAAACTGGATATTACCATCAGAAAATGTATTCTCTTTGTCATTCATGTATACTTCATAAAGCAGAGCACAGTTTCTCAACAACTTGTACAGGACTGGAAATAAAAACACGCCGGAGTCGGCACATAAATAACTCGACACTGTTGTAACTACTTAGTTATGTGGCCTGCCAACACATTAATAAAATGTTCATTGCTGCTCATAAGCGCGGGCGGTTTTGGCACGGGTTTAAGGCCGGCAATGAATTATGAATGGCTTGGATTACCTACACGTCAGTGTTACGTCACAGCCACACAGCATCGCTAATATTCCTGCTTGGCACATACACTAAGAGCGGTGAATATATATATTATGTAAGGAATTCATTTAGCTAAAATTGCAACATCATGGAGTATCATGTAAACTCAAAGGTATCAATTATATGGTAATCAGGCATTTAAGTGATCTAGTTGTTGCTTTTAGTTCATCCTAAATACATACGGGCATTTTGAATGTACCTTCGGTGGTACCAGTTACATCAAGATCATATTGGGATGTACAGAAATACTGCTGGAGAGCGTAGTTATATAGTAGTATCACATTATCGGATTTAAAACTGTTTCGCAAAGAGCTCTGCGAGTATTAGTGTCCAATAACAATTAGGTTAGGTTCTACGAAACCTGAGCATTACATGTGGAGCTGTGGCGCCCGCCGCCGCCGCGCCACCGCCGCGCCACCCGCCGCGCGTGGAGGCTGACGTCAACACAACACGTAATACACTGAATTACTCAAGTTCTTACTAATTGTGTTTTGTGAAACATTACGAATTAAGAATAGTTTTAATTGATTTTCGTTAATCTGGCACGTGCTTACTTAGTGCGTAAGTTTATCAAGAAATTCATTCTCTGTGTGAATAGAAGACTTATTGACAAATTATAATCGAACTAAAATAATGATAGGTTCATGAAAGCGATTTAATACAAATTACTTATCGATGTACATAATGGGACCTCGGTTCTAAAAGACAAGAAAGAGGTATTTCATTTATTTATTGTGCGTACACCCACCACCTTAAGCTTCGATGTATCAGAACATTGCTGTATTCGAAGCAACGAATTTTGTACGCTATTGATAAGATTGTAAGATTGTGTTGGTTATGTGTAACTGCACTAGGTAATGTAAAGAAGGATGTATTCAGAGTCTCTGGTGAGTGTACGGGAGTGTAGGCCTCCAAATTATAACACGAACAAAAAAATACATACGTGATGTGAACACGGTACAACAGAACACATAACTGGAGAGCCGACACGCGGTGACATCACCTGATTCCTTTACTTATGAAGTAGTTACATAGGTATATGTATAACACGTCAGTATATGTATTTGTGTGTATGTAATAAGCACATACAAGATCATAAAAGAAAGTAGAAACATCCCTATAATAGTAACGTATAATTATGTCAAACAAACAAATAAACGGTTTATAACTTTGTGATTTTTTGTACATTATAAATTGAAATAATTTACCTGTATTCGTTAACTGAAATGGCTAGTGAAGAAAAAAAGCTTGGCGTAGCATTAGTGCGGTACGTAATGTTATTTAGCTCTCGCTGAAGCTGAAAGAGGTGGTGTTTGCCGAGGTTCGTTAGTCCGCCTTGTTTCACCTTTTTATTCTATTTTACCATTATTAACAAGACTTGGAACATAGAGAGGGGATCTAATTAGTACACTCGTGCTCACAATGTATGATTATCTCCATGTTAATATAAACGAATTTAGTGTTTATTATTCTTCCGTCGTCGGCAAAAATGTAATAACATTGAAAATAATGAGATACAATTCAAAACTATATTTACACCGCAAGTCAGACCAAGTCAGAAGGTCCGATCCTCTGGGTAAGTAAATTAGGAGTGTATGACTAGGTTCATTCAATACTACTACTTAATTACGATTTGCTTTAAAAACATTTTATTCCTAAGACACATCATACCACCACGGACACCAATAGAAGACCACAGCTGTTTAAAACCGCACCAGAGATATCTATGTAATAGAGATAGTCTCATCATGTAATAGAAGGCCATCTTGCTATTCGGGTACAAATGCAAAAATATCATTGCTGGATTTGCGAATCGAACTTAGGACTAACAGGTCTAACGTTGTAAACGCGCTTACTATTAGTATGATTTCTCAATATTATATTCAATCCATTCGCACATATTTGAAATAAAATTAGCAGACCGTAAATATCTCAAGTTACAAAGTACTAGGTAATAAGGTTTAGTGATTGATTTTTGTGTGAATTGTACGCATTTTTACTTACACATTTTACACTGAAGTTAATGTACCTTCTGCATCGAGCGTTTGTACACGATGCAGCAATGTATTACACCGGGGGCGGTGACAATTGTCACATGTGTAATATACATTACCGGCTCACAAGGCCGGCCCCGTTCAGCGACGCGATAACAAGAGTAATTGGATAATGAAGTCGACGCCATGCATATTGTATTAGTGACCTCCGCCCCCGGCCCCGCCGTGCGGACTGTCGTCTATTTAATTATTTATTTACTTCATCGTTCACCGCATAACTTGAGAGTCAAGGGTGAATCGTGTTCCGCTGTAACTTTAATTATTGTTTGTATAAAAGCTGAGCAAATGGCTTATGGGGTACGGGTCACAAGGTCGATTTCTGCAAGCATCAATTATATGGAGACGCCACTAGGAACCAAGAGTGTCCTTATTTGGTTCTTTAGGTTTCTTTGATTTTCATTGTTTATAGCTAGCTGTGGTGCTTTCATTCATTCACGGTGGCAAATAAAAAAAAAATACAATTAAATTAATTAATAATTTGCGATGCCAGAATAATTTCATGGTAAATGGCAAATATACAAACGAAGTTAGTAAAGGTTAGTATTTAATAAACCCGTGTACAAGACAACAGCAGTGCAAACAAAGGCCCCCGTACAGTGATGTCACAATAATATGATGCAGGTGGGGTGCATTATGATAATGAGTGCCCCACAGTGACACGACTCTCGTACATAATTGATTGTAGGCAACAAACAACACGTTATGTACACACCTGATACTCACACAGATTACGGGGCCCGGTGAGGCGGTATACGTCACAACGTAGCGTGTGAATGCGATCAAACATATTTTTTATTGGTACAGCAAGAAAGCTTAGATTTGCTTATAATCGCTGCGATGTCCTGACTGCATCGTACTTAGTGACTGCTATACTGCCGCCTCGGAATCTATTAGTCCCATTCATAATAGTACATAGTACAGGTGACGTCATAACTCACACGCACACGCAAACATCACAATAAACAACCAGCTCATACATTCAGTACACGTTAGCAACATACGTTACATGTACGTAACTGTAACGTGCACGTAAACGTTATGTTACACAACGGGTGGGTACATCGTAATGCATTTGCGGAAAACAAAAACTATCGTATTTTATTTAGAGATGTGCTTAATATTTAGTGATGTCTCAAAGTTTACAGAAATAACTACGAGTACTTAAAGTAGACCCGGTTACCAAAGTTTTTTTTTATTGCCTACAGTGGCAGACGAGCAGGTGGCCTACCTGATAGTAAGTGGTAACCACCGCCCATGGACATCAGCAGCCAAATTATTTTACAATACCAAAGTTTTTGTGGTCTAAAGAACTGACGAAGGAACGAATCATCTTGAGACTGAATTCCTTCCTGAGTTAGGAATTTTGGCTGAAAGGTTTAGTGTACCGTGAACGTGTACGTGAACTAAAGTAAAAGAATATACACGTTAGAGTTAGATAGATTGGATGAATAAATCTTTATCGTAAGTATCGTTTAGAGCTGTCTTCGGAGATGGCGACCGTGTACGTGTCCTGTACACGTTATGCTTTGGGATTTCCACTTTAGCTGAGCTATTTATTAAATATGCTCAGTGATACACGATAATATATATAGGTACATTATCATCAGCTACATACTTCACAAACATACATATAGGCTCGTCGAGTCGAGAGCTCCGCGGCAGTGCTGCAGGCACTCGACTGGCGAATGACAGGCAAAGCAACGTTTTTGATTAATTATCACGAAACTACGTTAACGAGAACACTTACTCACCTTGTTTGGATGGAATAATGACTTCATGATAAAAACAAAAATATATTTTCGATAAAGCATGTTCCACCATCAACCCACGTACTGTCACACTGCTGAGCACGGGTGTCCTCTCGGTTTTCCTTCACCGTTAAAGCCAGTGATAATTACGCACATGATTTGAAGAAGACAAAGGTGCGTGCCTTGGATTCGATCTCGACATCTTTGACTTGGCAGTCCATACTCCTAGGCTATCAAATTAAAAAAGCAGGTTTGACGTTAGGTAATTATGAGAAAGGTAGGGCACAGCCACTTACGGCTCAAATCTAGGGACGTATTCCCACCTTGAAAACTGCAACCAAATAACACACTTTACTGACCCTACGGTAACCGCTTACCATCAGGCGGGCCGTATGCTTGTTTGTCACCTTAGTGGTATATGTTATCGTCATTGTTGAAGTAAAATAATATTTTTATTGCCAACTACTCAGTCCGTTAAACATTAAGAGCGAGTATGCTACGATTTAAATTCGTGATATTAAAATGAATGTGCGAGATGCGAGTTGGCTCCGTCGCGCCAGTAAAACATGACGCACGAATACTATTATATTCTTTAGTGTTTCTGTACCGCTGTACGACACATTATTTATTGTTTCTTTTGACTTTGTGCAGCGCAAGTGTCAATTTATATAACAGTACCAATATATTTCTCGCTATGACTACACAGAATTATAGAATTGGATAGTTATCGAAGTTGACAATTCTGTTATTGCTTCGCCTTTATGAAGGTTTTATCTTTAAAGGTTATGCGCGGTTAAGCTAAGACTATTAACAATGTGTTGAGGAGATTGTCCAACAGTGGACAGCGTTTAGATGAATGATTGATTCAAAGCATGGTTGGCTCGTAAGAAACGCAAAAAATATAATATGACAATGCTGCAATAACTGCATAATTATATATAAATACCTAGAGAAGAATTACGATTATCGATTGAATTATTTATGTAACATAGAACCTAATGCTACCAATTTAAAAAATGACAATTATACAAACGAGCTTCCAATGTAGGGTAATTTCGAAGCTCATTTGTATAATCATATAAACCCGTCAGATAGTCCCACTATTAACCTACTGACTGATTTTCATTCTAATATGGCATGAATTATAATTGTGTACCATAATACTATTGAAAAAGAAAGGTGCAGAACTAACATTTCTTTGATAAACTTTTCACGTAGTTATAATGAATGGATCGTAAGGAATCATTAAATCAAACCCTAGAATCTTCTGCGACAAGATAAATAAAGGACACGTAATATTTTCTTTCTAGATCAGCGCAAAATAGATTTACCATAAACTTACGAGACGGCGGCGGCGGAGGCGCGCGGACTTTTTGTGCTTTCAGTTGGCTTTATGTCGTTTGTAGGCGGCCGACTCACACATGACGTGGTGTACACAGCCTTATCTCTTTGTTCTCTTATTATTTATGTACACACATCTTAAGGACACAGCTATAGGTACACATTAGATTCTACATGCTCAATTTACTTCTTACTATTTGAGTAAACCACACGCATAATAATAAAATGAACCCTCTTTAAGTGTGCGTGTGCTGATCCAGTAATATATTCTTGAAAGCAATTACCTATCTGCATATGATTGTAATACTTTCCCCACAAAGGTTTCTCAATCGTCTCAACTTAAGGAGATTGTGTTTGTTCTCAGCGACGCAAATTGTATGCTCCGCTTATAAAGGGAAAATATTGAGGGAATCAGCTTTTTATTGTCCCACATGTTGTAAAGTCAGCTAAATGGAACCGGTATTACAATGTCTGCAAGGAGCGCTCACAATATCTGAAATGAAACGCTTTAAACTGGGACGTCATTTACTGGAATTACTTTGTAATACTTAGTTATCGTTTGAATACTATGTCATGTGATTTTACGAATAAAAGCCTGTCTGTGAAACTAAAGACAATCGCTTTAAGAGATTTGCTTTAGGCAAATTATGTTTCAGTCTTTATGTTTGATGTTTACTTGCTTAGTTTATTGAAAATACTTAGAGTAGGACATTAAAATTAAATTTTATATTTTGAATATTAAAGTGACTTGCAAAAATGGCAGCATCTAAGGACCACCGCAATTTTATCCATAAAGTCCGGCAGACTAATTCATTTAGGAGCTACTAGGGCGGTGCACACAGTATCTGCGGCGCACTCGTCACAAGTGGCGGTCTGCGCTCAGCTTAATATTTTCCTTCGCAAAGGCTTTGCGACGTCTCAAGTCTGCGCCTCTTTCACTCCATGTCCACTAAATAACATACTACAAAAGGCTTAATAACTGTGAGTAGCTGTAAATAAGCAAGTTAATTCCACAGATTCATAATCTAATGAATATATTTTAAATATTGATTGTAATGTAGTGAAATAAAGCGGAACACTGTCGCCGATCGGTACAGTTAGCGTGACATTTGTGTTCTGGCGTTGTTTTGGCGGCACGCCGAGCTTAATTGTAAATATCGCTTGTTATCAAGCTTTGTTAACCGTCAAGTGTTCTGCAGACCATGACAATTTTGTAATATTGGCTGCACAAATACACAATGTTTGTAAGAAATTATGATTTCAGTGACACGCGTAGCAAAAACTATATTTTCATTAAGTTTGGCCGAAGTTAGCCTTCTGAGACAAGCACGTGCCTCGCGAGCCTAGATCAAAGCTCTCGTCTTGTCCGCAGCTGAACCTTCCACGACGTTTACTAGTTTACAGTAATAAATGAATATACACGACTAATGTGGAATTACAATTGTTATTTAATTCAAGTTATTAACAAATATGTAGTGTCTTCACACCAGCTATACCATCTACACATAAACTTAATTAAAGTATTGAATTTTAATATTAATAATCTGTCCTTTAACTTTTCCATGATGGGGATTGTTTGTAACCGTAAATGTCTGTTCGTGCAATCGAGGTTGGTAAGCAAGGCTCTACGATTGGTAACCAACTTATCAGTGAACCTACGCTGTTTGAGTTTGCTACGTGACAAACACCCATCGATCTCTATCGCAGAAAACACAATTTATTACTTTTTGATGATCTATCTAGCTAGACTATTAAGAATTTACACATAAGTTAACATACAATTGTAATTATAACTACTAAGATTAATATATTTTAGTACTTCTCGTTCCAACACTTTGTGCGGCAGTAATTTGAATACTGAGGTTCAATTAACGTCGAATAGGTATTCCAACGTTGGAAACGTTTACAACAAGGAACAAAGGAGACGATTGTAATCAAAATGTAGTAGAGGCACGCCTAGGTAACTGTAACACTCGTGTATTTACTGACATATAAGAATATTAAGGGCATGTTTCACCATCTCTGGATAGCCGCTAACCGTCGGATAAATTAAAAAAAGAAACAAAATGTGTATGAAATTATCTGCCAAGTAATTTAACGGGGACTTATTAGGAGGTGGTGAAACAGGCCTGTTTGTCCAGTATGTAGATACAACTGTGACCATCGCAGCTAAAAACACCACTGTGCCATTCGCGTTTTTACTTTGTACCTTATAAATCAAAACGTATCGAGAAGGTATGTGCTACCTACTTACGAGCATGTCTGTCAGTTGTCGAGGAAGCCGACAAGTTGAGGAAAAGGATTACAGCTACCTACGTCATTAGTGAACTGTCTCCTTACTATTGTATTGCTTCTAAACATTTGTTACTATACTCATATTGACGATACCAGGAAATTCATTAATGCTATCATTTTTGTATGTTCTGACAAATCACAATAGCCGACGTCACTCACTGTTTCATCACTGTATGTAGTAAAGTAATTAGTCAGCATTACTACTAATTGCCTACTAATGTTGTGAGCGATCAAAAACGCTAGCGGTGCAGTGAGCGGTGCCCGCATAGCGTGCGCCGACGCGTCACTACACTCAACAAACAAGCGAGTGCGGGCAGCCCGCACCGCACAGTACCGCACCGCGCCGCTGAAATACAGCAGATATTGCACAAGAAATCGCCACCTCTGTGTAGGTCCCATTCCCCCAAGGTTTTCGTTAGAAGTTTAGGTCAAAGTAGACCAGTTAAAGCTTCCACGACTAACTTATTCTAAAGGGGCTCTAATTGGTCTAATTAAACTGTAACTAACTATAACTATTATCTGTTTTATTTTACGTCACCGAAACGACGATAGGTAAGTAATTATACACATAATAATATGTTCATTCCTAGATTGTTTTCTATTACCTACCTAAAAAAAAAGTCTTTGAAGTTGGTACGAGTACAATGTAAATTCTTAGCACAAAACACGGTCGTGTGTGTCGTGAAGTACTCGGCAAGTATCGGGTAGCACAGAGGCAGCTCTAGAGGTGAATGTCTAACTACCCACACTAAGTAAGATTACGTTAATTTGACACGGACTTAATCACGGCGGAACTTGTAACGAGCTTGGGATCACATAGATGAGACGAACAACTTATTACACATGAAACTATGCGGGAACAGTTGTACGAGGCAGTTCCGTTTGGCTGGCGCCCGAAGTGCCGATGTTCCGCGCTCGGGCACAAATGAACTGCGGCAGCTGATCGACGGGCTTCTGGAATGACAATCAATCCGCCGCCAAGTTATTACTGTAAGGTTGTCGGGAGTCGTGACGTCACAGATCCGTCAGGCTTGTGGCGCGGCTGCGGTGCGGCGGCGGCGCGGCGCGTCTGCGGCCGCATCAGTCCGGTGACGCCGAACTGCGCTTTAAAGCGCTTTGAAACGTACGCTGTCGCCGGGACATTCTCAACTTCACCGGACAATGTTAAATTTTCATTCGTATAAAATTCTGTTCCCCTAGGTTAAGGTTAAATATTGTTTGTAGTGACTGCATCACCAGTGTGGTGTAACTTAACTCATTACGTAGTAGGCAGAAGTATGTCCCCCGAGCGCGTTTCCCCTCGGATTTGTTGAGACAGAAAATCAATGGTTGTGCCGTTTTAATGTCGATGTCGCATTGTTACGGGGTATGATTCAGTGAACACAAATTGTTATAAGTGTGCAATTGAAAGAGATAAAGAATCGACGAATCAATTCGAGATAACGAGAAACTATTATTTCTTGGACGTACTTATTTAATTTAAAATTTCCGAATTGGAGGAAACATTTAGTGGGAATTGAAATTATTTCTATTTTATTTCTGAATAGTAACTTAGTAGCTTAAGTACATATTTTAAAACCAACGATAGGAATACAAATAAATATAATTCTACGGCTAAAAGTTGTACCTATGTATCTGATGAACGTAAAAACGCACCTAATATTTCTTAAACGAAGTTAATATTAGTATTTTTCTTTCATACATGCGTATCTAAAACTATATCATAACGGGTACCGCATTGAGTTGCGCAAGCTTTTTGGTCCTTTGAGACGAGTGCAGTTGCATAGCAAGGTTCAACCCTAATCAGCAACCGAAGTATTAATAAACTTATATTAGTGACAAGTGTCACTACTGACACGTTGCAACGTTATAGTAGCTGCATTAGAAGTGATTAATAACATGAGGGGCAGAGGGGCTCTGTACCCTAGGAGACGACTGTACTCAAGGGGTTTAATTACGACGGTGCTTTAAAAATTTAGCTTAGCGTAGCGTGCGTTCGCTCTAAATGGGCCGGTTTAGTCGTTTTTTTAATAACACTGATCTAAATCTAAATGATTGTATACTTGCGTCGATCTATTTTGACTTACGATTTACACTTGACTTTTAAAAACTCCCTAATTTGCAATATTTCTTCCTCCACGGAAGGAATCGTACTTTTATTGTTCATTTATAACAAGTCTCCGGTCAGCCATAACTCTCTAACGAGTCAAGTCAATTAACCTCCGTAATGACCATCATTATTTTCTTTATGTTGAGGTGAAAGCTCCAATTGTCGTCCGTGGGGACATTTTCATATAAATCGAAATTATCGCGGCGCCTCAGTGCGCCAATGTGACGCCAGTTTTTATTCGATTCCAATACAATATTGCTGAAATACTTTTTTATTGGCGTTATTAAATGTTATCTTGAATCATTTAGGGCAAAATGTGGCATAACTCGAAAATAATATAATATCACTGTAATTCTTTAGTGTACATATTGTAGTGCCTACAAAGTCTAGTACACTTATATTCTTTAAAAAATATTCGTTGTGTATGGTCACGACACTCGTTATGGCGGTACGTTAGCACTCCCGCACTAACGCGCACCATCGTTAGCTCTAATGCGATAGCGACGAAAACAATCCCTCTCACCCTCCGCTCATGGCTGCCTCATCACGATATAAATATAACATGTGCACCATTACGTCCACGTCGTTTGTGACTTGAACGAGAAAATTATTGTTACAATTTATATTATGTTCGGAACAAGAAAATAATTAATATTATTGCTGTGTAAGTCTTTATCGAACGTATAGTTTTCATCAGACTTTACAATTATGATCCATTGTGAGTCATAATTAATCACGCTAACGTAATTATGTTATGGGTTATCGATTAAATTCAGGGAGTCAGAATGAACTAAAAATTACCGACCGTATAAACCAAAACGTGTGTTCAGGTAGCTTGTTATCTTAGTTAAAAAGTGATTTGTTTTAATTTGCTAATTCCTATTTTTGTACCGTTTTCCGTACAGGTTGGGAGCTCAGAATCACTGGTCATAAATGTTACGTATAAATGAAAAGAACATATAATTAATAAGAAAGCGATATAGCGCGAGTCATTAGCCGCGTTAGTGTCGCTCGGCCGCGCGACTCCCCGCGACACCGGGCGACGCTATGGGTGTCGCGCTTGTCATTGTCTCACGATATTGGTACACAGTGCTCACAAGGGTGATCAATATTTCAATGAGGTAAATATTAAATATGTATAAGCATTTTAATACAACATAATAAAAGTATTCGATTAGTTGGAGACTGTTATCCTTTAACACAAGATGTCATGCTATTTGGCTTTCAGTAGGTATATAACTTCTCCAAATAAGCTAAGTATGGATTCATGGTGTTGTGCAGAAGATTTGCAATTTTTATTCGTTAATATCTCATCTTTTGTTGGTTACTATCGTTGGAAATTACTTTAGATATACAAGCAAATTCGCTAGTAAATAATATTTAATGATCTAGAAATTAAAAACAAACATCTCCCTGTATCAGCTGCTGACTATCGCACGCAATTGTATTAACAAACAACAAACAAGGGGAATAAAATTGTTTTGTGAAAGATATTTTCTAACAATGACGCTTTAATCCTGAAGGGGAGCAAATTCTTGATTAAAAATAACATGCACGACAAATCCAGACAAAGACCAAAAATTCTACCAAACTTTTAAGCGCAGAAAGAGTTACCTCACCTTGTATAACGTTTGAATTTGATTCTTTCCATAAACAAATAACGAATTATTCTATTAACGGATTTTCAATATCGAGTGTCACGCCCTTTGATAATTATTTATCGGCAATGTTTCGGAGGTTTGACTCGGTAAAAATGATTCAGTTGTACTAGGTACTCGGCCGTGTGTCACAACCGCGTTGCCACGAACAGCTGACTCATGACTCATCGACACTGCGCTGTCGCTTTTTTGTGCGATAATTATCTGAGCGATGACGCCATTGTTCGAACGCACTAAGTACCGCACTCCATCACTCGCTGCAAGTCACTACCAACGTACAACTTATTGGTGCAGAAGTGCCATAGATAATAGTCTGCACCGTTATCTAAACCTTCTATCCGTAATTATTATTAGTAGCTAATTATTATTTGATAAACCTGGTTTCCAACTTAGTATATCCAATGAACTAGTTGTCTAATATAATTCATCATACCATCACGCCTGTATTGCCCGCGGGGTAGGGAGAGGCGTACTAATGTACACCCACATTTCGCCGGTATGTTTAGGTCCCATTTAATAGATGGCGAGCCTATTGCTATCAACCGGCCACAAATCGAGACTCCGAGCTGCTACTGGGAATTTACAGAAAAACTCAATAACAACTTTGCTCAACCCTATCGAACCCAGGACCTCTAGCGTAGCAGTCGCGCTTCGGACCACTAAATCAACAAGTCCAATATTATTATTATTTAGTATTTAGCGTAGAATTGCACGGCCGCAGCAAGGTTTGGAAGAGAGTCTGAAAACGATTTACACGAAGTTATTGTTAGCCGGCTCCTAGGACCAAGTGTCTGGGGGGTATTCTAAGGCTAAAGTATTTGTTATTGTATGAAGACCGGCATGACAAAATAAGTACCTGTGAATATCTCGAACTAATTAGTGTGTTCCCTAAACCTTCTGCTTCAGTAACTGCTGGCACATCGACGCTACGCTATCGCACGTTTGAATCGAGACACGTACTGTGAACGTGTGAGACAGGTGATTCTTATTGAACATGCTAACCGACTTTATTGCCTCCTCGAACACCAGCCAACGGGCTTCGGTGACTTGAGATAAGGTTCAATATGGTGCTTACGATTCTGCTGTGATTTACTTGTGCATAGGTATAGCTTTATCGATATATGTATCAGTAATACGATACAATATTTAGTAATTATAACTATTGAACTGATAACTAAGTAACAATATTGAAACGGATAAATGTAACGTAAGGCGCGTAAATGAGAATCCAACGACACTTTGTTTCATCAAAAGAAAATCTTTTTGAATTCTTGTCAGAAGCTCGTATTTCTTCAGACACTCGCAACATAAACAGAGATCTCCAAAGGCTCTGACTTAACACAATCTCTTTGTTCTATTTAACGTAATTGCATCCAAATGATTCCGGTGAGATGATTCAAACACCCATCGCGCTTGTTTATATCCGCCGTTTGTTTCAAGTAAATAAAACGTAAAATTCGTATCGTTAGGGGTGCGCCGAGGGAAAGGGGAGGGGGAGGCGGCGATTGTTTCATTTTCTCTGATTGAACCCACCAATATTGTATTTCTGGCAACAATTTGAGAATTCGCTGTAATGACGTGCTCTTTGACACCGAATGATTGCTCAGAATACTTAAGCTTGCTAATGAGTCAAGTCGATACTTTATAGGGCAGCGCACACGACAGATATTATCTTCACCTGATATTATTATTATGAGATGTTATCGCGGAGGGTCGTGCGCACGCGCGCGCACTGGTGCGTGATCTGTGACGTCGACGCACGTAGCACGCCGGCAGCCGGATGCATTTGTGTGCATTGTTCCCCTAATGTTACGTTCTGAGGGAAGTGCTGTCTGATCTAAAAAATTTTTTTTTCTTTTTCTTAGTAGATAATAAAACATATTTTTATTATTTATAATATGAATACTTTACATTGACAAATAAGCTTAATTCGTACCAAATTAGTAATTTAATTATGAACTTTATTACAATCGTCGGTTCATCGTATCTTTATTACTTTTAAATACTCTGTGACTTTAGTTTACATGTAAAATTATGTTTTCTACATAAATATATTTTTGTGTTAAACGCGAATGCATCCCATACTACCTTTCGTGATGGAGCTATTAATCTAAGTCAAATTATTGTTTATTAATAAAACACGCTACGAAGCTACGAGCTACGCTGCTACGGAGCTACGGCGTAGCGCAGCGACATAAGTTTTCTATCAAATCAACGTTTAGTTGGGTGGCGCGTCGGTTTTGTTTCGGGAGGGACGCGACGAATCGTAAGCGTATTGTTTTGATGAAGGCATCCGTTGGAAACATCGTGGCACAATGAACCACTTCGTTTCGTATTAAGGTGTTCATTATTGTTTAATTGTTGTTCAAAGTAACGGAATCCTATACTATTTCTTTTATTTAAATATTCTGTTTTTAACATATCTCAGCTTACACTCATCTTGTCATGATCCCTCGGCACATAGATCGATTTTTTTAAACTGAAAACTTTAATCATTACTGACAGATACAGTTCTTAAATATAACAGGTACAGGTACAAACATAATAATATAATGCAGGATCTTTACATAAATCCGCCAAATTAAGTTTTCCTATTACTGCCTACCTACCTTTGTGAATACTGGTTTAGAAAGCTATGGAGTTCTACGGAACAATATACAAGGGTATTCCTGCTTTTGCCACATCTTGCAAACAGCTCGAAACGAACGACCTGCCATTCCGATGACGATGCGATTATTACTGATACGACAAGGACGGCAATACTGTCATTACAATGGATTACAATAAAAGCGAGGGAGACAGAAAACGGATAGAATACTAGGAAGTTGTAAAAGTCAATGTTACGCGACTGAGTCCGGTTCGGCGAATGGTATAAGGGTGACCGCCCAGTGATCTGCAACGCTGTCTCTAAATAACAATCTTACATTGTCATCTTTATACCTCATTATTATATGTTTGTGTCCTTTATCTTATATCATCTACATCAACAAGGTGCACTTCTTATTCAACTAAAACGACTACAACGCTCTTTATTTCAAAATTTTTATCAATATTCATGTAAATTACAATAAAACACAAAAGATTAATGTAAGTATATCTGTTGAAATAATGTTGCGGCTCAGTGGACGGTGGTCGCGGCTCGTTTAGCAAACATATCTGTGTGCCGTGCGGGTCTTACAAAACCGTATTACGTTATTTGTTCTTCATATTTGAGTAGCGCGCGCAACCTTAGCGTTGTTGAGCAGACCGGCTGCGCTGGCTGCGCGACTCTTTTATTTTGTACTACGTTCAACTGTTTATGTGGAGAAACTTGGAGAAGCATACGTGTACTAGAGATGTTCTTGATAATTAAATAAATAATATAAATATCTTGGGACATTTTTTACACAGCACCATCTAGTCCCAAACTAAGCAGAGCTTGTATTATGGGTACTAGACAATGGATATAATACTTATGTACTTTTTTTTTTTGTAAATACAAACTTATAATATATAAGAAACACCCAGACAAACACAAACACCTAAGTTCATCACATAAATGTTTGTGTCTTGCGGGAATGGAACCCACGACCTCGTGATCGGTAGTCCGGTACTCGAACCACTAGACCACAGACGTCGTCAAATTATACATTGATTATCGAGTACAGAGAAAGAAATTAGAGTAAAAATGCCCAACACTGATTACATCATTATCACGACGCATGGTGTAGCCTGGCGTTTTATAAATCAGCAATATTTGACTCGTGTTGAAGTTCCTTCAAGATTTCTACAATTGAGGTATCGTTTGAAGCTTTTTATCTGACTGTACATAACAACTTTTGGAATTGGTGTCCGAATCGTCGGCTAGCCAGTATTTCACATTCTAATTTTAAGTACCCATAATTATTTTTTTTACTTCAGCATAAATATTACGGAAAACATTTTCTCGGCGGCTTATACGCTAGATAGTCGACATGCGTCTCTGCCTGTGACTCAACAAAGGCATGAGGGATATGTGCGAACTTCCAATCTTGTTGCTAAGTCCCGGGCGGCCGGCTGTACATAGTACGCGGGAACGAACGCCCCGAGAGAATACTTGTGTAATGAGATTATACGTAATTAGTGAATGAATATTTAAAGAGCTCATGAGTATGTTCGTATTAACCTATCGTACCTTTTCCCAGAAATTCCCACTAGCAACTCGGAGTCAGGATTTGTTGGCGGCTGATGGCAATAGGCTCGCCCCTAATTATGTGGGACATAAACATACCGGCGAACTGTGGGTGTACATTAGTACACCAGAGGAACACAGGCGTGATGGTATGCTATATATTCTTTGGTGAAAGATAGATCTATACTTATGATCAAATTCTACTTATCATGTAACTGATATAAAATAAAATGAAATGGAGACTGGCTTTCCAGTTACTTGTTACATATTCTATTTTATTTTATACCTAATGAAGTTTTCTCTCATCCATATGGGAAATATCCTGAATAATATTAATCAAGCTAAAAAGTGTATGATGTATGTAAGTTATTCACGTCAGCTTGTATGGTAATCGTTTCATGTTTACCAACAACGCGGCGCCCGCGGCTACCCTCAACAAATTCTTCCACAATTACACCGAGACAGACAATTTGCAGCTCACATTCATATTCATACCGCTCTCACCCGTCCCGCGGCGGCTAAGTGCGGGCACACACGGCGCGACCACGCGACTCGACAAACGAGCGTTTGATACCCTGCGCGCGAAATTACCGCGCCAACTCTTTGTTCCCGTAATTCGCTAATAATGGTGATTTTTTACGCGTCCCAAAGTAATTTCCTTTTCTATGGGAGGTTGTACATTTGTTGTTCTTTGTACAAAGACGAGGGGACGATTTTTTAAATTTTTCTGTAAATATTCGATTCTGATACTTGATTTGTATTAATTGGAGAGCAGTGCCTAATTAATGAAAAAAAAACTTTTCGTATTTATTAAATTATCCTTAGCATCATCTATGTGTTTAGTGTGAAATTAACCATTTATGCAAATTAAAGACACTTAAGGTGTCAACATCGTGTGAATTTACGAAAAATGAACATTTATGGAAAACAGCCAAATTGAGTTTCAGGAACTGTCATCATTACTCAACTTGAATTTTTCCTCTCCACTCTATTCGGCGAGCGCAAACTTCCTTGCTTGCTTCTTGGACTTGTTTTACGTCCTTCCTAAAATGTTGTTAGTACAATTAAATATCTAGGTATATTCATTGAGTTTTCTACGGAACGAAATAAGAAACGTTTTCGAAATCAAGTCCTTAATTGAAATTCAATTGATACTAACGTTAAACAATGGTGGCGTCGCCGACGGGGAGGGCTTATGCTAATAACTCATTATAACGCAAAGTGTGCGCGAAAACTTAAAACTCCATCACTAGTAGTTCAGTACTAAGTAGGCTTTTGTGAAACTCGCGGGAATATTCGCAAAGGAACTGTGTCGCGGGATGCAAGGCCCGGGATGATGAAAGCCTTATTGTAAGACGTTCCTAGCTTTGTACATATTTCCTGACACTCATATTCAAAATTTGGTTGCTTAATTTCCTTAAGTAGGTTTTGTTGCAAAACCTACTTAAGAAAATTAATGCATGCATGTAAAATGAAAACAAAAAACTTTTTATTTGTGTGATGTGTAACTTGTTATACATAATTGGGATGTGCTTTTTTGTGAAGTGGGTTTGTGAACAATGAAATTAATTAAATCCTTAATATGCCTACCGTATATATTGTAACTTCTAAACAAATATATTTATTATTCCTCTTTGTTTGGATACGCGAGCCTACTCCGAGGCATGTCTATATTTAATGAGACCTACATTCAATGTGTGGAAGATGAAAACAAAAACTTGTAACAAACAGTATGGCGCAGTTCCATTAGCATAATATATCTCTTATTAATAATCCCGGGAAGCATCTCACATCGATTAACGCTCGCGCGAGGTTCCTTCCCGGCCGGGCCCGGGAACGTGTGCAGCACTACGTCAAACGGCACGTAATTATAGAAGGTTCAATACGTACATGATATCAAATCAAATTCATGCACGCTGATTTAAGAAATGTTTGAACCAGTTGAGGATATCATATTTTAATTCTACTTGACTATCCATCTTAAATAAGTACTGTTATCCAGGCAGTGTAGGTACTGAACGCAGACCAAATGTAGCTTTAAGTGTGCCTACATAAGTAAACTTAAGGAACAGGTTACGACGAGGTTTGCCTTCGTTTTTTAGAAACCCTCACAAGTCAAGCCAAAATCGTTGCGCTATAAAATTCAATGAAAAGGATGGTAGCAATTACGTATGACTGGCCTATATTTATGTTCAAGTTCCTAAAGAGTCCCTTCGGGTACAGAAGTGGCTCTACTTGACACTTTTTATTTAGTAAGTCCATTACATTACGGCGTACAATGCGCGGTCACAATGAGCGAGCGCGAACAAAGCGCGAAGCGAGTGCAGCGCCGCCGCCGCGCCGCGCCGCGCCTCCGCTCCGGGACGACACTCCGGACTTTAATACTTTTAAAATTATTACGCCCATCCCTAGAGTCATTATGATTTTACATTTTGTGGAAATGCGCCCGAAAATTAAGTGTTCTGTCTGATTGTCGGGCGACATGTATGAATATTTGATTCATGTATTGGATTTATAATTCAATACATTGATGGAAATGTACTGTTTAAAGTTTCACGTTGAATTGAGGAAAATGCTATAGTTATTTGGAGATAAATACATCACGGATTGTAGGATTATGTTTGAAGAATTAAACGGAATATTTCAGTGATCCATTTTTGCAAGTACGTCTATTTGAGTATATACGAGTAAATTTTGTTTTTTTAGATACTTTTTGGTAGTCTATGCAAAGTATAGATCAATTGGATTTGTACTATTACTACAACAAGTAATGTAATTTTTTTTTTCATATAATGCAACTGTTGGTAACGTGTATAGAGTGGAAGTTGAATATTTAACATGAAATAGTCAAGGGAACATAAAATTATAGTTATATCTTTAAAAAGTCACGCAGAACAAAGTTGCGGCGGCGGAACTTACCTCGTTACATTATAATAGTCAGCAAGTCAAGCTTTTATGATTTCACTTAAAAATTTCTAAAGGAAGTGAGAAGTATAAAATAGTTGTGGCAAGTGGAAACCGGACGGTGGGCTGGAACTCAGGCTGCGCTACACAGACAGCGGGCGATGCCGACCGCTTTCAACTATCATCTGCTACGTCACTAAAACATGTTACATGTCTAGGTTTGCCTTGTAAAACATGTAAATTGCCCTATTGACCTATTCAACGGAATTTCCGTTTGAATAGGGCGAATATTGCCGGAACTGCCTAAATCATCATTCGAAAACGACTGATGATTTAAGCAGTTCCGTTAATACAACCAGAGCTGTGCATAACATATTATACCAAATATTTTGTCTTGTTTGACAACTAAAAGACATGTAACGAGTGAACCAAGACAATGTCATTTGCACAGCTTAACCATTGTATATTAACAAGAGGGCAAAATAGCGCCCGGCCTTTAGACAAGTTACAACTTGACATTCGAATCGACACACGAATAGAAACCATTCAAAACAACTAAAGAAACAACAAGTTGATTCGAATGTCAAATTACAACTTGTCTAGCCCCCGCTTGTTGTATGACCAGAGCCTTCACTTCATGGAAACTTGCACGTTATCCGAGAGATTTTTAAATATGATTTTATTCAGTAATGTTAGTTAAGGCGTAGCTCGGTCAACTTGCTGGTCAAGTTATTGGCAGAAATGGAGCCACAATGAAGAGCTTTTTCTTTGCCTTTGTTTAAAAGTTTCTGGTAAGTTTACAAGTCAAATTTATTTATCGTCACCATAATAGCTAAATCGAATTATATTTTCTACTTTCTAGTATTCATTTAACTATCAGATGAATTATATTATGGTGATTGGTAACACAAAATACAGTGTAAGCAAAAGTCATCCACTTTTTTCCTACAATAAATGAATATTCATAGAAATATGCAGTAGAGGCCACAATCGGCGCAATAACACAGCTACACACAGTGTACGGGTCAAGTAATGTGCAGCACGCGGCCGATACCAGAACAAAGCGTCTCCCGGAGATTGCACTCAAATACATTTTTCCGTTTCCCTCCGCGCCGCGCCGCGCCCGCGCCGCACCGGTAACGGAATACAACCGGCTAACGAGCCGCCTTTGTTGCGCTGTGTCGGCCCGGTGTGCACTGGGGCATTGTGCTGCAAGACAAAAACGCCCCCGTGTGCTAAGTGCAGATTATCGGCGTAACGACACCGTACCGACACTGGTTTATTGTTGTCATATTGTATCAAAAAGAAAATGCAGCTAAGCCAGATTTTCAGGCCTTTAAATGTTTCGTTAAATAAAATTATGAATAAGAAATAATGTCAGACTTGAACAATACTTACACACTATTATTATTTGTTGAAATACGGATGAACTTGTGTTAAAAACATTGTGCTAATGGTCTGCTATCTATCAATTAATTAAAAAAAAACCTATTACTGCACACACAGTCACAGTTATCACGCATACAGACATGAGTCATTCTATGTACACCTAACAAATGGCCAACAGTTAAAAATTGTCTCTCGCTGACAATCCGACAGACATGGGCGTTGCGAGTGAGTGACGTCACACAGAGAGCCGTTCGGTTGAACAACGTGAGGTGAGTGCCAGTGCAGCAAGTGACTGCCACTGGCACTGTCCGGCGAGCCACGCTGGTAATTAATATGTTGAACATGCTCGGATGGGCACGTTGAAGAGAAAATCTGATGAACAGGAACGACCTACATCACAAATCCAGGTGTTATCAACCCGTAACGTGGACAGGTTAGTGAAGCTATGCCCCAAAAGTCTAAGTTCAAAGATTTTGTACGTGGAAAGTCACTGATATCCTACTTTTTATAACATCAACAACTATATATTTCTGAGAGACTCTAAAGACTACAAATTTGATATTATATTGTGCCGAAATAAACAACAGAATCTTCTAAGATTTCGAAGCTGCATCCCACTACACGTCCAGACAATAGTTATAACAAATGGTGATAATATTCCGATACACTTGTTGCTTCATACATTTTGTATGGCGCGTGCACGCGATTGGAAAAACGTGCTGGACGCGAACGAGCCATTCAAACGTGCAGCTTGTAAGACATGAGGTTTGAGGGGCTTAAGAAGGATTATTCATGGTTTAGTTTCATATCAAAACAGTTGCGAAACCTTTAACTATATTTAACTTAAGTACCTACGTAGTTATTTTTAATGAAGGAGGCATGCATTAGCATGGAAAATGCTTAAAAAAATACAAAAAGATACCTACGTAGTTTTCTGTAAATTATTTTTGCTTTGAAAATATGTTCGTAATATTATGTTCAGCGATTTAGGCATGACAATTCGATCAGATTTTTGCAGGATATGGTTTAGTCACAGTTTAATTTGTATGTCGTACGGTTTTAAGATCCAGCAATATATTGTGACAAAACCGTATCCTGTAAAAATCTGATCCAGCATGTCTCTGTGTGAACGTAGTAATAGACAACGAACTGTGAGTTGCTTTCCGCATTAATAATATTAAGTACTAGGGTATTTTAACAAATCCTTTGAGAGACTGAGTTACGATTAATAAAATAATATTTCGACGAAATTGACATACCGTAATCTACCTTAAAAACGGATAAGCTTATCATGTAAGCTAGCAAAGCTTTTTGGAGCAAGTTAGTACGAGCACGTTAAATTATTATAAAATCTGTGTAACTTGCTCTGCAATTTGGCGGGTCAGCTGACTTCGCCAACTTTCAGGTCAGTCGCTGTAGTTCATAGTTGCCGTGCTCCCCGCGCGCTCGCTGATGTAATATACATGCTAAACTCTCCATAGTTGCCAACTATAACTTTGCTTCACATCATAATTGATTATTTTAAATACAATTTTTGAAAACTTCGTCCTTCAGCAGGCATTCTGCTGTCCTGACACGACCGCGAGTGCCGCAAATCCCATGGAAGAGATTGAAGGGAAGGCAAGTCGGACATATTCTGTCTGTATGAAGATTTTCCGTGCTATAAAAAGGGCTTCTTCAGTATCGGTATATAAACGAATTCCTGATATAGTGTGTGAGTCACGTAAAGGAATTTAACACATGACCTGTGGCACAGAAGCCAATGCATCACACGAGCTGCCATTCAACAGTTCATTCACAAAACCTGTTCAATAGAGTATAATCCACGCTTTTATTCTCGCCTGTCGAGACAAGTCAATTCATCGGAGTCTGTTTTGACAAATGTGTAATCTATTAGGACGCGGCCGGGAGGCTTAGAACAAATCCATTTACCGCGACCGACAGAGGGAGCCTGACCGCTTATTTGTGCCACAAAAGACTCAAAGGCGAGCCATCGGGCCTAGTTAACAGAGCCAGTAAGCCGATTTGTAGACAAATTTTATAAGATTTGTTCCGACTGCCTGACCGTAGTGAATGCGCTACTCGTGTGATCACCCCGATGAATATTGACGACTTAAAAGGTAGCAATCAGGGGGAACATTTTAGCTTCGGCATTTCTAAACGACTCTGACAGGTTTTGACAACATTTTTTCGATTTCTATAGATTCTCCCCCGCATTATCCATCACCCCCTCACCATGGGAAATGATGTTGCATACCGTTAGTTATTAGGAAATGGATGCAATATTAATTCTGTAATGTAGGCATTGGGGTGGTGTAGGTAGCCACCTCGTCCCCCGCGGTTCATTGTTGTCGAGATTACCGCGCTATTTTTTTTCACATTCTGTTTGAGTTTATGCTTGTACAAATACAACTTTTGCTTTACTCGGTTTCGTTTCATATGCGCTGAATTGTATGAATATAAAAGAAACTGTAGGTGCTGTAGTGGAAAAATAATAAAAATACAAGTATATTGGCCTGAAAACATTCAGAAATCCTAAAGTATACTTCGGAGCTCTTGATAGACCTATATAGAATATTACTAAGTGTGACGGTACAGTTGGTTTAGTAGTCGACATTGTCTTTAGTCATTTTGTATTTAGCATCGTGCCTAAAAACAGAATGGTGGAGTTTTATTTGTATGTAAATTTACAATTACACGCCAAGGTTTACGTTTTGTTTCCAATATTAAACTCACATTACGTCAACACACCCTAATTAAACTGCACTTACCCCACTCGCAGTGCTTACAAGTAAATAATTAATATTTGATGAGCTAAGGTTTTTATTGAACCGAATCTTTACATTAATTAATTTGTGAGAAAACCCTGCGAAAAACTGGCCCGCCCCGGGACAAGACGGTGCCGCTAACAGTGAAACAGGTTTTCGGTAAAAGCGGTTTCTGTATTGGTAATTGAATAATGATTGTAGCCAAAACGGTTTTTTGTTTCAAAATTTTAATCTTCTTTTATTTAAGGAGGATATTGTAGCTGGACTCCATTTAATGTTATATGCCAGAAGAGTAAAATGGCACAAGTAAATACTAAACATGTTCTTTGTTAGCTAATGTGGTGAGATTTAGGTTCAGCCTAAAACTCTCTGGTGTGTAGTTTATTTAAATAGGAGTATGTAGGGTCGTGTAAATTCAACCATTTTTTCAGCCCACTCAGGTCATTGCCCTGCACATATCGCTTGACGTTGAACACGGCGTGCGTCAAAAAGTTCTCATTTATACGTGAGAAATCAACGTTCATTTACATCCCTCGTCAGACTGTGACGTTCACGATTTAAATTGCTGACTTTATGCTTCGGAAAATGCATGTTATGACTTCTGCACAGACGCAAAAGTAATATTTACTCGTAGAATACAAGGTTTCAATCCCATTCAAAGTTTAACTCACAAAAGTATGTGTTTATAAAGGCGGTGATTGCTGTTAAAGTTTGCTTAAGGCAATACAGCAACATACCTACACAGGTTTACCGATAAAAACTCAAACAAGCTATAGTGTAGAAAAAATATCAATGTACTTGCATACCTACATTATTATCAACACACATACAAATGTGGTGCAGCACATTCTTTGCTCTGTATGTGAAAATGGAGCAGTAAGTCTTTCTGCCAGCTCGGTGCGATGTCGGTCAAGTGCCGGCAAGCTCGTTGCTCACATCGACAACTGCCGGCAATTTGCAAACGGACTCAAACCTGCGAATCAGAGGACACGGCTGTGTGTAAACGTTCACGGATTGAATCATACGACACGTCTGTGCTGAGTATAATTTACAGTTGAGATTGTTCACATGGAAGGTTTGGTTTAAAGCTGACTGTGCACATAAACGAGTGTTTCTCGCGTATATTAACGTTCTCTCGTTTTAGTTAAATATTATTTAATTAAGGTAATAAAGTTTTAATACATAATTGTTCATAATACCCCTCATTTTCAAGTCTCATTAAATAAAACTTAAAATGTAAGCTCTTGTTGTGTATATCAAGGTCACCTTAGCTTTTAGACTCGGTTCTAAAGACGTTTCCAAAGACAGTGGATGGAACTAATTAAAAGTTTTCGAGATAACTCACGTGTTGAAGTCTAAAGAATTAGTGCCTGTACTTGTGAGACTTTTGTCTAAACTTCTACAGGATTAAACTTAATTTAGTCTCAGTGATCCAGCTACTAAACTTATACAAACCACACGTTGGTCGTAACACAAGGCTGTGTATATTGTGGCACCAATTCAAGAAAAGTAAGGTACAAAAGCAGGTTTCAGGTAAGGTTTCTTTTTTATATTAGTTTTCGTCAGTGCCTGCCTACATTATAATAAATAATAATAATAATAAATATCCTGGGACATTTTTACACAGCACCATCTAGTCCCAAACTAAGCAGAGCTTGTACTATGGGTACTAGACAATTGATATAATACTTATATACTTTTTTTTTGTAAATACATACTTATAATACATAGAAAACACCCAGACAAACACAAACACTTAAGTTCATCACAATAAATGTTTGTGTCCTGTGGGAATCGAACCCACGACCTCTTGATCAGCAGTCCAGTACTCGAACCACTTGACCACAGACGTCGTCGAATCCCTTGTTATTCTGGTTTGGATAGTTCGATCGCCAGGTCGTTATTGTATAGTGCCTATACTATACTTTACAAATTTCTAAGGTACATGTGTAAGATATGACGAAAGAATATGAAAAGATCTTGTTTATTTCGACGCTGGTAGATCTGCAATTAGTGCCGTCTATCATTCATCCACTTTCAAGTAAATATTTTGCAGATATCATAATTTTGTTTATCGTAAGGCATATAGTTAGTATTTTAGCTCGCTTTACTGCGAATGACTCAGTCACATCCGTTCCTTCCTACTTCTTGCTTCAAAATGCCGTTCATTGTAATATGTTAGCGTCGTATAAGACTGACACAAAATACCTAAAAATACAGAAGGACCACGTTTTTCAATGCTTTTTAATAAGCTTACATATTTATGCTCATAAAAACGAGAATGAATTTAGCACAAAATATAATTATGTTATGTTATTAACTGAAATTGTAATTACAATTATTGTAGCGTGTTTTGTTAAAAGTGGTCCTTCTGTGTTTATTTCAAGTGAATGACGTTGTAACTAGCATATCTGTGCTCCGGTACAGATTCGATTTCCGCGCAATACGGCACGGCGGCGCTACAATAAGATTTTGTATCACTTGACAGCCAGGTGCAGCATCCGATCGAATGTCCTTTGTGCCACAAAAGATACTAACTTTGTGAGTTTTCTGAATATGAGAAACCGTTGAAATTTTTGAACAGTCATCGTGATTAAAGTGCTATGAAACCTAGTTTAAAATATGAAATAGTTTTGATAACACATTAAACATGTTACATGAGCTTCGCCATCAGTTCGAAAAGTATTAACTTTTGCCATCTGCTACGATATCGTAGCACACACTACAGCGTAGCAACCGGTCAGCCCTTTATTGTTAGCAATATAGATGCAGTTATACAATATGTGCTACCTGCCCACATGGATCGATAAAGGGTAACTACAAAGAAATCCGCGTAGGACCAAGTTACTGATAAATTCTGTACACGTCCTGAGAGTTGCAGCGCGCGGTGCGAAGGACCAATTGTATCGGTGTACGCTATCCCAACAGATCGATACACATCGTAATGAAACTGATCATCATCAACCCAGTGGTTCCCATAATGTTAGGGTGGGATCATATTAGACTGCCCTGAATTGATATATTTTTACACAATATTAGCGTGAAAAATTTTAATATAGTGGCATAATTATTCTGCTTGTTAACATATAAATTCTGTTTTTTTTTTTGTATTTTAGGTAAATTTGTATTATTTACAGAAATGATTGGTTTGTTGTCGAGGTCAGCGTATTCCTTTATACATATTGCAATTTTGTTTTCTTATTATATTAAAATTTTATTATTATATAGGTTGCTGTCACACGTGCCGTATGCTCCTTGAAATGGTATTAAAAACCCAGAACAGTTACATGACGCATATTGTTAGTCCATCGCTTTCTGAAGATTCTGGTTTGAATACATTTTATACATGTTTCTATACTCTTAGCTGCTTATAACTTCTGCGAAGACGCCGATTGACAATGTAAAATAGTCTGTAATAATTACCTACATTCCTAAATATTAATGATGGGCTATTTTGTATCACAAGACCCTGCTCCATTGATGCACTGCTTAGAGTTAGATCCCTTAATTCTTCGCATTACGGCTTCTCGGCGAGACAGATGTCTACATTATGAGATTAAATGTAAAATGTATGTACGTATAGAAGGACCATTAAATCTACACGCCCCTCTCGAATGGGCGCGTCGTAAAACAAAGCGTATTAACTCTACGACACTCTCAGATAACATCTTTATTCGACCAACGCGGAGGAAAGAGATTTGGTTAGTTGTAGATTATAGAGATTCGATACGAATTTCGAATAAATTAAATTATTATAAGTAAAATGCAGTCTTATTTACTAAAAGATTATTTTCCTATCTCTGCTGCAAAAAATACCTATATAAAACAAACTGAGGTCTGACGTTTGGTGTTTTAAGTGTACTTTCTGTCTTGTATGCATATGGTAAACCCCGAGGACCATATAGACTCTAAAATTTTAATATGCAGCGTTGCGACACGACGACCAAAGCTAAGCCTTCAAAGCCGAAAAACGCGAAACAAAAAACCAGCTAAAGCGCTCACAATCTGGCTAGAGTGTTTAATTTGGGTACTGTTTAGCATTTTCCCGTCACAATCAGCAGCCCCTAGACTCAATTTGGTCGTGAGCGGAACGCCAAACAGTCTGCACGGCGCGGTGGAGCCTACACGAGGCTTTTAGCAACGCCGCCGGCCTGCAATATCCGGCCGGAGGGATGCGACACATGGACGCACTCCCGGGTTTTACGGACGTCCCGGCTTAAGATTTGCGCGAGATATCAAGTCTTAAAACTGTCATGAACATTTATTTTTCGATAAGGCTGTATGAGGATCGTAACTTTAAATGGTTTTTGGTACTCGTAGTTTGGGTTTAACGATATATTTTTATCTGATACTGTAACATAAAAGAACAAAACTGATACAATCAAATTGTAATATCTACTTATTACCAGTGTATGACTGAACTGGAGTATACAGTCCAGAGACGTAGGTAGCATCCTTGGATGGCAAAAAAGAATAGTAAATGAATGGCCTGAATATTGCTATACGATCGGAGATGCATGTGCTTAATAGTAGTCCCCGCAGTGTCCCGGCGCGCCCATCACTAGCGGCACCACAAGACGTCGGTTATAATTGCCGCTTTTACGGGCGCCCCGGCAATTACAGCCCACCGCACTAATATTGAAACTGTGTTGTGTCGTTAGAAGGGTTTGTCATCGGTAGGCGGTAGGCCCGAGCCGTCGCTGAAAAATTGCTAAGTATATTGCGTTATTTAGGTATGTTGTACGAAATTACTGGCTCTGTAACATACTTAAACGAAATATAAATGAAAAAAATATAAATAAAATAAAATTATATTGGTGGAAAAAATCGAATGAGTTATAGATTTCTGAAAATGTATATACCTATAACGTAACTCGTGAGTTACGAACGTTTATTTTTTTATTTTCTTAAAGAATATTTTAAATCAGGTTTTCTTCTGAGTAAGTTTTAGATGAACCACTTATTATATAAGATTATTAACAAAATTGCTGTCGATACCGCAGATTTCGTTGCACAGGTGATGCTAGTTTAAGTAGACACATACATAAATGTTTCCCGTATTCGTTCGGAAGCATTTTTAATGTCCGTCGTTACTCTGATCACCAGATATTAGAGCTTGCATTGGATGTTTTTAAATGGCGTTAGTGATCGTGATGAATTTCGATCATCAATAAAAGAAGACGATACAGCATGGAAACAATTTATTACTTACTACGCAGCTTATAGTTCTGTCTAGATATTTATTTATCTTTGTTCTTACATTTTATTTTCATTTTTGATTACTCCATCTTTGACTCCTGTACAAAGATCTTATCCAATGGGGCTTATAACTAAGTGACCAATGTTTTGGGAAGAGCGCTGATGTCCGAAATACAGATATTCTCTATCTAGTTCGGACACAGATGTTTCTTTTTTATTAAATGTGGGTATTGTTCTGTACTATTAGTTTTAAGTGATCTGTATGTACTTACTTTTTGCACAAATAAATTATTATTATTATTGTTCATGTTGACAGACGAGCCACTAGTATGTATGGACATGGACAGAGGACACCTCTGCAACATAATACCAGACGTGTTGCTGATGCAATGACTGTAAAACAACCGAAAGAGGGAACTGACTCTCATACGTAAAAGTCGGCAGACACAAAGGTGCTTTATGACAGATTCCGACGCGGGGGTGGTCGCCAGTCAGCCAAACTCCAAGAGGTCCACCACCGAGCATGACAGATCTTTTTTCACCTCTTACGAGATGCCGATCTGAATAGCAATGAGGAATTGTATCCTCACCCCTCACGGGATAAATGTACGAATGCAATGTCGAATTAGTATTTGTAAACACAAATCAGATAAACGGGAAATCCAATTATTATTTTACTGGCACATTAATTTCTAGACACACTATCATTGACTGTCATTAGTGAGTCATCATACGGCACGTACAATCAATACAGGAGTGTGGTGATACCGCGGCCGCGTGACGTCGGCGGTCGCGCGTCAGCTGTCGCGGTGACGCGCCGCGCGCCGCCGCAGTGTTTTGATCGCTCACCGGAAAATTCAGTTGTGCGGTCAATTCGGTTAATGACATTTATTGAAATTTTAATACTGTTAACGCAATAGTGTAAAGTTTCATCGTATACAATAACATTAACCTTTTTTAACATCGTTATTGACCCTCAAGTTCTAATATAATATATAGTGTTTATGCCAGCTTGTATTTAACGTGATCCTTCTCTTTAGAATGTGACTTAATAATTAACTTTATTAATCAGTAGTTTTCTTTTAAAACTTTTACGTGTAAGTTTCTTATTTTACAAAAACTCATGTAAATTAAGTTACGTAATTTAATTTATTTGCAGCCGATTAGAACTAGTGAGTTTCATATTTCCGAAAATTGGATCGGCTGCATATCTAAAAGGCTTACAATCGCGCTCGCGTCAATGTGTCGCACTGACCGCGGCTTATGTCGCGCTGTGATTGAGTGGCTTATGTCGCGCTGTGTTCACGTGGCAGTATGAAATTCATTAAACATTAATTAACATCGCCGTTCATCATCAATTTATACAGATACGACTCTCATAATTATTTGTATTTGATTTTACAAAATGTGGCGCCCAATTCCGCTTACTAGTATTTATTTTTTCCACGTTGATAATAATTTTCTTGTCATACACAAGTTATACATAGTCATCTAACTTAGTAACTGACACGTTAGTAAAAATAACCTGCACTTACCAACTAAAATCCTAACGCATTGAATTTCCCAGTTTCCATTGTCCGGCACAGAGTATTGTAACAACCATTACATTTTATTTTCCAATCCCACAACAAAATAAAACGGTCGCGACTAATATGTTTGTATCAGGACGCAAACGCGTGTAGCTGTCGACCAAATGACTAAATACATTGTTCGATTGTTTATTTACAATGGGCCGATGTCGCGATGTCGCATGTCGGCGCGGCTACGCCCGCGTGTCGCCCGTTGTCGCGTGAAATTCACTTTGTATTCCGCTCGTTTATTACAATATTAAATGGTTTGCCTAAACTAGCTTTTGTTGGACCCGCATGAATAGTGATTTTGTAAACTGCGGACTTTTGCACTAATATTATACTGTTTGTCGTGTTTTGTGCATTATTGAATAATTGCTCAAAATACATTTATATTCAAATAAATGTGACGCTTACATAGATAGGCTTGTTAATAAATTAAGAACCGGGCAAATGAGGCGGTTTATAGATGAGTAGATTTATAGATTTATTGCCACACAATAAAAAGAACAATGCAATTTTATCAGTAACTTTAAAATTAATTTCTTCCAATAAACAAAGAAACCCCCTTCCCTTAGGCACTCAGCACAGATATACAGCAAAGGATCGTTCCAGATCGTGTTTGAGTTTTAAGAACATCTTAAGCTGACTTATTCTATGAAGTAGGAGAACAAATAGTGTAGTAATAAGACAAAACAAGCGGGGCTCGCAAACATCCTAAACAAACGGTAGCCCCGGGGAGGGACCGCGCCTCGCCGCGCCCGCCCGCGCGCTCGCCGACCGCACGTTCGAGCGACTTTTGAACACTGAGCACTAGAGTTTGCGAGTCAAGTTTGATACTAGGGAGGTGCTTAGACAGCGTGGGTGATAGGGTGTTTAGCGATAGAGTTATAATACATTCTTCGTGCATAATCACACAGCAGCCAAGCACGAAATTTAGTCAAACAATTGTTCGAATTAGTCAACATTAGTCACAAAGAAGATTTCAACGGTACCGGAGACAATCTCACTGTTCTCCAGAAACGCGCTACAAAGACATATGTTTGAAACGAGAAGGAATATAAAACGTGACGTGCAGCCAAACTTTCTTATCTCAATACAGTGCCGCGACGCGACGCAACAGCAGAAACTAAAAGCTTAATAACGTAACTTGTTCATATTCAGTGCTCCGGCCAACTTTCAAGTAGGCCTTATTAATTTTTCAACTGTTGGCTTTGGGAAGTCTGGAGATCTTGCGAAGTTTACAGTGCCTACCTACCGTGTATCTTTTTAATACTTTCTGGCTTCGAGTTCTGGCGGAAGTTCGAAACAGTTCTTAGTACTTGAGAGTTCAAAGTGCGCTGAACGCTTTTGAAGAACTGCTAAATCAATTTCGATGA
This sequence comes from Acronicta psi, assembly GCA_946251955.1. Taxonomy (NCBI): domain Eukaryota; kingdom Metazoa; phylum Arthropoda; class Insecta; order Lepidoptera; family Noctuidae; genus Acronicta; species Acronicta psi. Next base: position 13,299,335 of record OX276484.1, on the reverse strand, counting down.
ATTTTGCGGAGATGTACTTTACTCTTGTGAAGTTAACCGGTCGTGCGATAGCGACAACATAACTTAAAGGTCAAGATTCTTTCGTAATTGATTGAATGTTAGCAACTAGTGACTGCATTTTCGTCGTTAACCGCGTAAGATTAACTTTATTTGCAGAATGTGTTTAGATTTTCGTTATGACGTGTTTATGGCTATTATTATTATTTTCGTGAATACATTACAATTTTTTACTAGCATTCAAAATGAGTCATGGTAATTTGAAATAAATATAATTTGTATTTGTAAAGGTTCTAATGTCAGAATAAAAGTAATAGTCGGCCGAAAACAGGTAAATGGGTATCACCAAACCCAATCAATCGAGCAGATGTATATCGCTGGGAAAACGCAAAAATCCATTAAATGTTTTTGTTTGACGAGCGGCGGGTGATACGGCCGATCTGCTACCCGCATCAAACTCGCGACGGAATCCAAACAAATACCACAAACAGTTTACACGCACAAACAACTCCACGATCTATGATGCTTTGACGACCCTTCAACGATGAGATTTTTTGTCAACATGAAGACTTAAACACACATCAACGCCTAAGACATACAGCGACCGTATCACAAGGCGGGAGAGTGTTTAATTCAATGGCTTTATTTTTCGGGTTTCGCAACGAAAGGTAGCAGTTGTTGAGGAGATGTTTGCATTGGATTTTACGGCGATACTGAGACAATTTTTGCTGTCAAATATTGCGGCGACCTCGGCGCCCGGTGTTTACGTGTTCAGTAAGGGCTCCTCTCTGCGGATTCTCAGGTGCAGTCAATTTGTGATGCAAACATTACCAGCTGCCTCAAATAGAACCGAATGTCGGTGTTTCAAAGAGTTGAGAATAAAAATACAGAGTGGAAATGGTTGAAAATTTTAAGGATTTAGATTAATTTCACAGCATTTTCGGTGGTAGATTCAAAACTTTGGTTTTATTTATTTATTTATTTATACAGCACGGAAGACTTACAGCAAATTAAAATAATATACATTCTTAAACAGTGATCTGACAGCCAATAACAAGTCTTCACGTTTAGAATTAGAATATTCATAAAGAAAAACAGTGAACTTACACTAACTAGTAAATATGAAAGCAATCCTTAGACAAATTATGTGGATAGTAAGTTAACATGGCTACATAGTCATTATATTCAATGAAATGATTATGATATAATTCAAAGCTCTAATCAGCTGTCAACTGATTGATTATCAAAATTGCCCTTTAGTTTAGTGTTACACCAATTAATTGTTACACTCCATCCATGTATATCGTTGATCACCATGATTAAATATTGTTAATAACCTAAACATTATCGTATTCAAAGCGTACTTTCAAGTTAAGAAAGATATACAAGCACATGTGTGGCTTTCTTTCCAGATTTATTCTGTCTTAAGGGTGACAATCTATTGGTAACTATTGTTATTCAATAAATACGAGCATAATGTAAGTAATGCAGTAATTTTTTACAAAAAGAACTGACTCATAATCAGACTATTCTGACCCGGAACCAAGGACCAAATTTAATAATGTTTTAGGAGTTATGAATATACGTTGGAAACACGTAGGTACCTTCATGAATACATTTGATAATGATGCATTGGTATTTAGCGCAGGAATGTAAGGTATTTGGATCTAGGATACACAGGATATAGGTCGGTATCTGTAATAATACTAGGGAAATAGGTGCGCTATTGTTTATCGTTCACTGTCTTTTTGAATTTGCGATCTCAATGTATTTATTGTATTTAATACACTGTGAGAATTGAAAAGTGTAATTGATACGAGTATTATATGACGTTATTATTTTATCACAAATGAAAATCATTATTATTTCAATTTATTGAGAGCGGTTAACAGTTATTAAATATTTAGTTCTGCGTTACGGCAACGGATTTAATATTTGCATGAAGAAAACATTGATATTTGTAAGTATCTTGATTTAACTTGTCCACTGTGCACTGGACCAGCGCACACTGGGCGGTTAGCCTAGTGCAATAAACCTCATGATTGGATAATTTAATGATCGATTTACATACCAAACCTGTTTTCATTTAAAATAAATATAATTTCATATGTCGTAATTCATATCTCCTATGTTTCGGATGACGCGTGTTCCTGTTTGCAACAATATTTATTATCCAAGACGGCGCCAGTTTCCGAACGAATGTCAAAGATTGCTTATTAAGTTTCAAGGAGCGACTTTTAAACTTCAAAATTAATTATCTGCGAATGAATTTCCTCTGTATTATGTACTTAATTGTTTTTGGATGTTGTTCTGAGTTTGTTTTGCTCTATTTGTTAAATCATCAGAACTTCAGAAATAAGTGTTTGATGTTCAGACTCTTCCCCGGGGGCACGTTTGCTTGACGTATCATCGTCTTCGACTTTTGAATTTGTCGGAAGTTATTGAGCACCAAAATACATATATTTACTTTTGTAAACAGCCTATATGATATTTTGCTTCACTGGCATTTCAGGTAGGCGTTTCTGAAACGGACGTCTTTTTGGTGAGGATCAACTTACATCACTATTGAATGGTAATGTTACTACAAGATAGAGAAAAGCCGCGTGTTCATGGGGGTGCTTCCAACACATTTTGTATCTTCTAAATTGCTGGTACATCCCTTTTATACTTACACCTGGACAAAATACATTTGCAAGTATATTTTCTACCGTTTTCCGGTGGAAAGATACTTGACAGCAACATTTCCTTACCGCTCAGCTTCTCTCAACTGCGACGAGTGTGAAGTTACAAACACAATCTTTACAATACAGTTGCTGCATACTTTATTGTTCACGTTATAAGGGTAAATTTTGACTGATTGTACAGTAAAGTTATGTTGGCAAAGCTTAAGGCAAGGACTCTTCGTTACGAAGGCCCGTGAGTCGCAAAGAAAATGACGTGGAAACTGTTGAATGTGCATTTGGGGGATTTCAAGTGCTGAAGTAATGTGTGTTAGTACTTTGTGAAGTTAGCGAGTGTTATTCTCTGAGTGTTTACTTACATATTTAGTACTGCACTTTGTTGATACTGTGCATCCGCTTGTTAGTAACATCGTGACCGAATTTGTTGGGAATTTTCCTATTTCTTCATTTGTTTAACTAACTTTATGAATAACTCATCACAGTCACAAGGCTTGCGAGGTAGAATTATTGATCCTACTTCCTCTCAATTTTGGAGGAGATCTGTGCTCAGAAGTGAAACAGAAAATGGCTTATGATAACCTTACATTAGAACACAAGACATTCTTCTGACCTGATACTTAGCTTGTCTAAAAATAAACAAAGTTATTTTATTCTCTCATTAACTAAAGTTAGTAATTATCTCGCGAGTTCACCGGTGACTATTAACCACTTCACCAAACTAGTTAACCTAGTTAGCGGCACATAAACGACTTGAGTTTAACGCAGTTTTTAGCGCACTGTTTACACTGGAGCATTAGTTTACAATGTCCACTTAATCTTGTGAAGTCTTTTGTTTAGCGTGAGCAAAGTTTAAAAGTTGACTTTAAAATACAAAACATACATCACGTTACGCGGTGTTACTCGAAAGGCAAAAGTGTATGTATAATCAAGGTTACGTTGCTATATTTTAAATAATATTTACCTACCACTACAACATACAATATGACTTACTTTACCACTAAATTATATAGTATTAGTTAAAGAATGTAGCAATAATGATCCACGCCTGCCACCGTGACATCTATGAGCTTAGAAATTGACATCAACGCAACAGAATAGTATGTAGTGAAAGCATATTTAAATGTTACTAGTCAGCTTATCCCTTTAGTCTAGTGGTCGTAAGCGCGACTGTTACGCTTCAGGTTCTGAGTTCGATTCCCAGGTCGAGCATTGTTATTTGTTTTTTTTATATATAATTTTCCCAGTAGCAGCTTGGAGTTTGGATTTGTGCCTGATTGATGGCAACAGGCTTGCTTTAATAGGCATATTACATGAGACCTAAATATATAGACAAATAGTGGGTTTATATAAGTACTATACGATGCATCAATAATACAAACCTGTCTAACCTTTTGGGGAATAACATGTGTGATGGCATTTTATGTATAACTTTGTATGAACACCCATTTTTAGTAAATAAAGGTTAAAACACAACCTATTTATAATATAATAATCGTTCGCAACCCTACTTTGACTCCGCTTACCGACATGAAGAATTCACGGCGAGTGCGCAACCCACATTAAGTTTTAATTCAATAACGCGCCGATGAACTAGGCCTGCCTCACGTGTAATTTGTGAGATTAAGTCCGGTCCGGGATCGTCCCAGGCTCGCCCGGGGAGCGTCCCGACTTACGGACCGCGGCCCGGACGCGACTCGAAGGACCACTTACAAATTAATTCAACAAGGTACCTACCATTATGTCCTGTGATTTGCATACATTTTGCGGCAAGTGTTTAAGATTGAACTTCACGTAATCTGCTCGTAAACTTCCGGAGTCAATATTGACCGAGCTGTTGTCGATCGCCGCACCTATTTGTTCGAGGGCCTATTTGGTTACGGTTTTGGCTTACTGTTTACAGTCCCGCGATAGTTTTGACAAACCATAAGTACCCATTTATTGTATGTCAGCTGTATGTTTTCTCACGTAGGTTGCGATAATTAACTAACGGAAATTACAGGGCGCTTTTGTAGGGTAGATCTACTATGATAGCATTACTTGCGTTGTTTACATACTGTATGATTCACATTATTTACCTAAAACGAAAGTGAAGATACTTTGGCGTAACAAATTATCAAACGGGTTCATTAAACTGACTCGAACCAGTCGGAGTTCATTTATTACGGTGAGACTTTGCAGCGCAAAAGTCACAGTGACTCTCTAAAATTTCCTAAAAGGCGACTCCAAAACAATTAGGGAGGCACCCAATTAGTAGACATTTACGCGCAGCTCATAAAACAAGCGCAACGAGCGCCGAACCGCCGCGTCATGACCGAGACGCGTCACACCACTCCACGGCGTCACACTTTGCGTAACGCTTGTCACTTTGTGTCACCACGAATAATGATCCCACTTGATCCGATGCTACGCTTTGTGTAATTAACAACGAAATTAATTACGCTAATCGCTCGACAGCTCGCGGCACCAAACGCGACATTTTGTTATTTTGCTAATAACCGATATTAAACTGCACGGCGACTTCATTACAGAGAGTGTGTGCGCCACACTGAAGAGCTTGCGCCCAATATTTAGGCGGGATCATTAAAATATGAAATTACATTTGCAGTAATTACGAGACCAACGAGTATGTAAAATAGTTGTTTTGATTGGCATATTTACTATTATTTACTATGTATTTATTACTGATTTAACAAATTGAATAACAAATTATGGATTTATTCTTTACATTATCCACAGATAAAATCAATTAACATGCCGTAAAATCTAACATATCCTTAGACTTGTTCTTGTATCGTTACCGCAATACCGGGGTTATATACGAAATAAAAATTCTTGTGAAGTGCGTCCTCATCTCATATTGACGACGTCTGTGGTCTAGTGGTTCGAGTACCGGACTGCTGATCACGAGGTTGTGGGTTCGATTCCCACAAGACACAAATATTTATGTAGCATACGAGGTTTTACTAAATATGTAAATTTAGTCGATGCTAATAATGTATAGAGATATGATGGTGTTTATCTCTATAAAAGGAATCACAGGTCAATTATAATTACAACTGCAACTTTATTTAATTCGTCAATTCGTCTTAAATTACTCGTCTAAAACTAATCTTACACAATCTAATACCCGACACAGACTAATACCCGACACAGACTCCTACCCGACACATACTGACTCTAAAAACCAACAACGAGTCCTTAAATACTACCTGGGCCTCAACCCCACTCATTTCGACCCTTTTGGGTTCCCACGCAACGGTCATATCCCAAAGACATCTGCGTGCAAGATGCAGAAGGCGTCATACAATTGTTTTTAACTCTTACAATGAACTATAACTTAAATCTACACAAAAGCACATTTACAATAGAACTACCCCATAACCATAAAGTTAAATTTAACAAAAATGCATTATTATTTCCGATTCCACATACATTACCTGTACTACATTCGGCTTTCTAACCCATAACCATAAACTTAAATTTAAACAAAAAGACAATTATTATTTCCGATTCCACATTCGGCCATCCTGAAATAACATTTGCCCTCAAATGTTTCCTGGACTTTAATCTACCTCTTTTCTTATATAATATACTTACAGCAACCCTTACATAATCAGTCACAATCTTCTTAAACATAATATCTAGCAAATATACTCTGAATATTTCTAGTAATTCTATAACAGCTAATACTACAAAGGCATAACTACAATGTTTAGACTTCGCTTTAGTTAATAGTTTTATACATCTAGCGTCAAAAACATATTTAACGTCTTTTGTTTCGTCAACAATATTATTTTTAAATATAAGTGACTCATCAGATTGAATTGAGTCAATGCTTTCAAATTCTACAGTACACTTATCATTTTCAACTAGCGTGCTAGTAGTAAATAAACCTACATCATTCACCTTGGACCCAAATTCCTCATAAGATATCTGCTTCCTTTGTTGTGGGACTGATCTCAACTTTTCACGTCCACCTTTACACATTAACGGTAAATCACTATCTACGTCTACTAAAGCTAATACCTTATTGTCTCTAATTTCTTCTTGTTTTTTATATAATTTGTCCTCTATATCATGCGACACTACATACACATCTTTGAACTTTGATGGACACTTTGTAGACACGTGTCCAAATTCACCGCACTTAAAACACTTTGTGCCTTTGCCCTTTTCGGGGCACACTGCACTCACGTGGTCTTTTACACAACAGTTGTAACAGTATGTTACCGTCTTAGCCACCGATGTTACGTCACTTGTTTTCTGCTTTTGTTGACTCACCGCTGGACCCGATGTGTCACCCCTTTTCTCAGCTGGCCGTACATTTGATTTTCTCGACATCTCTTGCAGGCTATTCACTGTTTCTTCAAACTCGTCTTTTAGCGCCGTCTTTAATTTTTCCCATGACTTCGCGCACCTCTCGTAGTCGACAAATAACTTCGCCGCCCCACACAATAATCTTTTAGCATAAATAATCTTATGCACATCGCTCCACCCGCATAATAACGCCATTTCTTCGAAATCATTCAGCCACTGTTGAACGTTAACGTGGCCGTCACCACTAAACTTCTCTAATGAGCCCTCTACGTCTTGGAATGTAAATAATACACGTTGTGATGAGTTGTGCCATCGGTATTTCACTGGTGTAGTATCATCTTGGTTTTCTCCGTCTTCGTCTTCCTCGTCATCGTCGTCATCAAAGTATGATTCGTCTACATCGTCAGTCATGCGATCTCGTTCAATTAGTAAAGCTGCCCTTAGCCGAGCCAACAGTTCAGGTTTACGACCCGTCACCCTAAGATGCCTTCGTCTAAGCTCCTCTCTGAGCTCAGGAATCCTCATTCCTGCAAGCCGGACGTCTTCCAGCTCGAGCACGTTGACACCTCTCGCGACGCGGTCCATCATACCGTCCATTGCCTCACTAACTTGACGAACTTTACCAAAACTCGACGCTCTGCACTGACACGTCTTTACGTCTTACGTCTTCAATCGTCTTCACGTCTTCAGTAGTTGCAATCATAATTCATTGATTGCTGTGATCCCGGACGAGCCCCCAAATGTAGCATACGAGGTTTTACTAAATATGTAAATTTAGTCGATGCTAATAATGTATAGAGATATGATGGTGTTTATCTCTATAAAAGGAATCACAGGTCAATTATAATTACAACTGCAACTTTATTTAATTCGTCAATTCGTCTTAAATTACTCGTCTAAAACTAATCTTACACAATCTAATACCCGACACAGACTAATACCCGACACAGACTCCTACCCGACACATACTGACTCTAAAAACCAACAACGAGTCCTTAAATACTACCTGGGCCTCAACCCCACTCATTTCGACCCTTTTGGGTTCCCACGCAACGGTCATATCCCAAAGACATCTGCGTGCAAGATGCAGAAGGCGTCATACAATTGTTTTTAACTCTTACAATGAACTATAACTTAAATCTACACAAAAGCAAATTAACAAAAGAAATAACCGAACAAATGTTTCCGAGATTCTACATTCGGCTTTCTAACCCATAACCATAAACTTAAATTTAAACAAAAAGACAATTATTATTTCCGATTCCACATTTATGTGATGAACTTAAGTGTTTGTGTTTGTCTGGGTGTTTCTTATATATTATAAGTATGTATTTACAAAAAAATAAAGTATATAAGTATTATATCCATTGTCTAGTATCCATAGTACAAGCTCTGCTTAGTTTGGGACTAGATGGTGCTGTGTAAAATGTCCCAGGATATTATTATATAACAGTAGGTAAGCCGCTTGGCACCAGAATTACGTAAGAAATGTTAGATTTATCTAAGTGATAATTAGTAGCAGAAGTTTCTTCAGCACATTAGAAAGTAATTAGGGAACTCACTAAAGATAATCTTGATATAAATATTAATAAAGTTGATACAATAACTTGGAACAATTATCTACTCACAGTCCGCAATACAACAGATCTTTTGTTTATTGTGCTATATGAATAATATTATGTTTATACCATATTTTGATATACTAGCTCAGTCTTCGTGTTAATTCCAGCTTTGGGTTGTAACTTTTGCCACGTATTGCTATTGTTTCTCTTCCTGGTCCTTTCAAGACGGACTTCCGATAACCCCTTCACAGTACGAAAATGCATGGTCCGGTCGTTTTTGCAGGCTTCTTGCTACATTTATTAGAGTAAGCCGTTTCCCAAGTGCCAAAAACACAGGCTCCATAAAAATTAGGTCTTGTATCATAAGCTTTATTTTAACAATGATATATTTAACTTTATTTAACATCATTCCCTCAAGACATCGAGTGGTCTTTTTAAGTCATCCGTTTTACTCATGCAACTAACCTTGTTAAATGCAAGTGGCCTTTGACCTGGCTGTAAGATAGCTGTCAGCAAGTAGAATGATCCTTCCAGATGGATACAATCCTGTTTCAGTAAAATTCTATTTCGAGAATGTTTCACAAGTTTGTTGTTATTTGGTGGCACGTGCGTCAATTGTCTCAAACGTAACATTTTTCAAGTTTCTTTCGTTATAATGTTTAATTCAATAAACCTACTTAGCGAGCACCTTGTTATTGTTAACTTTGCGTCCTTTCGGAGCGCAAGGCTCGCTCCAAGCGCGCTTTGCTTGAAATATTGTTCGAACGTGATTTAAGAATGTTCCAAGTTTTCTTAGCACTTCAATGTATTTGATTGAACTGGCTTTTACCGAAGCGTTGGCTGTTATGAATGGAATTGTTATTTAATTTTATTAAAATGTTTTCCTAAGCACTGTATACGTACTTCTCAGATTAAGATAAGATTAAGTTTTCAAGCTGATAAATGGTAGACCATTTTCATTTTTATTTTGTATGTTTGCAAAGATGTGAAAATTTAGATAAATACCTAAATGAATCTGAATCCATATTTTCGCATACTAATAAATGATATATTTTAATATAGATAACCTAAAAAATATTTTAACGAGATTTTTGCTAATTTCGCATAATTAGCACGGGCTCGTATCCCACACTTCCCTCTGTTTATACAATTATATGGAGCGGATGAAAAAATGCGCGGTTTAATTAAATTCCAACATGGCCGACGTGACCGAATTTAAAACTTCAGTGTAATTGTTTTTTTAGCTGTGTTGGTTTTTAATATAATATTAAACGTTTTATGCTGGGTAAGCTGGTTCCAATGTTAGAATTTTGAATATAGAATATTTATCTCGTATATTACAGGAAATCTTTTACTTTGATATATTGAAGTGTAATGTTATTGTATACAAATCTGAATCGGGAATTAGGTGTTCTAATAGAATTCCACTCACGTTGGGGCGGGACATAAACATTGTGAAAAAAAAAACATACATAAATCTTTCATGAAAATAAATTTCCATTTTGTGAAAATTGATAATGCAATATTTATGGCGAGTGTAACGAACTATACAATTCTGCATGCAACAAAAAATTCGTCAACGATTCACCATTCAACCCACCCCTTGCTCAACCAAGCATAGTTTTATGATACGCTACTAACTTGATTGGTTCTGCTATTGAATGAAAGGCTTTTGCGCGGTTTGATTCATGTATTCATCAAATAATGTTTGGTCTATATTTTTTGTCTCTATGGAGTAAGGCGCGTTCGTGAACCGATGAACTCCTAGTTAGTGAAACAGTGTGTAAAAAAAACATATTCCGGCCTTCATACTTCAGAATTTTCTTCATCATCTCAAATGCTAAGGTTTTTATAAGGGGAAAAATAGTAACCTAGGTCTACGCTGCGTATTGGCACGTGTTCGCACGTTGACGTCCGGACTTGAGCGAGTGACGTCGACCTCGTAATGTTCTTGTACTTATGTCGTTGGCTTTGTGCAGCACTCGTTAGTGACCACCACTCAATAAGAAAAGTCGTACCAAAGGACCACAACAGCTGTCTACGCACCGATGACGAAGCGGTGACGATTATATCTAAACTGCATGTTGTTTTATTAGTTTTTGTCGAAGTAAACTTGTCATCATTCCGAGTGTTGTAAAGTTACTGTTAAGTATTTTACACTGTTGTGTTCTTTAACTTAATTTTTGTGTTTTTCTCATATGGAAATTATAAAATAAATATAATATCATAAAAAAGCGAAATATTTGTACAGTAATAAAACAGTGTCGACCGAAGCATTACCTACTTGTTTCCGGTATTTTTGTTGTATTCAGCATTTGAAGTTGTATTGAGTTGTGGTCGAGTTTATTTGTATTCAGTTGGTCCTTCTGCCTGTACGACTACTCGGTGCTGCTAACCTACTTCCGTGGCGTCCGAGTAATGGCGAGCGCGAGCCCTTACTTCGCCCTATTTATTTCATTATTTGACAAAAAGAAATTAAATTGGTATATAGTGCTGGCGTGGACGTTAAAGAGAAATGAGCTCAAAATAAAAATAGTTTTAAAGTTTTACGGCTTTGTGCGGTTCTACAGATTCACAAGTTTTATTTTCGTAATAAATCCGGTCGTTCATAAAATGTTAGATTTTGGAAGTAATTAGTTCTTGGTTGAACTTCATGGTTCTCTTGAAAATATTAAACTGCCTTATATTACCCACATTTTATTATTTTTAATAATGTTAATCTCACGGTAACAAAACATATATTAAAGTCATTTCCAAAGGGTTAGGCAGCAGGTATCAGTAACATTCATACACAACTCGCTGTAATATTATGATCTAAGTTTTATCTAATAAGGGTGAGTTTTCATATTAATCAGGCAGAAATCGTAACCCCGAGGTGCTACCGAGAATTTCATAAAAAATATAAACCTACTACACTACGTCAGAATCAATAACAACAAACTATCGATAAAAAACATCATAAAAACATTCCAGCAACAAGACGTATCGGTAACAAACTTTTCAAATAACTTACTCGTCTAATTTTTACGAGTGCCGCGTAAAGCTTCGGCCGGAGCCGGGAACTTGCAGACGTGTGCAAGTATATCATAAAACAACAAGTTGTTCGGTAATAAGTCACTGCGCCTGTACGACGGCACGCATCAGTGTGGAGCCCCGCTAACTTACTGCGCCCTAAATGTGAAGTTCACTCGGTAAGAGTTACTGCTTCGCGGGTATACTTGTACTTATTGAGACTATGCACTATGTATAACGGTAATACTCGTATTAACAGCAATGAAGTGTGTGTACTATTCCCCGAAGATATTCGTAACTTACTTTTCTATTTAGATTTTGCTATGATGAGATATAAAGTTGGCTGTCCAGCCTGGTTGTAAGAGATCATTCCAGCCTATGGAAGTTACCAACAGTCATGATATATGCATTTTTCATACGTCTTGACTATTTTACCCTATAGTCGCTTGGGACAATCTCCAACAAACTGTTGTTCAGACAAAGAAAGTTCCTCTAAAATTGCACAGTGAGACAATTTAATTTTGAATCCAAGGTATGAGGACTTGACCATCGATGGCGAAAAGAAACTCTTGAGACTCCTGAAATAAGATTAAAGCTGTATCCCAGTTCTGGTGAAGTACATATCTGCTTTAATTACTTGAAGGTTAATACAGGAAATATACATTTGAACTCATATATTTTGACTATCGCAGTGGCATGTAATCAGTATTACAAAAATTAACCAGCGAATGTACCAAATGATCGATAATTATCGGCTATTTAATTAGAAGCGGAGTTAATGCTCTTTGAACGTCGACCAATGTGACCGCGGCTTGACACATTGCCATTGAATATTGGTTCCATTTGCAGTTCGCACTTATTGCCAACCAAATTGTCGCTCGGACGCTCCACAAATAAAGGAAAAATGGAAAAGACATATTGCTGTATTTGTATCATCGATTTCAAACTTTATTCCGTGATAACAATGTTGATTTTTGGTTGTCAGATTACGTAATAATGGTGGAAAGATTGGCAAAGTTTGTTGACACGGCTGAGTTGATGCGTAATCTCGTCTGGAGCATTCGTTTTGTGAACACACGGCTCGAGTGGGTGACGGAATGGGAGATGGCTTTTTATTATCGCCCCTCGTTTTGTGCCGAACAACGGCGGTCTCGAGGCGCCTCAAAGGAGGCACGAGCTCTGTTTACGAAGTCAAAAGCGTATTACGGCAATTAAATGTATTAGGATTGTTGGCGTGTTTGTGGATTGGAGTAATTAAAGCTTTTGTTTGATGTACGACTTTTCATTAAAGCTGATCGTTTATAACTCCATGTCACTGTGTTGCACAAAGCACAATTTAACACTAGCTTAATTTTAGCTAGCACTAGCTTAAATCTCGCTGAATATGCTCATTTAAGAAGAAATGAGAATATAGTTAAAGTCTTATTTCAAACTTAACTATCCTAAACATTTAAAGTAAAAAATTTAAGCACAAAACAGAAATTATGAATGTACCGTTCCATATTTTGCTCACTTTAATTTAAAACAGGAACGTACACAATCATACAAGTACTGCCTGTGATACGTAGCGGCGGGCGGTGACGGTGATGAATGCACTCACTTACAATTTTGAAACAGACAGATGTATAAGTAACGGCGTGTAGCGGGACTACTTTAGACTAAACATTTTTAAATTTAAGAGCCTGTCCAGAAGACGCGTATTACGCGCGAGTCCACTCGTGCGTTTCAATTTTCAATGAGGAAACGCGCGTAGGCATCTGGGCGGGATATATGTAGCCCTAGTAACTCGAATACGCGCGAGTGTCAACGCGCGAGTGTACTCGCGCGTAATACGCCTCATCTGGACAGGTAACGTCTTACTTAAGTACTCCTGCGACCACTGCGGCAGCACTGGCCGTTACGCTTGAGAACATGGTTACTGGTAATATGAGGCTAGAAAATCTGATAATACTCTTTCATTTAGGATTTGGGCATTGATATCTTCAACATAATATGATGGCACTACATTGTAGATCATAGAACGAGTCCCAATTCATATCATGTGATATAGTATAATAGTATATTCCAGAACAATCGCTCACCCCCTGTATCTTAATCGCGAGCTATCACAAGGAAATAAGAAAACTCTCGTGTTTGGGCCTTTGTTCGCGCTAACTTGTCGAGAGCGGCGTGTGTGATTTGCTTGAGCCTCATACACGGTTCTCGTGGACGCTTTGTTGTTGAATCAAGTTGTTTTATTTTCCCAACCGTTTTAGTGAAGGAATCTAGGTCGAATTGTAGCGGTTAATACTTATCATATTAAGTCTTTTCTATTACTAACTACATCAACGAACCGTTTAACCATTACTGCAATTGCTAATTTCAGTTATAGAAAAAAACTATTTTCACAAATAAAATAAAATCATTAAAGGTCACGGTCTCAAAACAGCACTCAATGTTATTTTCATCTTATCAAAAAAAGCAAAGGAGGTCATCAAAAGCCCATACAACTCAGCCCAAATTTGTACCGGAGGTACATGACAGCTGTCAAGTTAATCGTTTTTATGGTTTTTACCATGAAATCACTGTTAAACTGATAGTAATCTGCCGTAATGGCGTGCGTTTGACATGCGTCCGAAACTGACACTGACAGTTTTTACTTTGAAATTATTACGAAACAGATAATAGTGTGCCAAAATGGCGTGATTTTTCTCAAATTAAAAGTTTTCTTTCTCATCCCCCAGTCAACATTAAAAAAAAGTACGACTAGAGTTTTAACCAGCGAAATACAGGGTATTTTTTCCAATAAGTGTACCTTCGGTATATTATTTGGGCCGATTTCGATGACCTCCTTTAATGCGTAAGGTTACTTTTAAAAGAAACATTTTTTTTCTACCATAGGAAAACTGCTATCGAAAAATATGTAACTAGTATAAACAAACGACGCGATCACAGCTATGTCTGAAACCGCGTCACATCTGGTTGGCGCTCTCGTCTCGTGCTATTCAACGTCATCGAGCGCAGACAATCGCGCTGCGGGCGCGCAATAAGAAATATCCATTAATGCGGCCGCGTCACCTGAGCCTACCCGAGGCGAGCTGGAGTACAAAACTTTGCAGTAGTACAACTGTGTACAGTAAGGGACACAATGGCTAAAGACAAATTATTGGTCAAGTATCGTAACATAATCATTTATAGTGCTGCTTTCTCTTAAACCTAAAGTATTTTATGCTAGTTAACCTAACAAATAATAAGCAAATATCTAAAATTGAAGGAGGTTAAAGCAGTTGTGATCTTCCAATAAAGTGCAAGCTTTAAAATTAATGTTCCAATCTAGGCTCAAAGGACCAAAATGTTTAAAAGACCGCGTCAACTTGACACTCGGCGCATACCACTGCACTAGTACTTTACTAAACAAATTAAAATATTCCGCGCGAAATGTCGCGGCACAATGGCACACGCAGATTGGATCGCCGCACCTCGCGCCGACAGCGCCGTCGATCTGATCCGCCCTTTCTAATTACTCAAAAGACTTTTGACTTTCGTAGTCGGCATACAAATGTACTTATTGTATTCCTGGTCCTTTGGAATCTTTCCATGACATTGATGTATTAGTATGTTTTAAAATGGCGGGCATTAAATTAAGAATTGATTGATATTTAGTATAGAAGTGGACAAGAAAAATCAACTACTCTGGGAGTATATTATTATTAAACATAGTTGTGAAAATCACTTTGTGCCTTTGAAACTGATTTTATATAATTAACGAAGTTTTAAGATAAACTTAGTTCCTCATCACGCTGAAACTAATTGAATGATAATTTGGCAAAAGAAAAGCTCCCATTTTTCATCAGAGAACTAATTAATAATATCTCATCAATTTAATTACTGTAAGTTCTCTTACAGAAATTTGAAATATTTAGCAAGTAGTTTACAAAGAACGGGACCCTTCACTCTGAAAATACCAAAGTTAATGAGCTTCGAATATTTCACGTTACTTACACAATCTAAGTTTATTTATTAAAACCAATACTCCTCCCCAATTAAATACTTTGCAAGAATTTCTAACAGAACGGTAACTTTAGGGTAAGTTTTAACAAAAATCCCTCTAAGCCTTGGGACTTGGATAAAATAATAATATGTATGTATTGTGGATCCCTAAAGCGTCGCTTCGAACAAACTGAATTCGTGGGAGACAGAATATAGTGAATCCTTGCGTCACAGACTAGATTTTTTTTTTGAAAATTGTCTTCAAATTTGGAGTTGGACAAAAGTGATTGATATAATTTTATTATATACGTCAATGATGGGTTTTTGCAGTAAGTATGTCATTAATCTTTGGTAAACTATTAGGATGTGAGCCACTAAATCGCCTCTATCATATATTATATCGAGAACAAAATCGTCCATTCCATTAGGCGCTCCATTACCCAAAGCTCCAGCGTCCGTAAGCACACATTAGCTAACTATTGGCTGATATATACACAAGTAGCGGAAAACCAACGACTGCCTTTCCACTCTATATACTAATAACAATATAACACGCAACGTTTAAGCAGAATAGATACCAAGATTTACATTTACTTAATTTCCAAAAAAGAAACGCACCTCCTCTCTTCTACTTTACTAAGACTTTGCTGTGCCCGACAGGGTCCATAATTGACACTTACTGTAACTAACCAACAACTTTATACATTATGTAATGCAATAAAGAATTGAATTGAATACATTGCGTTCAAATTTAAGTAAATTGATAACATATTTTGCACAAATAATAAGCCGTACAATTTTCTCTTTACAGGAATAAAACCCGCAACATGTAGAGCAGATATACCAAATCGATTATGAGACAACATTTCTACCATGGTGCCTGCTGAAGATTGAGAATCTGAACGCGTTTACAACGAGAGTAATTTGGCCAGTCGATATGTCGAAGGTGCTCTTTAAGACAGTTTGATTAGTTGAAAAGTTCCCCAGTTCTGTACAGGGAGGCGGCGGCTAGGGCTGCCAGGGAACGGTTGTTTCGAGCCATTTCGGCCATTTTCCGACTCATTGGGGAACAACGATGCGAATACAATAGTTATATTCATGACTTTCTTCCGAAATACAAGCAATATTTTAGTATAAATTTGACGAAATATCTCGCAGGACTCAATGGGTTCAGATTCTGTTATTGAATTAGGAAATGTCAAAGCTATGACTTTGAGAATGCTTTGTTGTAACGTACTTTCATTTACTGAAATATTTCTGTATATAAATGAAATTTGTACAGAACTATATAGTACCTAATACCGTCCCTACCAATATTATTAATGCGAAAGTAACTCTGTCGGTCTGTTTATTTGTAACATTTTTATTTAGAGTTGTTCGACTCCCCTTTTGTTTATTTTTTTATTAAGTTGTGTATCGTTATCGTGCAGCATCAGCCCTGCACTCTGCGAGGATAATGCGAGGTATTACAGGCGGTGCGGGGGCGCGAGCCATTGTAGGCAGTGCGCGGTGCGCCGAGATAGGCGCACACACGCCCGCCCCGGCTGCACCCTGCATACTAAACTATTGTTGATAACGATGGGTTATTTGTTAACATTTTTCGGAAACATCACGGCGATATTTCCCGTCGGGTTAGGCAGAGATCTATTAATGTTTCCTCTTCTCTTAAGGTATAATAATCTATGTTCCCATGCAATAGGGGGCGAGTCTATTGCCATTAACGGGGCACAAATCCTAACTCCAAGCTATCAACTCTCGAGTCACTTGATAATAAGTTATCATGCCGTACCTTGGTTAATGTAGGAGGTAAAGCTTATGGTATGCGTGGTCGAAAATACTCTCTTCGCATAAAGTAGGTATAATTAAGCTATTCCTAATATATGTGCTAAGATTTAATAGTAAACAACACTATGAGATGTATTTCAAGCTCCATTAACGAATAATGATGCGGACACTGAACACCCAATCAAGCGCATGAGCGCTAAGATTCACTCCGGCGTTGGAATATCCTCGTAATGAGGCGACCCGATACCGCACAGCGCACAGCGCCGCGCCGGTGCATCCTAAGGTATGTCGGGTGAGCGCCTGCACCAACTAATACTAAGAACAGAAGGCTCACTAGTGACTTCGACTGTCCACACTTCAGTGATTAAGGCGAAGATTTTCTTAGAATCAACATTTATGTATAGAATGAATTGTATCAAAAGCAAAAGACATCCCACTCTACGGCTACGGTATGTCAGCACTCCCAGCAGTCACAAACTGAATGATATAACAGTGAGAAGATATTTTTATTTAAATATCACAGTTTAAAACATTTCTAGCGTGTTTTACAATTGAGAGCTATTCTTTAATATCGACGAGGGACGTGGTAGAGGGGCTAACTGAAATTATAATTTATTGGGGTTCAAAAAGTAGATAAGTACAGTTCTTGCCAATCTTTTTGTCCGGCCCGAAGTTGACGCGAGACAACTTTAACCCGACCGTAAAAATCATTGCGAGAAAAATATTTTATTAAAATAATTAAAAACAAAAGCTCAAGCCGTAGGCTATCGTTTTGATAAATTTTAGTCCACTATTTTTCTCTCTCCGATTTTTAAGGTCCGGTTGAAGTTAGCTCGTGCCAACTTCAAGCCGGACAAAAAGATTGGCGAGAATTGTACATCAAAAAGTGCGACCTAACATTGAATATTTGAAATAAATCTTCTGTATTGTCTGAACTCTCCACTTCACCTTTAATGTCAGCTATGCATATTACGCTCGTGTAGTGGAGGCATTACACGAACGAAATCCGTTTGTAATGTGGTGAACATTTTGTGCTATAAGTAAGTAATGTTTTGTGAGTAATATTGCGGGGTATATAACAATATTACTTACTTGAATGAGTTTGGGAACATACAATTCTAACAATTTTAAGGGTTTCGTTTTGTTTAAGTACTTTAGTCAATCGCTAAGCGTAAACTTACGCTACCGAATGTCAAATTGTAATACTAATTTGACATACGGAAGCGTTATTTTAGGCTTAGCGTCGTCTCTGAATATTAGCCTAAATGCTTCTTTCATGTATACCTATATCCACAGAGCGCCTAAATCAAGGAAGGAAGGAGAAACGGGACATGGGAATGGTAATGGGTAAAGCAATGGGTAAAAACGAAACGGATGAGTCTGCTCGGCAACGGGTACCCTAAGCCAGAAGACTTTAGGTTCCTTCCTCTATGTGGGTTAGCCGCCTCCATGAACCACGTTTTCAAACAGTAAGGAACACACGGCAATGGGGACAACACAAAAGATCCCATTGGGTCGAAGTGTTGCTGGCTAATAGAAGCCAGCCCCCACAGCAAGATAAGATAATGGGTAAAAATACACGTTAAACTTTAGCGGGTAAGAATGATAGGAAACAAAGTATTTGAGGGAAGTCACACGTGTGTATGACGATTTACGCGTCTAAAGTGGCGTCCTGTATTAGATGTCAACTGTGTTCCAACGCAATAAGGTAGGGAGACATCAGTCACATTTATCAAAACTCAGGTAAGTATATACTGGTGAACTAGTTTACTTGAAATAGGTTACTAAATATCCTCAAAGTTCATAAGAAAAATATGCATAGGTACTTTGTCAAGCGGAAACACCCGAAACCGTCCCTATTTCAAAAATTATTCCAAACGACGTGTGCCTTTTCAAGCCAAAGCCCAAAGCAAAGAGCACACAGCTAAGCAGGGTTTCCGCGCGGATGAGCCAACTCGCTGAAGATCAATCTTTCAATTTCGCGGTCGGGCTGCCGCCGCCGGCGCCGATAGTTTCAATAACACTCGCTAATTTGCATGGAACAACCCTCATCATGCCACGTCACTAATAATAATTCAAAGAGTCCATCCGACCGCGCCGCTTAGCTTGTTCAACCCTACAAATGCGATCTAATCGGTTTGCTAAGCCGTACAAATTCAATTAGTGGGATTAAAAGCGAGCCGACAGCGTGAGGCTAGTCTAGAAAATATCACACGGTAGCGGTGCGTCGCGTCGGGGTTTAAAAGTTCTGATGTTCAGCGTGGTATAAGTTTCCTGTGTGGCTTTGTGCAACCCTCACGTCATAATTATTAATATTATTTTTATTTCGTTCCGTAGACTATTAGTATTTAAACCATTCGATCCGAAAATTTAAATTCAGTTTGACTAATTATGAGGCCCTGCAAATATTTGTGTCACACGAATAGTACTTGCGACCCGTAGCACAGTATTGCGATCTCAGAGCCAGTGAACCGCCCGGTATCAATTCGATATTTTTAATTTGGGATCAAATCAATGTTTCCTAAAGGAACATAAGGATTAAAAACAGAATTGGGTCCTTTATCTGTAGTCGTACGATATAACAAATTGGCTATTAGAGGCTCCGGCGTTTGACCTCTCCCGCCCCTGAGGAAACCAGATATTTTCGACATACTGTTATATTATACAGAAAGGTATTCGTATCTGATGTAATCGCTTTTACATCTCAATTCAAAATTAGTGATACAGTTGTATACATAATGTAAATGTAGGTAATATTGTAGGGGTTTCCCCCGGGAACAAGGGACGTGTGTCCTATTTGTTTACAACAAAACTTATAACGTATATCAGTGTGTATGTAGATGTCTATTGTAATAATTTGTGTAAATGGTATAGTATATTTCAGTTTAACGTTGTTTCTTATGTAATATTACATACAATAACTATCATAATATGGTAATCCCTAGTTAGAACTTGAAACTTTCTTAGGATTAAACATTTGATCGGTCGGATTAAGTACGTCATCGACTTCATTTGGGCCAGTCCGCGCCAAATCGGACCGGCCGCACCAAATAGGTCCGCGGCCGCGCGCCCGCTGACGTGAGGTCGCGGGGTGCACGTCGAAGGGTTGAGTGATTGATGTGTTTGGGAACACTTGACTTTGAATGTATTAACGAGGATGAATGTTATAATTTTATCGTTATATGACTTAACAAGACGTGCGGATTATAGGATTGTCTGGGAACCAGGGGTTATTGCGTTGGGGTTGTTCGGCACGTATTATGGGAAAGCAGTACATTCTGAGATTTAGATATCGCTGCTTATTTTAAGTTGACGGGACTGCTACTTAATTATCTATTCGTTTTAACGTGGTACATTTGACGGTATGAGTATAAAAATCGAGAGGTGTGTGCTCCTCGGTAATATCTGAAACTTACTCATAGGTAATATTTAGGGTATTATGTATATTTACGCTACGAAAAAGGTTAAATTTTGTAGCATGGTAATTCAGATTCAGCAGCCATGATATCGGTATCTACCTACTAAAATATTTAAAAAAAAACACCCCTCTATAATAATACATTGCAAATATTTCACTTTGTCGATCACAATGCGTAAAACGGCCAAACGTGATAAAGGCTGGTGCACACTGGGCCACACGCGGTACAACGCGACGGCGAGGCAAAAAATCGCTTGTTTTCACAAACAGCGGTGCACTGATTGCGCGCTTGTTACCGCAATAATAACGCGACACTTGCTGTACGCACTGAGGCGAATACACGCTGCGGTTTTACGTAAAAATGCAATTCGTTTAATTACGCGACTTAAGTTTTTAGAATGATTACGGGTCAATTTGTTACGGCTATTCTATATTCTAGGTATTAGGTACTACAAAAGAATACCACACGGGCCTTGATTATCCCTTGCACTTAGTTAAATCACACTAGAACCTACGCAAACGGATCTAGGCAATGCAACTTCGGAGTGGAGATAAGTATTTCTCTGTCAAGAATAAGGTACCTCAGTACCTGCCTCTGAGTCTCAACTTTTTTGTAACTGAGTGCGTATATAGGTACGCACGGAGGGGCGAAACAAGCGCGGCCGTCGGCGCGGCGTCGCGAACACAAACACGCGATCGGAATGTTACAAAGCCAACAATTTGCTTTGTCCGTCCATGCGTGGCGTTATTGCAACGCGTACTACAACACTTTTATTTAGCCTTGCTGCGCTCGACACATATTGTGGACAGAAAATGTTACAATTTTTCGTACGTATTTTTTGCTGCGGAAACATTTCTAAATCAATCAAAACTTTTAGACTAACTATTAGATTAACTAAGTTTAAAAAAGATAGATTAAAAAATCTATCATATTATCATCATATCATAGGTAAAATTATTTGTATTAATGCATTGGCTATATAAAAGCAAATGCTTGAATGAGTGCATTGAACATAAATTATAGCGGTCAAATGCAATCCTACCAGAAACAGAAAAAAAACTAGCAATCAGAAAAGTTTCGCAAAAACCTTCATGCGCAAGAAAAATACTGAAAAAATCTATCAGCCAACGTTTGCCAAGAACAAACTACCTGAGCCATGGAGCGATTATATTGCTCATCACAGTAGGCGCGGGCCGCAATCATTTTAATTGGCTCGCCTCAGCGGCCCACTTCCCTCATTATCTCCGAGATTACTCTTCGCTATGAATATTTCGAAACCCCCAGACCTCCTCAGAGGGGGTGTTCCCAGTTAAAGCATTCCCCGAGTACAGTTTTAATTAGTTCGAACTTGACCCAGCGGAACTACGCTTCATAAAAAATGAGGCATTGCGGTTCTCTGAAGTAAGATTAGTAAGTACAAGAAAATGAATTCTTAAATTTAAATCGGTTCCGCAATGTCTCCTAAAATTAATGACTCTGTTGACCCCAGTTGAGTTATCAAGATGTGAAGATGACGTCGTATATACCTTAGGTATAATACTTTTCAAACCATTTAATATGTTTTTGAATAACACTTTAAAACTCCTGTCAGCGGTCACTGATCACAATGATCAGCCATTATCTAGAAACTTTCCCCAAAGCTGGATAGGCTAAAATGTAATTTTTCACATATCATACTCGGGAATTTTATGTTTATCTAAGTTGGTGTGGTATTAAATACTTAAGTAGTCTAGGCATTTGATTTTCGTTTGAAGTTGTGCGATAAATCATAAGAACTGTATATGACAGAAGTTCTAAGCCGCCACGTTTGCAAGTTAGTTCGAAAGAATCGAGAGATGGCGAAACAGAAAGTTGAGACAGAGATGGATAGATAATAGACAAAGACTGGTCTACCTTTGTGCACGTGGGGACGCGCGGCGGGTGACACAGCTAGAAACTAGAATTACTGCTGTTTCAAAACGTTTCGGTTTTAAAACAAATTCATTTTGCTGCCATATATTGAGCGTTGTTGACATGTTTTAGGATTTTTTCAGTTGAAGTGTTATTCAAGTGAAATTCAGCACTGTATGTAATGCCGAGGGAGGAGGCTTTATGCTTTACCACAACATAATAATGTTGAATCTTCGTCTGTAATCCTTTAATATTTTGAGATATATTGTAATGAACAATAAACATATAAACCTCTACATACTGTACGTATCTAAATATTATAGAACTACAAATCACACCTTATTTTAGAGCTAGCAATGGACACGTTACAGCGTTATATTCAGAGACGATGCTAAGCATAAACTTAGGCTTCCATATGTCAAAATGTAATACAAATTTGACATACGGAAGCATTACTCTAAGCTTAGCATCGTCTCTGAATATTAGCCTCAGTACTGTTTGAAAGACTTCTAAAAAGGCGAAACCTCAATAAAAGGCCTTTGACGTGCCATCAGTGAGTGAGCACTAAAGCGGGAGGATCGCTAGAACGGCATTCGTAGCGGATCGACGCTAGGGGGTGCGGCCGGCCGGCACGCTTCTGTGTTTACATTGCACAGTTTAAAAAATGAATACTTAATATCCTCATGTATAAAATATTCACAAGTGTATAAAAAGTATATATTTGTTATCTATGTTTAGTTAGCCGTGTCTTCTCATCTGACTCGATAGTCTGCGCGAATGCTGCGCTAGAGGTCCCGGGATAAATTCCCGGCTCGAGAAAAGTGTTGTTGGGTTTTTCTGTAAATTTCCCTGTATTTAGCAGCTCGCATACCGGTGAACCCGGGAGCGAGAAAATAAGTGCAAATTATAGACAACGCCGCACGTTAGTGTTCAAAATTTTTCTTTGAGATAATAATAATCTTAAATCTTTAGTAGGTAGTTAAACTTCCTTAATTTACTACCTATATTATCACAAAACACCACAAAAGCGAAACAGAAACTTTCTATAATTTAATTTAACAAATCAGACCTCAAGTTCTCAAGAAAATCGGTACAATCATCAGAGAACGGCTTCCTCCTCCCCCCCCCCCCCAGCCGCGTCAGCCGCGCGTTTGACAAATGGCCGCTTCAAAGAATTAATGGAGCACAGCCTTAATCTAACATTTTCCGAAGTCGCGTTGTTTTGCACGGACAAATGTTTTGCATTGTTAATGTCGACACGAAATACATTGGAACAGAAGCTCCACTTACTGTGCGTGATACACTTCACATAATATGAGTACGTTGTCACCTAAAGCTAATTGCATATAGACACGAGGCGTACTTATTGTGTAAATGTGTAGTCGATAATACCTTTCTTCACTTTAGCAACGACTAGTCAAATGTTTATAATAATTTCTTCTTAGAACATAAATGATTATTAAAATCAACGGTTAATTTTATTTCACAAATGTAAGTACCTAATACACAAAGTCGTAGAACAAAACTGTGTTCCTTCTTCATGGAAATATAATTATGCTTTAGGTACATCAACGGAACGTACTGACCAAAACATTGTACAGTCACTCAAGTTCGATTACACCTATATCACATAAAAAGCTATCTGGTTGCGGAGTTCTAAAACATAAGAGTACTCACCCCTCGGCAAACCAAGGCTCCGTTCCACCGCTGCATCCTCTGTCCTACAAAACAAATGACATACTTATGAACTTAAATATCAAAACCAATGCAATGTAAACAAATGAAAACATAGTAGGTATTACAACACTTACCCAAACTTTGTTGACAATTTTTATTCGATCACAATTTTCACAATTATCACTACCACAGAATAGTTATTACACTATTTACACAACAAAATATAAGCACACTACACACACACAAACACAATGTGCATTGTTATAAAGTACGAGTACACCGAGTGTTAATGATCACTAATTACAAAAACACAAGTTATCTGAATATTTATTACCTACTAAGAATCGGTTCTAGTCAACCATTTTATACTATTTTGTTTGACATTCGAAATTTGAATCGAGCGCGGCGCGCCGCGGCTTCGGCGCCATGGTGTCTCGCCCGGTGACGTAGACAGGTTCACTCCAGATGCCATAGACAAAATACGCTGGGCGCACGGTCAGCGCCCGAATGTATCCGAGTTATTCACGGATAATAAAAAAGCTTGTTACTTACTCGATTCAATAATATAATCGATTACATTTTTAATTAATTACTTTAAGCAATTTTATTTCGAATACAATATATTTTTTTTAGAAGGGCATCATAATAATTATTGCCTTCTGTGGTAATCTACATTCATTGTCCGCCGCCATGGAGTGAAGCCTTGCTCATCATCCTACTCAAAGGTGTTGTGATGAACTTTGAATGAATATGACTTTGATGAATAGGCCTTCTTTACCTTCTTATTATGATATTGTAATGCTCGCTCTCGCTGTTGCCGCGTGGGCGTCACGTCGGCGTCGCGTCGTATCGCTTCTAGCCGCGCGGAATTGTCTGTCATAAATTCGATTGAGGAATTCTTCAATCCGAAATGATTTTAGGTATTCAAATATTTGAATTAGATTTTAGGGTCAGGGGCTGGGACAAAGGACCCGTTTCCAAATTATTATATTGTGAGAAATATTCGCAAGTTTTCAATTAATCTTGTTATTTATTTGAACTTTGAGGAAAGGAACCGCGAAGGTTGCGGTCAGTTTGTTTGTCGAATAATAATATCGACTTTTGATAAAGAAAATATCATTCGTTAACGATCAAGTTCTAAATGGTGAGGTCTGTTTCGGAGTAATTAATGATCGAATACTACAAACTTTTTTTTTTAAGTTTAGCTTTTCTGACAGTTTACTCGAGTACGGGCTTATGGTACCTACCTATGCAAAACTAAAGTTAAAAAAAGCAGACTCAACTACATTATATGCTAGTTTTTCAAGAAAATGTATCAAGTTGAAATAGTTGGTATCACTGCAAGCCTAGATAAAAATAACGAATAACCGATACCGAAAAGATTATCTACGTAATAACTTAATCACGAAACATAGGAAATACGCGCGGAAACCTCGCAATATTTAAAAATACCTAAAGCGTCGGCGCGCTCTCGATACACTAAAAGAAGTCCTCAAGATACTCTAACGAGCTAGTCCTTGCCATCTCAAATAAACTACTCAAAGACAAAGGAATAGGGGTCTCAAGTGCACAAGGAATCAGAATTACACTACTTTGTGGCTTTGGTGACAATGAATACTCTTGTTAAAAGTATAGTAGTGTAGTGCAGTACAGGGCCTGTAGACAAGTTGCCTTTTGACATTCGAATCGACAAACGAATAGAAACAAAATGTATGGAAATGACACAAGGTTTCGACAAATCGGTCTGTCACTAATGTTATTTCCATACATTTTGTTTCTATTAGTAGGTCGATTCGAATGCCAAATTGCAACATTTCTAGGCCCCCTGTAGTCATCTCTAATCCTTTTTTAAATCGGCTAGTACAATTTCTACATAATTTTTAATTTAAAGCACAACGTTATTCCATTGTTTCGACATAGGAATTAAAATTTTGTTCCTTTGCATTAAAAAAAAGATAATCGAACACACCTCTTAAAAGATTTGCAAATGGAACTTTAGCTTGTCCGCGCCAACTTGTCTATTATGTGCGCGTTTATGTCAAGTTACCTACTAACGTCGTCACTTTTTAAAATATCTGTCTTTGTATTTTGCAGTATTCGCTTCTCGAACAGTCTGCGTTTGTGGTTCATCACGACTCGATTCACTGCGAATAGTTCGTGTAGTTCTGCGGTTTTAGGTAATATCACCGCGGATTCGAGTGTGATTGACTCTTGTTTTTGTTGAACTTGCGATGGTGAATCATCGAGCTAACATTTAGTGATAGTACCAAGTGAATTAGTGAATATAGACGCCTACAGAAAGCAGAGAACGTGCGGTGACGAATGCTGCTGAACGAGGGCGAGAAAGTCAAGGTCAGTCGTAGTTTTGATTAGATTTTCTCACAGACCATTCTGTTCGTAGAAATACTTATGCATCTGAATTCTGTTTGAGTATATCGAGGATTGTGTATCATATCATTGCGGCTGTCGCGCTGACAAACCCTTTAAATTCCAAATGGCTGCGCATCTACCCTCAGCAGTAGGTACTCGTTCTCTCTTACAAGATAAATAATATCATCAAACGCGCCGACTGTTTATATTTTATTTTATACACGTTTGTGTCAAAGGGTCCTCGACTTACACCGGTATAATTCGGGTCGCTTACGTTTTAAACTGGGTCGGATGATATCTCAGTACAATTTCGCTCCTTACTACTTTGATATGCGAATTTAGACCTTACATATATAAACATAACATCTAAATAAAATGCAAAGGATACGTATGCACGGTTTAGCAGACGAATTCGGGTGCTGTGTTTCAAGAGTTGTAATTGGAACTCTGTACAATTGTAATAGAATTACTTTTTCGTTTTGCTTTGCGTTTGTGAAGTACTGGAGGTAAATTTGCAAAGTTGTAGGCGAGTGTGGCATTGGAGGCTGTATTTGGGCTCCCTGGGCGAGTGCGAGGCGCCCGTCACACAATACGAGTGTAGGTACTTACACGACAGCCGTCGCGTTCACTTTGACGTGTTTTATCTAACATGCAGGTCGCTAATAGACGTCTGTCAAGGGACTTGTCTACTCACACGCAACGAAAAATATAAACAAAATTGTGTTAACTTTCTTATGTCATAGTTACATACTCGTTTATTTCGGGTTGGTCCGACAAGTTTCAAGTTGCAAACCCACACATGACAGTTTTGACTAAGGCTTTTATTTGACTCTGTGTCTGTGACTGAAATAAAAACAACTTTTTGGTTATGTCTAAGTCTTAAGATGTCTTAAGTACCCTCTATAGCATGTCTTGCTTCTTAGCTTTTAAATTATGATATTAGTTTTGTAAAGATGTTTAACGGTTTGAGTACCTACAATTTTTTTATTAAAATGATTTATAAATTTTTAAGTAAAACTGTTTGTAAGGTCGGCAACGCGTGATTGATTTATTGATGAATCGGTGTTATAAGCATCCCATGCTGCGGCATTTTGTAGTTGTACATACAAACTCTTCTATGTATACCTCTTAGCAAGCTATCAAACTACTTACTACTAGCTACCTAGATGTCGAAGTCTTTTGAAAAAAGCTTAATAATCTGGTATTGGATAAGTGGACGTTTTCTATGGGAATTTAAGTATAAACTGTTATATTATATATTTATACTTAAATTCCCAGTTATATTATACTATTATATTTTGGGACATTTTACACAGCACCATCTATAACCAATCAGAGCTTGTTCTATGGGTACTAGACAATGGGTATAATACATATATATACCTTTTTTTTGTAAATACATACTTAATAAAATTGAAGTAAAAAGTATTTAAGGACAAGCTTTTGTGTTAATATTTACTAAAATATATAAATAATTATATTAACATAAAGTGTCACATATTAATAACAATCATTAGAGAAATATTAAAACTTGAAAAAATTAAGCGTGGCGCCCGCCAGAGAAATAATGCTTTAACAACTTTACGATTAAACAATTTTACAATAAGAATTAGATAGATATTCATATAAAACGAACTAATACTGATCGATCAATATAGTGATAGATTAGTGTAGGTAGCCGCGCAACGTGAGCAGTGCGGTCAACCCGATGACGGCGAGCGGCGCGGAGAGCGCGGGCGCGGCGCTGGTGCAGGCGTGGCGGCCGGGCCCGATGCAGGCGGCGTACGCCATGAGGTGCGGCAGCTGGCTCTGCTCGTACAGCCCCGTGAACATGCCGTGGTGCGGCCCGCGCGCGAACACCGCCACGTCGTCGCCGCCGTGCGTCTCCCACTCCAGCGGCACGTCCGCGTGCGTCAGCCAGGTCAGCGCGCCTGAGGAACATCATGACCATCGCAATCAATCCTAATACTGATACCGCCAATTACGTATGCACTAACATCATAGCGACAACAATACTTTTTTTCCGGTAAGAAGGTAGGTAGGTAAGAACTTAAACCAAAGCGTTAAACCTGTATTGCCCGAAGGGTAGGCAGAGGTGTACCTACATATATGTACATGGTGTATGTACATCTATTAGTGTACCCACTCTCACAGTTAGCGCGTATTTTCATCAAACAGAACGCGTATTTAGCGCGCGTCAGGGCGCTAGAGCGTACCAGACTAGCGTCGCGTATTTTGTGTTTGAACGACTTGGACGCTCACCCATATTTTTTCATACATAAATTTTTGAATAGATTTTTTATATGAGACAGTATATAGGTACTGACATTAATTTGAATACACTGTATCTCATGTGATACAAACAAAGGTGTTTTCAGACCTGTTTAATCAACTATTCAATATCAATTTTTACCACATTCATACAAGAACGCCCGGCGTCAGATAAAATTCTGTCGATTTTAAAATAAATATGAAGGCTGAAAATCATCACATATTAATTTATGTTTCATCAAAATTAATAACGTAAAAAAAATTATAATTCTTAAATTAAAAATCCTATTAGAACCATTTTCGACCTCTACGCGGACAAAGTTGCGGGCATAAGCTAGTTTGAAATAAAATTCCAATCTAACCTCCATATAAAACATCAACATTTGGTAATACAATATTTGGTTATGGGTTCAATACTTTTATTCAGAAAATATGTTTTCGTTACGTTTTAGTTAACGTTACGTTATTAAAATAATACTAAAAAAATCTTCTATAAAATTATTATAAAAACTGTAAAACTTACCAAAAGTAGTCTCAGCTGTTATGTTGGGTCGAACACCATTGACGTGCGACCGGAACCCTGGTCCGTTGGTGTACGACAGCGTCATGTAGGGAACACCGTCGTCGTCTGAGTCCCGTGATGGACCGAGGATGTCATGACCCCGTTGAGAATATCCGTTAATAGTCATGACGTGGGCGTGGTCGGCCGTGACCACGATGAGCGAGTCTTCCTCGGACAGCAGCTCGGCGGCGCGCGCCACGGCCGTGTCCATCTCCAGCGTCTCGTCCAGCGCCAACTCCACCACGTTGTCGTGGTGCGCGTGGTCAATGCGTCCGCCCTCCACGAACAGGAAGAATCCCTTTTCATTGCGACTTAACGATCGGATTGCCGTTTCTGTTAGTTCCGCCAACGTAGGCTCTGAAACTGGATCTGTTTGCAAATTGTACTGCAAATGGCTACTCTCGAACAAACCCAAGAGATAATCTGGCAGGTTGTTATTAACGTCCATTAGCTCGTCGCGGTGCCAAATATATCTGTAGCTGACATTGCGATCCACTTTGTCTTGCTGCCACTCTTCAATAAGATTTCGGTTATCTGTACGTGTACCCAAGACTCCTTCTTCATCGCGGACACTGTTTGGCAAAAAGTTTCTTCTACCGCCACCTAAAATAACCTGCGTAGCATTTAAATTAATCAATTTCTTAAAATAAATTTTACTTTGTCAAGCCATCATCCGCGAATTTTTTCATAGAAACAGAGAGAAATAGAATAGAAGTGGTACATTTGGAGTCAGCAATTGATGAGATTGCATTGTATGAACGCGGATACGGACCTTGAACTTATTGCCGGGGTGGCTGTGCACCAGCTGGTGCGCGATGTCGGGGCAGCGGTCGGGGTCGGCGCCGTCTTGCTCCACGAGTGCGTCGTTCTCCCAGTCGCGGTCTGCCACCTTGGCGTACGCGCCGGCCGGGGACGCGTGGGTGATGCGCGTCGTCGTCACGATACCTGAGTTTGACCAATGGTTGATTACATATCTATATACATAAACTTGACGTATGCGGTATAATTTCAAATGTTTGCCAACGGAACTCTCCAAACACTCACCAGCGTCGCGTCCATCCTGCAGCGCCCACTCGGCTATAGACTCGACGTGTCTGGCGGTGTCAGTGGAAGCCACGCAGTCACCGCGGGGCACGGCTGCGTTCACTCCTATAGCGCCATAATTTGTCTTTACACCACATAAGTACGCAGTAGCGGTACACGCAGAGTCAGCGATCTGAGCATTCACGCAGTAAGTCTGAAATAATACACAAGTTCTTAATAGTATTCCTTCAAATGCATCACCTTCGATTTATATGTGTGACACTACTAGCACTTTATGCATTAATAAAATTGAGGTAAAAAATATTTAAGGACAAGCTTTTGTTGTGATATTTACTAAAAATATATAAATAATGATATTAACATAAACTGTCACATATTAATAACATTCATTAGAGAAATATTAAACTTTAAAAAATGAAAGCGTGTCGCCAGAAGTTGAATCTGTCCCGCTCAGCACAGGCGTGGCTTCCATTCTTAATACATCGAGATCCCTGAGACCTGTCATAGGAAAGGACTTAAATCGTCGGTCCCGGTTGTCCTTGTCATACGAATGCCTATAGATGACAATCGTAAGAGGTAGTCGGAAGCCCAAAAATCCTGACATCATCAGCCTGACAATAGCCTATCCATCGACAATATCGGTATTGCCGAGAAAATGGGTTGCGGAGTCTGAGGACTGCTATGATACGTTTACGGTTCGTATGATATTCAGCATCTGGTCGTACTGGAAACTGACCCCAACATGATTGGAAAAATACTAGGAAGATAAGACATTAGTACTAGTAACAAAGTTGTTAAAACATTATTACTCTGGCGGGCGCCACGCTTTAATTTTTTAAAGTTTAATATTTCTCTAATGAATGTTATTAATATGTGACAGTTTATGTTAATATCATTATTTATATATTTTTAGTAAATATCACAACAAAAGCTTGTCCTTAAATATTTTTTACCTCAATTTTATTTTATACTTTTTAGTTAAAGGGTTTTAATTATCGGAGTCTAGATTTGTACCCGGTTCATGGCAATAGGCTCGCCCCCTATTACATGGGACCTAAACATACCGGTGAAATGTGGGTGTGCATTAGTAAGCCTTTGCCTAACCCTTCCTAATGGTATGTACATTACCGGTATTAAGATTAGTACTGAACATGTTTGTGCTGGTCGTAAACCAGGTTTAACATTCGGAGATATTTAAGAAAAGCACCGCTTTCGTCAGAGTTTGTAAGGTGTTTATGTTGGTCACATACTATAGGTGCAAGAAATTTCATGTAAATCTGATGAGCCGTTTTACTACACTTTGTATCCCGCCGTTTCTCCGTGATAAAATATAAATGATTTAGTCGTTTAGCTGATCTATTAGGTAACAAAGCTTAAGTAATTGCCAATTAATTAATGAAGAAGATTCCCGAATTTTTCAGGAAAACTTCGAATTTTTCCGAGATTATTAAGTATTGTTTATTGTAATGCTGGTCATAAACTATATATGCACAAAATTTCATGTAAATCTGTTGAGTCCTTTCACCGCATGCTGAATCCCGGGATTCATCTAAGATTCCCGCCTTTTCTCCGAAGTAAAATCTACATGATTTAGTCGTTTAGCTTATCTATTAGGTAACAAAGCTTAAGTAATTGCGAATTAATTATTGAAAAAGATTTTTAGGAAAACCCCGTATTTTCCGGGATTATGAGTATTGTATATAGTAATACCGGTTATAAACTATATATGCACCAGATTTCATGCAAATCTGATGAGCCCTTTTACTGCACTTGGAATCCCGGGATTAATTAGAAGAATCCCACATTTTCTCCGTGATAAAAATTTACGTTTAGCTGATTTATTAGGTAACAAAGCTTAGATAAATATACACAATAGATTGCCGGGATTTTTAGGAAAACCCCGCACTTTTCCGGGACCTTAAGTACTCTATATGCTAATGCTGGTCACAAAATATAAATACAGCAAATTTCATGTAATTTGCACAGTTTTATCACAGATTTCCTATTCCCGCGCCATCATCAGACCAGCTCAATAGTATCATATTTTCAAAATGTACCCCGGTTTACATATGTGTACCAAATTACAGATCAATTGGACACCGGGAAGTGGGTCAGAATAGGCTCTCAAATTTTGCTCTAAACATACACACATACTAACAAAGCAAGTTAAATAAAAGCTTGTAATAATAAAAAGCTTGTAAAAAGCTTGTAATAATAACTTGTAATAAAAGCTTGTAAAAAACCGTTTGTTTTGGGACCAAAAACAGGAAAATTGGACGATGTTATGACACTCGGATTAAGAAAACGATAGATAATTTTAAAAATCTAATCTGTTCATTTTGAAGACGACTATCTTAAGATAATTTTGCGCTGAATAGATTTTGGAATTTATTCTTGATTGTCCCGATTAACGTGTACAAACATGACTCTAAACGGCGTTGGGCGCGAGAGCGCTATTTTTGACGCCTGATTTATATAATATAAACTAACCAGAGGGACGTGAAAAAATATGTAGATAAAGCTAATATAACATATATTCTATCTATTGCAATAAAAATATATAACACTATATCCTTACTTTGCTTAAAAAAACGTTGCGAAAATGAGCTAATAATTTGACAACTGCAAAATTTTGCTAGACTGGGGCCTTAAGGGCCTACATTTTTGCGGTACATTATTTTCACTTATGTACAACCGTTTAGGCAGCGTACGCAAATTTTTAAACAATAAACAAACCGCCTCCAAACAAAACATAGGAACTAAAAAGCAAAAAATAACATTAGATAATAACATAAAAATAACGTTAGAAATCATAATGTAAATATGTTATTTTGTAGTTCCTGTGTGTTTTTTGGAGGCGGTTTGTTTTTTGTTTAAAAATAATTCCAATAAGTGTACCTTCGGGACATCATTTGGGCCGATTCAGATTACCTCCTTTAGTATTATTATTGCAATCATTCATGATCTAGTAAAAATAAGAGGTCCCAAAATCAAAATGAGCTAAAATACCGTTGCGATGGTATAGGTACGTAATTTTATTGGACGTACGAGTAAGTTACTTTTACCCGAATGTAGGACTAACTGTTTGGACCGTGCAACTAGAATCATTTAAGGTTTCTCTTTTCGAGGTGAAACATAGCAAATGTACTCCCCAACCCGTCAAAAAAATTGTCAGTTCATACGTCACACATCCTGTATATAGTACAGAATCTCCTCATGGATCATCGGCCATTTAGGGAAGCGGCGGGGTCTGTCGGACTCCTACCAGCTAGATACCGAACTTATATCAATACAGTAGTCATGTTAAATGTACCTTGACCAAGCCAGCTGTGGGGAACGCCTCGAAAGTGAGTTGCGCCTCCTCACCGGTGGCGCCGCGGCGCTGCCCCAGTAGCGTGCGCGCGGCGGCCAGCGTGGGCACGGACATGCCGTCGCCCAGGAACATGACCACGTTGCGCGCCTTGGCGGGCGCGCCGGTGGGCGGCTGGCGAGCCTCGCGCGCCGCGATGGCGGCCTGCGCCTCCTGCATCCAGTAGTTGGCGTTGGTCTCGGCGCGGCTGACGGCGGCGGCGCGCGCATTGCGATCCGCCGGGTGGTAGCGGTCCGCGCGCACTCCCGCGCCGCCCGCCAGCGCTGCTACGAACAAGAACACAACCCTCATAGCGATCACAAGCACTACAACTGCCCACCGCCACGCGGCCCACATGCATATATGTTTCTCTCGAGGGGCTTATCGCTAAATTAAGTAGGTAATCAGGAAACAGATCACATTATAAGCAATTAAAGTAAGTGATTAAAATACGTGTAGAGATTTTGATAACCCTCGTAAACTGTGATTTTAGTTTGATAACATGCTGTGAATAGATAAATATATTATCCCACCAAAAACATTTTCATGTAAAATGATGCCAAGACTAGCAAAAAGTTATCAGATCTCATGTGCCAAACTTCTAACTCTACACGCCCAAACTCTACAAGCCCTAACTTTACAAACTCTACACCTCAGTCAAAGTATGTGGCTTGCCGTTTTCATTACTACAAGAACTATAGTATATCAGAAAAATAATGAACATTTTTCATATAACGCCCATGATGTGACGGTAACGAAACGGCCAAGACATATATTTTGACTGAGGTGTAGAGTTTGTAAAGTTAGGGCTTGTAGAGTTTGGGCGTGTGAACCATGAACCGAAACGACCTCGTGATGGGCAGTCCGGTACTCGAACCGCTAGTTATGAATCATCAGAAATGGATAAAATATATCTTTCACTCTCTCACTGTCTCATTTCATATCATTATAATAATTATTCTGTGGCATATTGACATTTTGCTGTAACCAATCAACTATTTTAGATACAATAAAGTCGCGGATGTGTGCAACTGTACATACTACATCGGAAGTTGACGTGTTATTGGCATAGCTTATAAATTCAATAGGCTTAGGCTTGTGGCCAGATTGGATTCCTCAGATGAATAGATCAGCGCATGCGTGTTTGTCATTTACTGCTACATTATAATATAGCGGGAACCAAGCTGTATGTGACGGATAACAGACTCGCTGATGTTGTTTCAAAATCATGTGCTGTGCAGTGTTCATAAAGTACAGTGTAGATTCTATATTTATATTTCACAAGTTGTGTTTGTTTTGATCAGTACACGTATAAGTTACATACCATCACGCCTGTATTCCCGAAGGGGCAGGCAAAGGTGTAGGTACACCAACGGCGATAGGTTTAGATCCATATAATAGAGGGCTGGTCTATTGACAATTCGAGGTGTTACTGAGAATTCATAGGAAAACCCAATAATACTTTGCTCGACCTCGGAATCGAACCCAGTACCTTGAAAGTAGCAGACGCGGTAAGAACGAATGGCTAACGAAGCAGTGGATGTGTTAACTGTCACATCACAAATAAATACGTTGCGTGGACAATCAGTATTTTTTTTTCCAAATTGTATGCTTTGTCTGTCATAATTATCATCAGTATGTGGATATATTGAAACTCCAGAGTCTGCAGTCTGCACAATTACACCAATCATCATCCCATTTTAGTCGACTACGGTAGTTTAACGCGGGTTTCCAGACTTCATACACCGTCAGTAAAATCTTTCAGGCATGAATTTTCCTTCACCATTAAAGCAACTGAAAAACGCATAAAAAGCCTTGGATACGAACTCGAGACCTAACAGTCCAGTAACCTGTTAAACGCAATAGTAGTAAAACGATGACGTATAAAATGCTTTACCTTGTATTGGTAATTTTTTCATCACTAACTGTAAAACACACAGTGTCATACAAAATCAAAGAGAACAAACTCAATCATTTTGAATGACCCACTAGAACACAAAAACTTAATTAAAGTTCGCTTCACATATGTATATTTTTTATTTTCGATAAAACTGAATTTATGGTCGGTCGTATCAATTGATCGCTCTCATCGTTTTATTCCCGCCGCCCGCGCCCAATGATTTGCACTGACAGCGATGGAAATTAAATCTTTTGATGGGATGCCGCGTTCCATTTTAACTGCCGCGTTTTAAAGTGTTCTAGAAATTGTTTATTTTTGAAGTTGCTAGTAGGAAATATTTATTTCCACTGGAAAAGTGAAATGAGAAACTCGATCAGTACTTATTTGGCTGTTTCGGTGCGATTTTTTTTCTTATATTTTTTTTAAGTCCTCCAAATAAGATCCTATTGACTTAATAATGCTGTTTCGTTGGTCTAGTGATCCCAAGCGCGACTGCTACGCTAGAGGTTCTGGGTTCGATCCCCGGGTAGAGCAAAGTGTTGTTGGGTTTTTCTGTAAAATTCCCAATAGCAGCTCGGAGTCTCGATTTGTGCCCGATTTGATGGCAATAGGCTCGCCCCCTATTACATGGGACCTGAACGTACCGGCGAACTGTGGGTGTACATTAGTACCTACACCTTTGCCTAACCCTTAGGGGTATATAGACGTGATGGTATGTTACTTAATAGATTTATGCCTTGAGTGTTCAGCCTAATCAGAGCTAGAAACTTTTGCTCATTGATTACTACTATTTAAGATAATAGCTTCCCGCCAGCGGCTTCGCCCGCGTGGTCTTGATAACTTTTTTCCCCGTTTTGGCAACATTTTTCATTGCTACTCCGCTCCTATTAGTTGTAGCGTGATGATATATAGGCTTATAGCCTTCCCCGATAAATGGGCTATCCAAAACAGAAATAATTTTTCAAATCGGTCAAGTCGTTTTGAAGCCTTTTCAATACAAACAAACAATCAAATCTTTCCTCTTTATAATATTACTATAGATAGGTAAGTAGACGTTTATTCTAGATTACATTATTTGGCTATACAAGTAAGGTGTATAATTTAATCATTTAGTTGGACTTCCTTTACACAAATTAATAAAATGTCCATGAATCGCAAAACATTTTATTCATATTAGAGGCAAAATATTCCACCCATTCACCTCAATCCACAGTTTTAAAACATTCTTTATTCAAATCAAAAGCGCGCCAAAGCATAGGCTGAATGTTGAACCGTT
The DNA here is from genome assembly GCA_946251955.1 of Acronicta psi. Classification (NCBI taxonomy): domain Eukaryota; kingdom Metazoa; phylum Arthropoda; class Insecta; order Lepidoptera; family Noctuidae; genus Acronicta; species Acronicta psi. Next base: position 13,262,254 of record OX276484.1, on the reverse strand, counting down.
CTGTGCCCCGTCTCATGGAGTTACAACACGACATACTTGAATACAGAAGGGCCAATAATTACAATAACGTGTATATTATTATAGTAAATAGCGGCATCGTTCTTGTAACTGCCAGTGTGGCTGCAGAGCGTGAAATTCTGGCTACAATTTCCAGTTTCTTTGGTAGGAAATCTCAACAATAAACATGATATTAGATTTTGTAGGTACTCGGTAAATATCAAACACGTTTACTTTTATATAAGACCCAAACATACTAACGTTAACGGTGGATTAACATTTGTATACCTCTGCTTAACCTTAGTTCTGACATTGTAGTCAGTGGATTTTCTGTATGTATTTACTTAACGGTTTACAGTGTTAAACGTTTGCTCATTACGCTGGCTGAATAGCGTGCACCCTTGCCTCACATTACCACTCTAACTTCATTACGTAGCATTATTTTTGTTTGGTTGGTACATTGATACGGCGTTTATGTTGGATGTATTGTGGCCGGTTGGGAACTGGGGCTGGCTTGTTTGTGCATCGTAATACAATGCACTGTGTACTTTCAATGAAGGCTGTAGACGTACAGGCTGTTTTGTGTACTGTAGTGTGTTGGGATTAAACCAAGAGGACAGATAAATTGTAGACTATAATATCACGATATTTTGATCACCTGATGTGAAGAGTTTTTTTCTCGTTGATGTAATATCGACATTGTAATAGGTAATAAACGCTAAATAACTTTATAGTATCACTTCTATCTTCCAGCAAAATTGGCTTACTCAAAGTGGATGCATGTAGGGACTAATAACATAATACCGCGCGCCTGCCGTCCTGTGCCAAGTGATTATGTCATGATTACCCTCCGCTCTAGAGGCTTACACGAAGCTGAGAATGCTGTTATAGTACTGACATTGGACACGGTTAAGTATCCTACACCTAACCCCTTAACACTGACTCTTATCCTAAGAGGTTAGGGGCAAGATTACTCCGTCGTTAATAACATTTTGTTTTAATGATACCTACTATATTATTAAACTTTCAATCCAAAAACGAAAATTCTCAAGACTTCAAAATTCAAGTAAGTAAAATTACAGATCTAAAACCAGCCAGCAAAACTAAACAGTACATAAATAATACCAGATCATGATAACACTGATGATGATGAACAGAACAATTGGAAAGTAAGTCGGTATAATTCAACTAATCCTGCAGGAATCTTTCTACCACGCTGACTTTGGAGACGCAATTGTGAATCTCTCTGGTCCTTTCGCCACCTATTTTCTTGTGCACATAATTTAAGCTTCGCCGTCAAAACTTGTGCCGTTCACTTATCTGCGTCATCGCGACGGTTTTAATTAAAGTTAATTGTAATGATAGAGAATTAATGTGGAGGCACGACTTATCCGCACTTCTACCTGAGTGGGTGCGATTAACTTCAGAATAATCTAGTCTGTCTTTTAGAAATGTTGAGATTTGATCATAATGTGGTACCTACTGTGAGGCTGATTAACTTTGCCTATTGTTTTTACGTAAGACAGTTCCCGCACTTGGCAACATGGCCTGTGTCGCAGGAGATTTCACAAACATAACCTACACACCTGACGTTGGAACACACCAATATTTGTCTTGGGTGGGAATCAAACCCACGGCACACGGCGCAACAGTAGTGAGGCACCACTTTCGCCGCTGCAACAAACATGCAGTCTAAATAGTTAAAGATGTTATGTTCTTGCTATGTGATTGAATCATTCATCTTGCGTATGTATGACATGCACGCCACGAAAGATTTAGTCGTCGCGTATCTTGTGCCGAAGCAAAACCTAAAGACGAGAAGATGCCACAACAAAATGATGGTATACATTTGAACCCCTGGGTGGATACTAATACACTTTCTTTAATTTTCTTACAGGTTTATGAGTTTTTAAATAATCCTAGTTGTGTCAGAACTTATTGAATTCATATAAGAGAAACGTGGTTTTAGTGTATAAAATACTACGTACAGAGAAACATATGTTACTCATCGTTAAGGAAATAAAAATAATATAAATATCATTTTCCTGTTAGGTTTTTTACTGCTTAATATGACAACATGACATGTATCACATTGCTATTCGACTTTCAATCACGATAAAAGATAATATTAATAAATAAGTAGGTAGCTATGTAAATACAGAATACATTGATAAGTAGCTGCCTTCTTCGCGTAGAAAACGACTACTCAGCGTATCAACTTCAATGGTCTATGTGACATCTACTATTATACTTATTCATGCTCGTTGAGCCAAGCTTCCTGTTCTGCTGGCGTGGCAGTTGGCAGCCACAGTAATCTCCGGCTCCATGATCTCCTTGTATCGATTAGCTGGTATCTGTGGAGGCCTCACTAGTGTAATTCTCATAACGGTACACATTTCTCTTGTCTCCTTGCCAACACCCATTACGGGCTAACGATATGAGCGCGCCACTCGTTTGTCAACGCTTTGTTGCCGACTGTACCTCACGAACGTGCCTTACGCGAAATGAACCTTATAAATGAACTAGTAAGGTTTGAATTGGTGGAATTAGGACGTATAAAATGCTATAAAAAATTAACAGAAACGGAATTCGAGATCGTGTAAAAATTATTCTTGTGAATTTTAAGAGAATCCTGAAATCAGTAAAATATAATAATGTCACAGACTAGTAGATGAACAGTATACGTCTTTGTATCTTTTTGTGTAACTAATGGAGGATTTATTTGATTTAAGTAATTTCCATATATCTAAAATCCTCAATGTTTTATCCTTTCATCTTCTAATATCGTATGTAGCCTTATGTACAATTTTGGTCCTAATCTTCGAATCGACAAAAAGACTTGGCTTTTACAAGCTACCCGTAAAGATAAGCCGAAATCTTATCTGTAGGGTTATAAGGGCCAGGTAGGATCGCACTGCGACCCTTAGGGATCTTTTATGTTATCCTTTTCCTCTTTGAGTATGAATAAAATAAAGCTGTTAGCGTTGTACAAATTATCGGCAATTTTATTTAAGATTCTTATTTATTTACAATATGTTTATTCATAAGTAAGCATACACGATTTATTATATACGACACTTCTCTTTAACACACTGTCCTTAGATCGAATGATAGATAAATAAAAAACGAAGACAACGACAGATACCACATCTTATTATTGATACTAACATACCCAGTTTTATTGTAACAAATTTTAGACTATTAGGTATCTTTATATGTACATATTGTTGTGTATAAAAATAGTTTAGATTACCAATTTAAATGCTGTGGTACCAATTTAAAATTTATGCAAGTGGGTATCGAGTTTAAAATTTACAAGTAGATTTTTTCAGATACCTACATTAAATAGGTTGCAGATGTGTTATGTATGTGACAGTTGTTGTTTAAAAACCACTAATATAAAGAAGAAAATCCTAAATTGAATTGAGATTTTTAAAAGAAAAATATGTTACAATAATAAAATGCTTTCAAACGGGCTTGTATTATTCATACTTTGATGTAAGCAACTCTTTCTGTGAGGCAATCAAACACCCCTTGTTGGTTCAATAAAGCCGGTGTTCGGTCGGAGTCTTCGGTCGGTCCGATGCCCAGGAGATTCATACGTTTGGCAGCCGTCACGGCGCGGTGTGGACCTGTGGGCTAGCGCTCGATTGAATCCATGAGTGCGTTTGATGTTTGGTTGGATTTGGAATGTTAGCATTGTGATTATACGTTCCTACTTAAACGACTACAGTAAAAAATAGCTGTAATGTTTTAAACGTGTTGAATTTTTGTAATGAACAAATTAGTAATATTTCCTAGATGACTATAAATAGGTAGTAAATGTTTTAAGTTTAACTCCTAAAATGACTTGGCTAAGCTGTGCATACAGTGAGCTTTTAGAAAAACTACCAACTTTAGTATTTATCTACCCTCAAATCAGAAATAAAAACTAGCCAACAAAGAGGCTTAAGTGCGGTACGAGACCGGAAGCGGCTGTGACGTCTTTGTGACACGGTGAGCTCTGATAACCGAGCTCCACAGATTTATAACTTAAGATAAGCGTTGAAGCTGGCTCTTGTTACAGTTACGATATTTGTGACCGTGTTGTTCCGGTTTTCATAAAACTATTATTTTCGTTGGATTTTGTATAGAATGTGGACTAGAACTAAGTAGCAAAATAATTCTACCTAAATGGCATAATATACTTAGAATCCCTTATGCTGATAAAGATGACATAATATAGGTTTCTTCTAAAAAGAACTTGAAGCGAGACAGATTAGGATAATTTATTTCCACATCTAGTTATTGTTCCACTTTTTTTTATGTAATGGATATACAGGTTACTAAATTTTATGACCTTATTTTGAGTTGATACGCTATCTGAATAAAGAAAAATTTGAGATAAAATACCTAATTGTTCATTTTATTTCACATAATACATAGTATACATGCCTATAATATCACTCTTACCTCCAACATTACATTTTGTAGGATATGGACAAATTGATCTTTATTAAGCAAAACCGTTAGCCATTCATCACTTAAATCCCTTTCCCACGTCACATCAAGTCTGCCTTCCTAAGACTTCGTCTGCGATAACTTTGTGCAAGTATCTTTGCCTCGCTAAGTATACATCGTTATTGCAATAAACGCAACCGGAGCTAAGGACCAAAGTATCTTTATAACTACGTCCTTTTGATCCGGAATTTATACTGTAACAGCTCTGATATACATAGAGTTACCGAGATCTATTATTTTAGATAAAAGTGCTTATCTCTATGAGTAAAATGGAGTTGTGACGTGTTGTTTGAATTTCATAATCAATAACCAAATGCAATCATGCAAAATGTACTTACTTGTGTAGAAAATTGTCTCTACAATACTTATCAACCACTTTCTATGGGGCATGTGAGGTACAAAATGATAAATATCCATTTATTATATTAAAAAAAGTATAATATTTCACATACTAATTTGGGAATACATTTTAAATACAAAGCTGCTTAAGAAAAACTGAACCCGTAGATATCATGACCCGCTAAGAACGTCAGACATTTTCAGGTTCATCTAAAAGTCATTACGGTCAGATAAGCTATCACTTATGTAGCTATAGACTTCAACCCGCAAGTATTTGGAACTCTGCCTACCGTAGCAGGAAGTGGTATATAAATACATGTACATTATAGTGAACAGACTTGGAGCCAATATCTGGTTGTAAATCAGCTAAGACTTAGTGCGTGGAGCCGGCCCCTCCGGAATTTACGTCCGGGTTCAGTAGAACGGGATACGTTGTAATGGATAAAATATTTAATTACTGTAGCTATCCTGTTTCTGGTCTACGATTTGTGTATATAATATATTGTGTAAGTCAGAAATGAGGCCAAGTTATTCTGGCTAAGTCGTCATGGGGTAATTTTTTGTTAGTTTTTTTGAAGCTAAAGAGTTTGTTTGGACACGGTAATCTCTGGGTCTCTCTTTTTGTATTTGGCTAACATCACGCTGTGATTTATTGGGAGGCACAGTAGTTATATTATCACAATTATGTATTTAAATAACGGAATATCATAATATTTCATTTCACCAATATCCGCAATGGCGAAAATGTGTTCGACGTCACAATTATCATTTAATGAGTATAATAAATTATACTTATTGACTACACTAATTCTCCTCTTGGCTTTGGATAAGCCACACAATGACTGATGCATGCGTGACAGTTGATGATCTATTCAAAACCGCTTTGGTTTTTTCCTCAAAAGACCATTCCAGACATTACCTTACATTGTGTCAGAGACAGGCGGATGGTGTCAGTTAGAAAATGCCCGCGCCATCTAGTTTTTTGTTCCCACGTATTATAATCTATCTATACTATTATAAAATTGTAAAAAAGTCATTTCTGTACATTGAAGATATTTAAAAAAAAACAATTGGGTTAGAGTATATAAACGATCGCGAACCCAAAAATGTGATTTTTAGAATTCTTGTCTGTTTGTCTGTTTGTCTGTTTGTTTGTTTGTCTGTTTGTCTGTTTGTCTGTTTGTCTGTTTGTCTGTTTGTCTGTTTGTCTGTTTGTCTGTTTGTCTGTTTGTCTGTTTGTCTGTTTGTCTGTTTGTCTGTTTGTCTGTTTGTCTGTTTGTCTGTTTGTCTGTTTGTCTGTTTGTCTGTTTGTCTGTTTGTCTGTTTGTCTGTTTGTCTGTTTGTCTGTTTGTCTGTTTGTCTGTTTGTCTGTTTGTCTGTTTGTCTGTTTGTCTGTTTGTCTGTTTGTCTGTTTGTCTGTTTGTCTGTTTGTCTGTTTGTCTGTTTGTCTGTTTGTCTGTTTGTCTGTTTGTCTGTTTGTCTGTTTGTCTGTTTGTCTGTTTGTCTGTTTGTCTGTTTGTCTGTTTGTCTGTTTGTCTGTTTGTCTGTTTGTCTGTTTGTCTGTTTGTCTGTTTGTCTGTTTGTCTGTTTGTCTGTTTGTCTGTTTGTCTGTTTGTCTGTTTGTTAGGGGTTGGCGCCAACCTACTGAATAGATTTGCATTTTGTATTAACTGTTGTAAAGCATAATTTCCAACTTAAAAACTGATGTAAAGCTTTTTTCAATTATTAGTATAGATCCTTAGATAGAGCTTGACCTCTCTGTTGTATGCAAACCCATAGAAAGAAGAGATCATCATTGCTGGTTTTCGATTTTTAATTTTCTATTTAAAAGTCCATCGTTCAACAAAAAAAATGAGGTATATCTCATTCCACTCGGTTGCGTAGATGCTGAGATAGAGCTTGACCTCTCTGTAGTATGTATTCCTATTGATATAAGGTATCATTATTGTTGGTTCTTTAATTAAGTTGTCATAATTATGCTCAGAAATCGTGATTGTTGATTAGTTATAAACGTTTTAAGTGGTATAGACTTAAATTAAACAATAGTTGTAAAGTTTGGTTAGAATTACGAGTTATTACGACTAACTGAAGCTTCCGTTTTCTTTTGGACATATTTTCACAAACAGCATCACCTCAGTACCTCATAAAGTACCTCAGTACCGAGACTAATAATTGTCGACCGGAATCGAACCCACAATATTCATTGAGCTTAGCGCCGTTATAACTTAGTCACGAGGCCCTTTTTACAAACCTCTAAAACACTACTTCAAAATACAAGTTTTTTATGAATGGGTTCAATTTCTAATCCTAATTTTGTTTCTACATCCACGTAAGCGAAGCCGCGGGCAAAAGCTAGTATATTAATAAAATTTGAAATATTTTGTGTTCACCTAGTATGTAGGCAATCTACGCCAATCGGTTTTAATGTACCCCTTTTTTGTTATTGTATTTTCTCTGCAAGTGATTTATGTAAGCCTTTTGAGATAAATGTCTTAAACCATAAACTATCATTCATGATTTCATCACTTGCTAAACAAGCGCGCGTAAATACATGCGCAAGTTTGGCTATTTTTGTTACTTTTTATGAATGGATTAATACCAATTGATTGATAAGTCTAATGTTTTTATTACACCCTCGATATACACATTTACCTATTTAGGTACCTAATCTACAAATAACTTGGTTGTAGTTGATCGACGTGACAAGTGTTGCTAGGTACCATTACACTCAGGTAGTCACGTGATAAATCGTGTACTTACATGTGTTGGAAAGGGCTCGAGCTAAGGTGTGAAGTCACGTTTTTCTCCGATGTTTGGTATGATAACCTCTTCGGTTTAGAAAGTTGTAGTTTTTTTAAGTTAAACGAGCAATATATATTTGGGAACTGTTCTAATGATTCTGTGGACAACTCACATTTCCTTTTTTTAATCCCTATTCATTTGTTATTTTAAAAAAACCTATTTCACATTACCATTTTTTCATTTAAATAATCTCAAGGACCATAATGGAATAAACGCTGCCTTCTATACCTTGCGGCCAGGCAGCGAGCGGGTAAAGTTGCGTCGGTGCAATAACGCTGCGTCTCCTCATTACTCTGTTATTAGTAGTGCAGGGTTCGTCCGCATTGCATGCTCGCCGATGGAACAGGGATTGTGGCGAGATTAGCATCTTGCTTAGCACTATCAAAAGAATCATAATTATCTCTAGTACCTATTGGGAAAATCGATAAACTTGTACCTACGTGACTAAAACAGTAAACAAACATTATCTTATTGCGATCTATTGCCGAATTTATATAAATACACTGCGATAAAAATACGTTATCTATATATAATATCACAGTAGCACTGTGTGTCTGTTTGCATAGGTTATTCATCAAAACGAGAATGAAACGAGATCGAGAAACGATGTCGTAGTGTTAGACGCCAAAACTGCGGACAGAGGATAGATCCAGCTTGTCATTATGGTCATAGTGATGTGGATTCCTCGTACACATTAGAATCTGTACTGTATCTGTTTGGTTACAGATATAGCTCGGAAAATGAGTACGCTCGGTGAAAGCGTTCAGTCGACGTCATGAGCCTAAGCTGTAACGCGTACACACTAGAACCTTAGTTAGTTACGGCTCGCTAATGAGTACCCAGCTTTATAGATACCTTAGTCTTTCTAATACACTGAGTTGCAAATGTTCAAATACTAGTGTTGTTAGTAAGTTAGTCTAGCGCTCATGTGGGCGTGGCACGTTGCTCGCTTCGCCAGCAGACAGACCAAGTATTGCGGTACCAACGCAGCAATGTATAGAGCGTTGAAGCTCAAGTTTCTGATTACTTTCTGTTATTAGTAATGTTGGACTGAGAGCCCTGCATGTGGTCTGCTGTTATGTGGTAAAGAGAAGATTATAGGAGGCTCCAACGGCTAAAATAAACGAAACAAATAAAATTATTCACTGAAATCATGGTTCATACTATAAATACCGGAAATAAATAGAATACGTAAACCTTTCCGAAATAATGTACGATCTCTGCTACGCATGACTGTACGTCGTCTGATACAAGTCGGTGCGTCGTGCCAACTCGCCACACAATGGCGTCGACGCCGTAATGTTTAAAAGAAAGCCATAACAGTTTGGCCACGCCGCCCACGCCGCGCCGACGCGCACTTTATGGCCCGACGTTGCCAACAAACGCATAATTGTTTTTAATGGCACGCACTTGTCTTTGGAACGCAGGAGATTTAGATGTAGGTAGTCGTTTTATGTCTGTCGGCATAAAAACCTCATTCCACTATACAAAGTGGAAGGGACATCGACGCACATCCGAATATCATGAGTTCAGTGATTCTGGACCCCCTGCGTTGAAATTTTCCGTAACTTTTTTCAGATATCTTTCAATTTTTTCTGCATTTTTTTTACTTGACCGTGTAAAAAACATGATTTCTATCTACCCAAATTAGATTTATAATTAAAAAATAATTATTTCATTTATTTCGGATCGCGCGCGCGATAACACTCACCGCGGAGCGTTATAATCATTTTATTTTTGACCTTGAGTGAAACTTTGTCACGACGTTTGTGCGTCGATGTCCCTTCACCTAGTATTATACGTAAATACGGTGGTGTGCATTCAAAAGTCAGAAGGACCGAATAATATTGACATTGATTTGTAGATTGATGTTATCGATCCAATATTTATAATAATTGTGATGGCTAGAATGATAATTATTATGGATAGAATACATTGTAGTCATCAAGTACACGTCGAATAGCTAAAGATAAGTGGTTATAAGTAATTTATAATTTTATGTCATATCATAAGGATTGAGAACAGATTCGATTATTTAAAACAAGTGTTAATATCAGCAGATTTACATTAGCACTTGTTTTAAATAATCGAATCAGCAGATTTACAATTGTAAGAGTTTTGTTTGAGCTCTATGCCCAAATCTATAGGTAATCAATACAAATAGTTTCTACGAAATGTTTCATATTGGAATACGATGTTCCAAATAGTCACGAATATATTTTACCTAAGCAAATACACGCGCCTGGTATTTGTCTATCAGACAAGCTCTTGACTAGACGTCAAACAATCTGATTTCAAGTCTATAGCACTACAATAATTTTCACTTAACACAATACACTAAAATATACCTTAATACGAAAGTAGAAAGTTTACTTCTGCGCATCAACATTTGAGATGGTAAATGTAAGGCTAAGTACACATGAACGGGACAGCTGATCAAATAGTTTGTCGTCCAATTACTGACGCGACTAGTGTCGGTTTAATAACGTGGCGTCGGCACAATGAAACTTGACGATGCACGGCAACCAGGGGTAACTAGGGGCAACACTTTGCTACTTATTGGATCGGGGCTTAACTGACAGGTTTGCATATGGACGATTGTAATGATTATAGCGTGACGCCGCGGATTTTGTTCCTCGGGCCTTTTCGTTTTTTTTACCTAAGGATTAATCATAAAAAAACACATGTAACCAATACTCATGTATCCCCATTGATACCATACCCTAACATAATTATACACGCAATTATGGTGCAATTCCAGAGGTAACATAGTAATGTATTTATTTCCTTAATTACTGATTTCATTCCCGTTAATAGGAGGAATATAAACCAGATAAATTTATGTTCGTCTCCATTTACAGAAAATTAACTTGTTATGATAATATTAATAATTAAATAACATGAAATACCTCACAGCTCGCATAATGACCTTATATTTAAAGTTGTATTTAAAGCATATATCACGCATATTCCATTGCATCTAAATATATAAAACTCAAAGGTGACTGACTGACTGACATAGTGATCTATCAACGCACAGCCCAAACCACTGGAGGGATCGGGCTGAAATTTGGCATGCAGGTAGATGTTATGACGTAGACACCCGCTAAGAAAGGATTTTGATAAATTCTACCCCCAAGGGGATAAAATAGGGGATGAAAGTTTGTTTGAAACTTTGTCAATTTTAAACCGATCGGGCTGAGACTTTGCATGCATATAGTAACTATAACGTAGGCATTCCCTAAGAAAGGATTTTGACAAATTCTACCCCCAAGGGGATAAAATAGGGGATGAAAGTTTGTTTGAAACTTTGTCAATTTTAAACCGATCGGGCTGAGACTTTGCATGCATATAGTTACTATAACGTAGGCATCCCCTAAGAAAGGATTTTGATAAATTCTACCTCTAAGAAGATAAAATAGGGGATGAAAGTTTGTATGAAAATTTGTCAATTTTAAACCGATCGGGCTGAGACTTCGCACGCATATAGCTACTATGACGCAGGCATCCCTTAAGAAAGGATTTTGATAAATTCTACCCCCAAGGGGATAAAATAGGGGATGAAACTTTGTATGAAACTTTGTCAATTTTAAACGGATCGGTCTGAGACTTTGCATGAATATAGCTACTATGACGTAGGCATCCCCTAAGAAAGGATTTTGATAAATTCTACCCCTAAGGGGATGTAAGAGAGGATGAAAATTTGTATGAAACTTTGTCAATTTTAAACCGATCGGGCTGATACTTTGCATGCATATAGCTACTATGACGTAGGCATCCCTTAAGAAAGGATTTTGATAAATTCTACCCCCAAAGGGATAAAATAGGGGATGAAAGTTTGTATGAAACTTTGTCAATTTTAAACCGATCGGGCTGAGACTTTGCATGCATATAGCTACTATGCCGTAGGCATTCCCTAAGAAAAGATATTGATAAATTCCACCCCTAAGGGGATAAAATAGGGAATGAAAGTTTGTATAAATCTTTTTAGATTTTCGGCTGATTGAACTGAAATTTAAGATTGGAGCTGCTATGATGAAGACGTCCGCTTAAATAGGATTTTGATAAATTCAATTAAAATAAGGGATGATGGAGGATGTAAATGTAATAAATTTTTTTTTGGTTTTTTACACACGCTAAACAAAACTAAAGCCGCAATAAATATACCTAATTAATAATAATACTTCTTAACGCGAGCGAAGCCGCGGGCAGAATAATTAATAAATTTCGACCTATGTAGGTGTGAAATAGGGGATGAAAGTTCATATGGAACTAAGTAACTATTCCACGCGGACGAAGTCGCGGGCAAAAAGCTAGTTAAATTATAAAGCTCAGTACACACTATTAACTTATTTTTATTTGAATGGCGTCCACGCGTTGCGCGTCGACGGTTTATCGGTGACGGATGGTTGGGCGCAGGTGTAGCCCGCACCTAACATTACAACAAAAGCTTTGCACTTGTAATACACTTTATTACAATGACGTAAGGTTCTTTTTCTTTTGTGTAGGAATTGCGCTTTGTTTGTAAGCTACGGTACAACTTGATATAGGGCGATTGACACAGGTATGTGGGCTGTAGGGCTGAACGGATGAATATATCTGTGCTGAAGCTATTTTTATCCCCATAAGGGATAGGGAAGTGATGTGATAGTCACTGTAAAAATCTTTGTATTGTGTATTTACCTTCTTATTTTTCTGTAGCATGCTTGCTACCTAAACTGATACCTTGGGTAAAGAGGTGTAAGCACATAGTATATTATTATGGAACTACAAGTATTACAATAATTTCATATTGGTATAAGCTGTACTTTATCCACAAATCTTTAAGGAAAACATGTCAGCTTCCAAAGTGAAGGATCATCTTGTATCATTTCCGCAAGTACCCACCAACTTGACTTGACTTGACTAGTAAGTTAACTAGTGCCACAATCGATTATCAATCATCCACTCCCGTATTTAACGAACCAAAAAAGTCTGCCTCACAATGGGGGATGACTTTGAATAAAAACCACCCCCTATTCATCCCACCCAGTGGGAGGGGGGGGGGGGGGGCAGGCTATCAAAAACACATGTCCTGTAACGTAGCGCCTATCGGCTTGGCGGGAATCTTTCAATCGTTATCTTTTATTCTGTACCGAGGAGCCCCCATTGTGCGTGCGCTGCGGTGAATGTTAGGCGTGAAAAGCGAGAAATCAATTGATGACAATTTTCCCGTAAAAACACATGTTACCTTGCAATTTGCAAAGATTAAAAAAAAATGGATGTTTCGAATAGAAGGAATGCGTAGCTGAGAAACTCATTACAACATTTTGCGGATGAATCTGATCCGGATCGAAGGACCTACAAAGACAAGGACAAAAAACTACAGCTAATAAGACGATTCTCTCTAATTGGAATTAGATATTCCCTCATTACCCTACATTACAAATCATCCCGCTGCCTCCCATCCCTTGGAGCCCTTCTCCACAATACTCTAGTTGGCGTTTAGTGAATTTATAGCGGTTACCTACGGCATCTGCGTGAGATTTATGAAAGTGTGCCACTCGAACACTTACACTTTTTGTGCCGCACCGCGTCGTGCCGGACCGTGACAGTGATAGAGCGAGTGACGCGGGACGGGCCCCCGCGGTCGCGGACTATGATGCAAACTGACACGACGACCGGTTGTTCGCACGTCATTTCAATTGCTGGTTTCAAAGACAATGTAGGAAATATTTTTATGGGGCCTATAACCTAACCAGGAGTATATTGAGCGATAGTCGCTATTGAATCTGTTAAATATTTTGTACGAGTATTGGATAGCGCCTCTAGCGGTCACCAGAGGCACTAAGTTTTACAAAAAAATATTTGACAGATTTGACACTGACAGATTTGCTAGTGAATAATTCACTTCAAATCCACGCCAAATTCCTGGTTAAGTTAATAGTTACAGATTTTCATGGTGTTCAATAAAGTAGTACCTATTTGTATAACAATTTTAATTGAATATAGATAGTGTTTTAGAATACATGGCAGTTATTGAGGTGTGACTTAAAGAAAGAAAGAAACATTTATTTTTCAGAATATGAGTATCAATACCTAACGCTCAAAATAACATGGATAACATTTCCGCGCATTCGGATTATGACAGCATCACTGAGCATACTGATACACTGGGGCCGTTCATTTCCCACTCATATCAGTGGCGTCATAGCGTGCGTCTTTCACATTACAACAAATTGTCTAACCTTGGACTCGCTCCGATTAAATATATCCTATACTTTGGTAATGTACCAAAATTTTTATTTATGACAGATAGCGGCTCGACAAGCACGTTTCAAGATTATTAGATTAGCATTGAATTCAACATGTTTATCATAAGCCGATCAGCTGATCACGCGTTATAGTCGCGACTGGAACAATGTGTCGACACTCACGACCTTGACACGCAATGTATGAAATGTCTACATGTCTACATGAAATGTCACGTGCATTTGTCCTGAGTTTCAAATTAATTATTGTACATTGTTTGATGTTAAAAACCTTGGGGTATGTACGCAAAGGTGGGTAGTACCTAAGGGGTAGGTACCGAGTGCGACATACCCTTAGCACCTATATTTAGTTCAATCCTGTAGTACGTTCAACCATTCCTTTTTCTTCTTTTATATTCTGAATGATACAATAATATTGGTTTACGCCACTTCTAAACGATTTTCCCTTTATAGCATTGAGGTCTAGGGGTAGCGCCACCGATAGAAGCCATAAAAATGTATAGTTAAATTTAAACTCCAAGAAGGTGGCATTCATCTTTAAAATAAAGCTATAAGCAATTTGTTATCCCTAACGCCATCTCTTTATTGTATAAACAAACTATATTATCGTTATCGAAACATGATATTGATACCTCTTATGTCGCAATGCGCGATTCTTATCTAACGCAACATGCCTAAGGACACGCTCAGTTATTTCGAGTACAAAGGTAATAAAACATAAATACTTATTATCAAAAGCCATTGGATTATTGGTGTAATCGATTGGATTGATAACGATAAGATTTTACCTAACATTTGCGTCTTAAACTAATAAATAGATATGTTTTATTAGTTTAATCTAAGTACCTACATTGAGTAAATCCGGGAAAATTCAACACCTGAGAACATATCTTTATGTAAATGTGTGGCCGATTACTTTTATCAGCGATAGTGATAAAATCTGTTTCTTTTTATTGAAGGTCATATTACACACGGTACCTTTTTTTAAGTACATTTCCTGTTTGTTCTAATTGACAAACCTTCCATTATGTTACCACCAAAATGTTAACAACATGAATAACTACAAAATAAATGAATATGATATTTTTATTAATCAGTAATAACAAGTTGTAAGACCAATCTCTTTGATTTTCGGAATGCATACATATAAAAGAGCGCGAAAACGTTGCACTTATTTTGCATCGTATGCACCATGTATATGTTGCTTTATTCATAGTTTTTATATTTTCATAAAAATAAAAATGGCAGGGAATTCAAGGTGTGCTCGTCTTCTTAAAGCTATGGATATTTTAACGACAAAGCCTACATTCGACAGTGCTACTTTACGTAACAAGGTAAGCTTTACTTACAAAACTGTTCTTACATTTTTTTTACATTAATGTTACGTACTCCTTATTCATATTATTTCTAGTAACAGTTACAGTCACGAGCACAGCCATATAAACACTTACAAAAGTGCTAAAGCGATTTTTTCATGAATAAACGATTGCAACTTTGTTAAAACAGCCATGTCACTATAGTATTGGTTCGTAAATACTGTGTTAGTAATATCACAAAAGTTCTATTAGACTTTTAGGAGAAAATCGATTTACCATTTTTGTTAATGTATACATGTTTTGCTCGTGGCTGTTCGCTCTATCTCGAAGAAGAAGAAGAAGTGGGCATTAGGATTTGAATATCTGTAGCGACATCTATCGCTCGACATAAGAACTTATACGGAAAAAATCCCAAATCGCCCAAGCAACATTTGCAACGCAACTTGCATATACACAACCGCCCGCCCACAACACTAAACGCCATGAAAAATCCCCGCCTGGTCGGAGGATCCTCCCTTTCCTCTTAGGGACAACACACCTCATCCCTCCACTTATCCTTCTATTAATTTTAAGAAATGTACAGAGCAATAATTTTTCCTTATAACTATGAAGTAGGATACTGATCGTATCTGTCAAAAGACCAGTGATCCATGGAAGAGTCGTGGCTGTATAAGCAGAGGCTTTGACATTAATTATTAATTGACTATTTAGTCAGTCAATATAACTGTTTGTGCCCAACATTTTCAGTTGAAGCTGCTATCGGTTTCAAATGGTACGATACAAGGCTCGTGTACAGTGGACATGAGCATGTGCAACGTAATCGACGTCTTGTCGTTTTACACGCAGCTCAGTAATCCTGACAGCTCAGTGTTCCTGGACAGTATGAATGTCAAGTAGGTTGGCAACTTTCTTTTACTAATATTAGGTCTGTAAGTCATACGGCCTGTTCCACCACCTCCTGATAAGTTTACGTTAAATTACTTAGTAGTTAATTTCGTACAAATTTTGCTCCATATTTGAATCTATCCGGCAGTTAGCGGCTATCGCAGCAGCAGCTGCTGCTGCAGCTGAATTGCGCTAAATAAAAATTCATCTATAAACATAAATTGTGTAAAATGTGTATTATTGAAATTGTTATGTTTGTGTTATCACAGTTACATTGGATCAGCTTACATAGGAGAGAAAGTAAACGTGTCAACCAAATGTTTGTAAATCGGAAGCTTTGGAGTTGTTGAAACGTATTTTCACAATTAAAAAGGAAATCTTTTAGTGAAAGGCACTACTTCTTTCCTAGCGATGCAAGAAAAGAATCAGAAAGTAATTAAAGAATATTTGGGTTTTGATGTGTACGAAAATTAAAAAATATCACGTTATAATATTTGTGTTTTCTTATTCGATGTAAGTTACAATATCGACAATTTTACTAAGTAGTTTTCGTAGGAGCCTCAATGAAACCAGTGAACATTGTCAATAAGTTCTGTAATACCTACTAGATCCCGATTTTGTCGTGTAAGTAATAAGTGTACTGGTAGCGTATCTATCGTGACGTGATATGACAGATGCTTCGCTGAGCAAGCCACTGTGTGCTTATAACGAATTCATTAATATGTTCAAAGTACCCACACAAAATTGAATTGATTATGAATGTGAAAAATTTTGTTTGAACTTAGGCACCCATATTAGTTTCAGTTCTGTGTTTGTAAAAGTACCGTCCCCTTTCTTATTTTAATATAATTATCAAGACATTTTTTATTATAATTTAAAATCAAAATAATATATCAAGATAATATTTTAATTATATTACTGTATTCATCTATTTCACCACATATATCAATAAAAATCATATTGTACATAGAAATAATATAGAACGCAAGCAATTGCGCAACTATCGCACGACGGGGGCGTATCGCGATCCTATGGTAAGGTCGTTAGTTGCAACTTATGATCCCAGAGATAAATGATATCTGCTGGTGTCAGTTTTTGTGAACACAACAGACGGATACGTATAGTTGGGAGCATCGCTGTTTTTGCATCTGGACTTAAAAATACCGCGTTTTGCTGCAAGTCGAGTTGGGTGACAGTGGGTTTATCGTTTCCCATTTCCTTATTTCCATCATAACATATCATCACGCCTGTATTCCCCAGTATATGAGGCAGAGATGTACTAATGTACACCCATAGCTTGCGGGTATGTTTAGGTACCATGTAATAGGGATTATTGCCGTTAACAGGGCATATCCAAACTTTGAGCTGCTACTAAGAATTTTAGAAAAACCCAATATCAAACGCTTGAACTAACAGTTCCACTCAGTACCTCAAGATCCATTAATTATCTCACTGCTGGGCATGGTGTTCCTCTCAGAAAAAGATGGCCTAAAGCGGGTTGGTAGACTTCACACACCGTTGATAAAATCTGTCAAGCATGTAGGTTCTACTAATAATAATAATAATATCACACTTATTAGAACGTCTGCAAGATCCGCTGCACTTTTCACTGAGCAAAAATATATTACAAATAGGGGAGTAGCAAGCATCTCTCTTACTTTACAATAAACGTTTCGTGCAATATTCAAGGCTTTCTCTATGCAGCTACAGTGACATGATTGCTACTTCTGTGATAATGTTTACAAAGAGTGGAGTCGGGTCGGGAAAGAAAGGAGACATTATTAAATTGGACAAATGCAACAAAATCTGTTTTTGTACTTGACGTAGAATGAGGAGGAAAGGGCCTGTAGACATACTTAGACAAATGAATAGAAACAAACTCTATGGAAATGACACAAGCTATCGACAAAACCGGCTGTCACTAATGTTATTTCCATACATTTTGTTTCTATTCGTTTGTCGATTTCAATGACAAATTGCAACTTGGCTAGGCCCGCAGGTCTTTCAGATTAAGCTGCGCGTGTCGTGCTGCCTTGTTGGTCTGGTGGTCCCAAGTGAGACTCTTGCTTTAGAAGTCCAGGGTTCGGTTCCCGAGTTGAGCAGCTCGGAGTCTGGATTTGTGCTCGGTCAATGGCAATAGGCTCGCCCCCTATTACATGGGACCTAAACATACCTTCGAACTGTGGGTGTACATTAGAACACCTCTGCCTTCCCCTTCGGGAATATAGGCGTGTTGGTCTGAATGCTATCAAGTCTAGCAACAAAATTACAGGCACCATAGAAAACCATTGTTTTTCTGCGAAGGTATTGTGATTTATTAAATTAAACCTTGTAGCGACATCTATCACGCTATATGGTAAATACACAAGTAAGCGATAAGTAATCTTATGAGGTAATCAAGGTACTAACCAATAATGAGGCAAATAGCGCTATCAACATTTGTCGCGCAATTTGCGTGATAATTTATCATACAGGATTACAGACGCGTGACATCAACCGTCAGGTCTTGCGCTGATACTAGGCAAAACATTTAAAGGTGGGTACTGACCGATGCAAAGAGGTGTAATGTAACATGTTACGAAACGAGCATTCGTGCAGTCAGACCGAGAGAACTAGCGATTTTCCACACGAATGCTCGCATTTCGCTCGCGCTCCCACAAATGTTTTTATTTCAAGTAAGCTTTTAGAAGCATTTATGAAACGTTAAATGATTTTAGTTGCATGGTTTCAAAAACTTGGTCCTATGGAGAAGAATACGGCAAGAAACTCCATGGATATTTTTTTAAAATAAGAGTTCTTAATTTTGATTGGTACACATTGTGATATCAGAATGTGTGCATATTGTAGGTTAATGTAATAGTCAGCCAGACGAAAAAAAATGAGATAAAATAAGAAATACGGTTCTCACTATCCAAGAACTTAATCCTAAGCAAATAAATTATGTGAATGAATGTACTACATTTAAATAATTATATTAGACAAGGTGTCTATTGTGATGTCACTGCTCGTTTCGTAACATGTTACATTACGCCTCGTAACGTCGGTCAGTACCCACCTTAATGCGCTTTCACTTGGAGCATTCACCTGTAATGTAACCTTACAGATATTGAGCATTACATTACAGTATCGCCTCCCTGTCATAACGAACATTCGCCTGTAATGTAACATCATTCTGAGCATGATGTTACAAACTGTATCAAGATATTACCAGACATTCCGCACTGTGATCCTCAGTTCTCCTCCCTCACCAAAGTAATGCTCGAATCTGTAACATTACAGTTTGCGCATTGTAATGCTCGGTTCTTCTCCCTCACTGATGTAACATTACAGGTGAATGCTCCAAGTGAGGGAGCACCTTTAGGCAAGAAGCGTCTACAGCCTTTGAAGGTTACATTACATTTTATGGTAACAACAATAGTACGCCAATAGTACCTATCTGTTGAGTTAAAAGTACATGGGCTCAGATTCATACGTTGTTAATGGTGTGTTAGTTAGTATTTTAAAATTGAGCGCTAATCTACTTGAAGAAAAGGTATGACGCAATAACATAATTATCATACTATCACGCCTGTATTACCTGAAGATTTAGACAGAAGTGTACCTAGTAATGCATAATCACAATTCTCTAGTCTCCCTATATGTTTAGGTTTTAGGCCCATTCCCATAAACCGGACACAAATCCAAACTCCTAGGTACTGCCTACGATTTCATGAAAAAAATAACTAATAAGACCTGGGAATTGAACCCAGGATTTCTAGCAATGACCCCAGGAACTCTAAGCGTTTAAATAATTCTAATTCAATCATCACAATATTTCATAAAGTTTTTGACCATCATTACGTGCAGTTCTTTACTGTTGTTTTTTTATGAAAGGTATAGAGTAAGCTGAGTGGTAGATTGTTGCCGCGTCTATCTCGCACGAGCAATATTCTCGCAATGATTGAGTTTGTATTAGATAAGGTGATACCTATACCTCACGTCGTGTGCACTCGTTTGTGTGGGATCACATCACGACGCAATAAATTACTGCATACGTAATAGGAAGTCTTCAAAAAAAGTTCATTTTTGATTGACTGCTAATACAACAGTATTTAGCATATTTTTAAGGAGACCGTCGTGTTTATTTTGCCTCTTTAAAAATGCAGTAGGTAAAATACAATGAGCAACAACACTAGCACTTAAATGTCCTTTTAAATAACTCTGCAACTTTTATCTATCCGCATACAAAACTTTTCTTTCGCGATAAATAATTATATATTTTGTAAGCGTCCGTCTGTCACTCCGGAGTGCAGGCAAAGTTTCAACTTGTACAGCTCTTCTTTGAATAAAATATAAATCTTAGTTCTGCAACTAAAAAGAAAATGCAACTGAAAATACATTTTAGTTGAAAAGAACGGAACGGCCAACACCAGCGCTAAGCGATCGCGAATAAATTGCATAGACATACAGACATTTCAATATTTTACAGCGATGGCGGCGACGTGCTCACCCAATGGCTTACATCTGTAACAAGCTTTACATATTGACAACATAATATAATATGAAGTTATGTATTTATTTGTTACTTTTGCGAATTTATATTCTCCACTACGTTTTACTCAAACATAATAAACAAATCTTAGTTTTAAGACTATAAACTATCAGTACAAGTACCTAGTCAGTTATAATTTCTTAAGGTTAACAATTTTTTGTAGCAAATCTTTAAATTTTTCGCAATAGCATCAAGTACATCAATGATGCTTGATATCAACATAATTATTGTAACTGTAAAAAAGATACATTAAATTAGTATCTGAGCATCAAACAATAAAAACAAACTCCACTCGCGACAAGCAAAGCAAGCATATTATAATTTTATGAAGACGGAGTGGGCAAACATTATAATACTGCACGTATGGTGTAGCGCTATATTGTGCGGATAACTGGGGGCAGTCAAGATTGAAGAGACTGTCCTCTGATGTACATATCACTGCATCCAAACACCATCTCTAACTTGATCTTGAAGTTTTAGCAAGACAGGGAATATCTATTTTGAGGTGTATTTGTTAAAACAGCAACGTGAACTATAATTATTTATCAAGTCTTCTAACGAATCAAAACTATTTTGATAGTACCTAGTTAGAAAGTACTAACTATTTGATGTGGTGGTCAATTGAAAATATGCCATCACATACAATACTCAAACTGACAATTAAGATTCTACTACCTATTGATGTTATTTTAATTCCTCATAAAATAATCGAGTTTGCACAGCTCATCTTATAGCTCATGTTGTCGGTAATAAGTTGTAGATTAAAGTGAGTCGAGACGTTATCGGCGCTCCAACCAGCGCTCGGCGCGCGGTATCGGCGCTGCGATCGGACGAGCTCGTTAGGCGCGACCCTGTAGATACCACCTGATTTACTACCGATACACTATGTGATACGAGCCACTGATGGGATGAGCACAAGATGTACGGATGGAACAGATAATAATTAGCAATGAAAAATAAAACTTTTGATGGGATGAGCTTACATTTTAGGTTTCAATATTACACATTCTAAATTATGCTACTTTCTAATACATTTGTACATCGATGTGACATTCATATTTAGTAATAATTTAATATAAATTGTGTGTTAGATTGAACCCCAAACCAAAAGTCTCGTGTGTTAAGACCATAAATTTTCGAAAACTTATGCATAATCATAATTAAGACATAATAAGACAGACATAAGACTGTCAAAACAAGAATGACACTGTGCAAACAGCCTACTTTCACCAATACAGGGTCTGTAGACAATTTGTCATTCAAATCGACAAACGAATAGAAACAAAATATATGGAAATGACACAAGCTTTCGACAAATCGGGCAGTCACTAATGTCATTTCCATACATATAGTTTCTATTAGTTTGTCGATTCGAATGTCAAATTGCAACTTTAGGCCCTCTGGTGCAAGGTATTCATGTCAACAACTACTCAACCCTATAAGTAGGTCACCTTGCCAATAGCTAACTAAGCATATAAATACACACACACACGAATCACTCGGACTTTACGAGGCGCGCGAGTTACGACGGATGCATATTCATCGCGGTCGCTGAACCGCGCCGGACGAATGTGAGGCGCCCCTAATATCCATTAGCGATACCGGATTGTCCCGCTCCTAATTAATATCTAGATAGAGTATAAAGAGTATTATGTATGTCTGTGTGTTGTAGAATTTGGCTTGTTTATTTTCCTTTACGTCAAGGCAAGGTGTAGCAAGGCTGCAGAGGCGATATATTTTGTTGTCCTTGTAAAATATAATGCTATATTATTAACATTCGTTTTATTTCTGATATTCAATTCTGACTGTTTCTTTTGATCGGCATAATAAATAATACTTGACGCAATAAAGTCAAGATGTATCTATATTTTTTATCGTATTTCTTAATGGTGTTGGAAAAGGTAGGATTTTGAAAGCACCTTTGTGTTTACTATTTAGGTTTCCACCCATTGATAAACCGTGACCCTTTGGGGAGTAAATTCAGAACCACACTGTATATTCAAAATCATAAGTAACGCCGAGACACCCAACTAGTATAGATTAGTGTACGTACATATAAATTCATCAGCACGTATCTCTGTTGGCAGATCTGCGCGGCTGATATTTAGCTAATTTATGTAATTAAGATGTATCGGCGCATCCGAGTACTTACTCGTATACGTACGGAACAGACTAACGACCTATTGATTTACTTTGGAGATACATTAATGATTAACTATTGTGGTTGGTAGCGGTAAGTTGCGGTGGCGCATAGGTTTATAAACTCGTTTCTTCAAGGATTTCAAAACTAGACGTACGTCTTTTCTTGTACAACTTTTATTATTTAAAGATTCGATGAATTAAGTCATCATCAGATATGAAACATACCATCCATAACATCACGCCTGTATTTCTCAAAGGTTAGGCAGAGCTGCACTGCTATACACTCACAGTTTTCTATCGTGTTGAGACCCCATGGAATAAGGTGGGGCGACCGCATAGCCATCACAAATATACACTCTGAGCTATTACTGGGAATACTACATAAAAACCCAACAACACTTTGGTCGACCCGGGAATCGACAGAACCTAGCGCAGCAGTCGATTTTACAAAGTTGTTACAACATTTCAGGAAAACGGTGTTTTTGAAGTCTTGTAATGACGCATTTTTCCGTGTAAGCTTGTTAACGTTACAAAATCAAAGGGACCTTCACAGAACACGTTTGAAGGCGCTGATTAAACTTTCATACGTTCCGCTAAGGAAAACGTAACTGCAGGAAATTGCTTGTGCGCCGGCTCCGAGTAAACGCTCGCCATTCAATGTTGGGGAACAGCGGTAATCATGCCAAATGACGCCGCGTTCACGAGCGCGGACGACGCCCGGGCTTTTGGTTTGAATAGAAATAAATCTTATTTAAGATATATATATGTTACTATAGTCTGCACGGAACTAGTTGGCCGCGCCTTAGGTATGTAAGCGGCGGGACGGAGGGGCGGGGTCGCCTGCGCGCGATGGGTTGGAGGGGCGGAGGCGCTTGTTTCACAGTAACCCGCCGCCTCACCCCCGTCCCTACCTAAGGCGCGGCCAACTATGTAGTTCCGCGTGGACTATAGTCATATTGACCGAAAGGAAACATTTAAGGACTGCCTCGTTGGTCTAGTGGTCCCAAGCGCGACTACTACGTAGGTCCTAGGTTCAAACCCCAGGTTGAGCAGTGTTGTTGGGTTTTCTGTGAAATTCCCAGTAGCAGCTCAGAGTATGTTTGTGCCCGGATAATAGCAATAGGCTCGCCACCTATTACATGAAATCTAAATATATCGGGAAACTGTGGTGTACACTAGTACATATCTACTTAACTCTTCAGGAAATAAAGGCGTGATGTTATGTTAAAATTTAACTGAAAGATATAATACGTGACGTATCCATATATTGTTACTCGGTTTTTTCCGCGGCTTCGCACACGTGTAGAAGCATTATAAAAAACCAAAACTAATGATCTCTTCTTTCTATGCGTCCGCATACAACAGAGAGGTCAAGCTCTATCTCAAGATCTGTTTAAATAATTGAAAAAAGCTTTTCAATTATTTAAATAGATTTTTTTCAATTAAAACGTATTCATTCATTCGAGCATGCATGGAGAGGATAATGAACATAGACGAAGCGAAAGTGGTGTGCCAGGATCGTAGCAAGTGGAAATCTATAGTCTCTGCCTACCCCTATGGGAAACAGGCGTGAAGCTATGTATGTATGTATGTAAAACGTATTCAGTAGTTTCAGCGCCAAGCTTAACAAACAGAAAAACATACAAGAATTCTAAAAATCACTTTTTTAGGTTCGTGATCGTTTATATGGAAAGAAAGAAAGAAAAGCAAGTTTTATTGAATATACTCTTACCTACTTGTTTTTTTTTTAATATCTACAATAGTAGAGAAGAGATTAATCAAATTACGAAACTCATTTTCCATCAACGTCACGTCACCGCTACGGTATACGGCTACGACACTACGACGCTACGAGTTCGTCACGATATGAAAGTTGCCAATTGGAGCGCACATTTTTAATTAATAGAGAATGTTTTTATCCGTTTTTTTTGCTTTTCTGATGTCGCATTTTTTAATTACATAAAATATTATGATGTTGGTGAGTTATATCATACATGATGTATGTTATACGTTTCTTACTAAGGTTGAAATAGTCTGTTTTAGTTCATAGGTTTATTGAACGTGGATTTAAAATTAATTAAATTGGATCCCGTATAGAATGTCATGTATCTAAACGTATTTTGTTTTAAACGCATCTTCAACCACCAGACATCCACAGACAGATATAATTAAAATATTTATCCTTGACCTTTTACGATACCTAAAAAATTTTTTTGTTTAACTATTTTAATATTTTCATAAAAACAAACAAAAATACTTACAAATAGAACACTACTAAAGTACTGTATAATAATAATTTAAAGTATTTAAGTTAGAATTCCTACGAAATCTTATTCACCGCTTTAATTAATAAACATCTGATGTTCGCACATAACTCCGTTCACGCTTGGAATATAAAACCGTAAGGCATCACGGCATTTAATTAATAGTGGGTGAGCAGAGTGGATGTAATTCAGGAAATCCATTTGTATGATAAACGCTCGCTGTTTAGTGCGAGTACTTTGGCGGTGGAAGGTTAACTGCCGTTAGTTGACGGAGGGTTAAGTTACTGGGATTACGAATTGCACAATAAGGTTAAGATAAAATAAATTGAGGGATTTCTACTTATTACACGGTTTCTGTGGATTTAAGAAACATGGTGGGAATACTTATATATATAGGAAGCGTATGTAAGGGTTTAATAAAAGTAAAAGTTAAATTAAAATCCAAGTAAAATATATTATAAAACATCACGTTTTGCTCTTATTCTCTTGGTAGGTGTCCAAAAATAAGGATATATTTATTTTAGGACACCTACCAAGAGAATAAAGTTTTACCCATTTCAATTTTTTTTATAATAGACTATATTTTGAGGCGCGGTCCTCAAATAATATTAATTGATATCTAACGATTAGTTTTCAATATCATTGTTGAAATAAAATTCACCACAAAAGTAATAAACGCAACTAAAATTACAAAACTGAGCTTTAAAATAATGTTCCTTTAACAACAGTTATGTCGGTGCCACCCGGCCCAACTCCCGTGCAATAGAGACGCAGAGATGAATTTTAATGCTGTAGTTACGCATTCAGTGCTAATGGCTCCTTGAGTGGGACACACAGACAGACAGCCCGACGAGAGTCACAGTAAACACTGTCTGCCGGCACTCGAGACGCAAATGTACGACGTTTTAATATGCACGTCTTTTTGAGAGTCCAGTACTAGCAGAGTTTGTATGATAAAGTAACAAGTTGTATAAAATAATATGGAGTAAGTTTAGTAAGACGGTATGTACTCATAAATTGATTTCGCAGCGTCAATTAAAATAAAATCAAAATAAATCATTAATAATTGTTTTTATTGCCTATTGTTTAGTTTGTAAATCAGAATAGAATCGCTCGATAGAACCTAAATGATCATTTGAAATGTAAAATAATACACCTTAAGATGATTAAAAAAAATAGTCCGCACATTAAAGCGCATAAAATCCGCCATTTTTTTGGTTTTAGTTCTATCTAAATCGGTTCAGCCGTTGAGTAGTTACGAGCGGACATAGGAACGGACCCTCCTTCGGCAGTCGGGTATTAAGCGGTGAATTCAAATCATTAACGACTGACGATATATAAATATTATTATCATGTCAAGAAATTAATATTGTTGTGTATACTTTAGTAGTGATTGCTTCTTAACCATAGTATTTATCTAATTATAACTCAGCATAATATCCAGGTAGTTATTTCTATATTAATAATCGTATCTATAATTAAACAGATAAACACGAAACATTGTAAGCATAAACCTAAAATTTACGAGTAGAACAAACATTAAACGCTTTCCAAACACATTAAATTTAGTAAAGCACTGACTTTATCCTGCGGTTCTGGTTTATTATAATTAAAGTATAGTCGTAATCATTAGTTTAACTATCGTCGCATTTAAACCGGCAAGATTTGGCTGTGACGGAGTCAATGTATGTGACTTGTGACTTGTGTTAAATTGTATAATCTAGTGCTTGACTATTATACAAAATAACATTAACTATATATACGACGCTAAGAAAAACTGGATAAATAAAAACTCACACGATTATTTACATTTATTTATAAGGGAATAACCAACAAACGCTCACATAACATTAAACATAGATCAATATTAGTTAGGATTAACGATAACCGCCGGTTTAAATGGTGCGTCCGGTCCTAAATAAAACACGTTGACTAAAGCACGCGTTACGTCATTACATTGCGGATTATCACAGCAATGCTGGCTCTGCGTTACTAATGTGTTAGCATAGAGCAGGTAAACTCGTAAAGGATTAGTGAGCACTTCTAAATTATCGATTATTTTAATTTACGTTTATTTCCTCGGATATGATATATGATAAAGCTATTTTTATGTTAGGTTGGTACTACTTACATCACGTTAGCAATAGATAATTCTAAAATATACTATGCTCATTATCCTAAAGCTGGTTTCCAATGTACCACATAAATGCTTCTAAAACACATTCGTATGATTTGCACCTTTACGGAATAATCTTCCAAACTCCGATTAGCATGTAAATCTAACATCACATCTAAAATTCTATTAATGTAAATCCATTGGATAATAATTGAATTCGTTGATCAGATTTGAATCAATTATTGTCATGATTATGATGTCATCAATATATTGATGGAATGCGGATGCACTGATTGCTCGTTTGGTTTGTGATGTCATCGATTGAACTTTTTTTTATCATGGACTAGCTTTCTGCCAGCGGTTTCGCTCGCTTGGTCTGGGTATTTCTTTAGGTAGCTTTCTAATGGTGAAATAATTTTTCAAATCGGTCTAGTAGTTTCGGAGCTTATTCAATATAAACAAACAAACAATCCGATTTGCCCTCTTTATAATACTAGTATATTTTATTATAATTATTAAACTTTCTTCACCAACCTAGTCAAAACCTTTTAATTCTAAGCCGGCAAACTTTGTTCGTTACAATATAAGCTAATACATTCTGCATGCGGCTGCAACGCCCGATCAATATAAAACTTTGACGTTCAAGTATTTCCTAAACGCGATTAATTAGCGCAGCACAAAGATAACCCATTATTAATATTAGAACGCGGTGCGGCGGCGCCGCGGCTGCGGGACGGCTGCGTGGCGTGTGCGTGGCCGCAGCTTCGGGGGGTTATCGCCTCTATCTTTCAGGAGTGCGGTTTAATAGCTCGTCGCATCGTTAATTAAAATTTTAATTAAGAAGAGTTAAATGAGAAGTAAATGGAAGACGCAAGTTTGTCATTTCCAAACGTCGCCTTTGAAAAAGTTACTTTATTTTAACGATTGTGAAAGGCGATGCTTGGAATCGGAATGTTTTAATCAATTTGTAGTAGTTAATGACGTCGGTCGCCGGTACCTACTGCCGGTGCTGTCAAGTTATTGGAGGTATTTCAATGTTGTTTTAAGCTGGTGCCCGCTACAAATAGGTCCTTTTTGTTACCGTTTTCTTATTTCTTTGAAGTAAGTATCTAATTAGTTTCTTAATTATATTAGGCCTTGAATAAATACTACCACCCCCACAGCTTCAAGTGATCATTATCTAAGGTTAATAAAGGTTAATTTTGTTTAATATAATTAGTACCTAGTAAAACTTTTTTTAAATCGTTGTTGCATAGTCACGCGGGGTTGTTTGCATAAATTATGTTGAACATGATCGTAACCCGCCGAGTGAAGATAATTATTATATTTAAGGTGTATTGTTTATATTATCATCAACGCACGCTGAAGCTCGGGTGATGCGGTGTACGTTGTTTACAAACCGGAGTGCAGTAGGTCACCTCACTCAATAAACAGTCACCCAAACATCGCGTGATTTATGTATGTCGCGTTGACGCGTGACGTCACTGAGTGCTTCGAGCCCACGACAAAACCCGCGACACGCGACATAAATCACGCGCAACGCTTTGTCGCAGCCATTACCGTCTTTTTGTCGTTCGCATTATACCCAGTACACATTACGCTGAAGATATTGTTACAGATTGCTCTTATATAATATTTCTCTTACATGCGAGCTCTTATTTTCTTATTGTTACACTTGAAATATGGAATTTGGGAGCGGAATTGTTGTTGTCTCGAATGTGTGAAAGTTTTTTATGTCACTTGTTTTTTTTTGATAACAAATTACAATAATGGTTAGGTCTTGACACCGACTATTGTGATGGCACGAGTATTACTTACCATTAGATAGAAACATTACTAAATATTAGTTGTTTAATGCTGGGCACATAACACACAGAATAAAAACATATAGTACTTAGAGCAAAACTGTTAAAATACGAGATTTCATTTAAATTTCAATTGCTTAAAAGTGTCTATTTTGAATTAAACACGCTTTACCTAGCTTTAAATGACAAAAAAGCGGTAAAATATACAAAGAAAATTTCCATTCTAAATGCAACGACGCTAAAGTATGAATAAATTAACGTACAAAGATGAGGCTTAAACAAAAAGAACTGATGCAAACATTCAATTTGTTTCTTATGTGTTAGGGGAGAAACAAATTATAGCTTTCAATATTTATACACATGGTGTTCATATAATCCGTGGCGTAGTGAAGATAATGAAACGGCGCAATCTGCGAGGAAATAAATGAGGTTGTATGACACAACGTTTATGAGATTCTTTAGACAATCTTCCGTGAATATTAATGCCTGGAGGTGGCACAAATTTGTAGACCGTTTTTTCTTTAACTATATTATTTATTTATAAATACTTATTTAATTCCGAGATTCTTCAAATAACTTTGGTTTAAAACAATATAATCTTCATTTACTTCTAACTTTAAATCGTTGTGAATTCCATTAATGACTACTTGACTTTATCAAGCTTTATTTTCTGTTCGTGGAACTACAT
Source organism: Acronicta psi (assembly GCA_946251955.1). Lineage (NCBI taxonomy): Eukaryota > Metazoa > Arthropoda > Insecta > Lepidoptera > Noctuidae > Acronicta > Acronicta psi. Next base: position 13,232,618 of record OX276484.1, on the reverse strand, counting down.
TACGATTCCCATGGCTCTTGAAATAGGTATTGGAGAAACATCATGTTATATGAATTACAACTTTCCTGTACCTTTAACAATATATTTATTTCTCTTTAGGTTTGGAAGGCAATTTTTATAGTTACAGAATTAAAGAACAAAAAACCACATTATTTTCATGGAACACAGGTTTTTTTCTGGAGTTTCTTGCCTGATCTGCTCCATAAGAATCTATTGGGAACCGTAAAATTCATGTGACTTTAAAAGGACCTATTTTTATGATCTAATGCAAATACAAATAAAAAAAATAACTATACTGTGTATGTATAAAATAACTATACTATATAGTGACTTACAAAAAACTTAGCGGACATGCCCATGATTATAAATATGAAAACTGTATGTCGTCCAATGTAGGTAAACATAGTGAATAATCCGCACGCGGTAGGGATGGACGGCGCGGCGCAAATTGGACGCAAAAATGTTTGCTGTCGACCCCTCGTAATCCGCGGCGTGAACCTGGCCGCATTGACAGCGCACGAGATTGAGTGCTCATTTGTACGCATAGATGTTGCTTAAAGAGCAAATATTATAGCCTTAATTTGACTTGAGGGTTCTTTCTTGAAAACCGTGACCGTTAAGAAGCTGACCAAATAACATAACGAATACACAGTTCAATATGTCCACGTTTGTATTCTGAAATTTAATTGTATTGATACATTTGCAATACATGTACGACTGCAGAAGTCAAGGAAGCTCGTCATCTATAAATGTCTTGTTTATTTAAAAGTATATAGCAATAAATCACCAAAATGAGCCCCATCACAATCGGTAGCGGTACCGATACCTCCTCAACTTTTATTAAAACAATCTCCAAATAAATTCCTCCCCTCTGTCTTCAGAAGGGCTCGCTAAAGACGCCGTCAAATACCAGACAGGTATTTAAATATTCCAACAAAATAGACGGAACCCATTAATCAGGGGCCCAGGTGCTTCGTAGGGCACCTAAAATTATATGTACAAGGGTCCCAAGACAGTGCCCTGGGGAACCCCGTTATTTATAGGGACCGAAACACATGGCAGCCCCTCGTTTACATTTACACCGTGTATCCTACTCTCGTGGAGTGTAATTTTGAAGGCTCACAGTTTATTAAAACCTTAATGCGGACCAAATTGATATTCACCCTTTGGGCGGGACGTCAAGTGGTAATTGCAGAGACACTCAAAGGTGTTACTACAAAGGATGTGTGCAATTTGGAGAAAGATAAACCTACCTATGGCGTTTCTGTTTTATTCTTACTCTATCTTGTTTACTTTGTAAACTTATGTATTATTTATTTCATTATATTCATGTGCCCACTGTAGTACCTAATTAAAATTGAATCATGCTCTCTGAATTGTGTTTATAAGTACACAGGTCAATTGATTGAAAATTAACAACTTGTTAACATACAAGTATTTCTTATTTTTCAAACATTTCTGGATTTTAATATAGGTAATAAGAGTGTCACCAGAAAGTTATTTAATTATAACTACACTCGTTATACTAAACTACTTAAACTATATCTAAAGGCAATCAAGTAGCATGTAGGTTCACCGAAGCGATTTTATTTAAAATTTGGTAGCGGAGAGAACGTTGCCAATTTCGGGCTTTCTGGCAAGCCTAGACATTGCCAGACGGCAGACACTGGGCGTGCCAATCTTGGTCCAAACGAGCCCAACACTGCTTCAATTACTCACAATGAGAATGCATGACTTGGGATGTAAGAAGGAGAATGTTACGATCTAAGTGTTTAAAAAGTTAATTTAGTAGTGCTGGTGAATTAGAAGTGTAACAGATTATCTTGGACTTATTTTCTGTGGCAAGGAAACGCTTTAAGTAGATAATCGACGGAATATTTAACAGACAATGTCTAATGAACAAATGGGTTGTATTTCTGTTTCTTATTATCAAGAGAGAATCAACCTAGAGTTCTCAAAAATCCTAACTATATACGAGTATTACAGAGAATAATAATAGGAATAGGTAGCGTGAAATCCTAGAAATGTTGAAATACTTTTCGTAACAATACATACAAAATGATAACGTAAACGTAACATAACATTTCTATTCAAAAATATTCTTGCAATTACATTGATGAGAACAAGGGGAGCATAAGACACATCAAACAAGCGTTGAACCAAAATCGTCTTTACTGCTATAAAATGTTGACTATAGAAGCTTCAATATTGCTTAAAGCGGAGATATCAATTAAAACATGAGAACAGTCTCCATCCATCTGTAAATAGCAACAAATGAGTGTATAATTGCAGTAATCCGTCTGTCCTGTGGGACGGCGAGGCAATCAGTCGGGGGCGCCGCGGGCGGACATTTGCATCCTCCCTGGATGCACGAGCGACGGCCGGGCGGCGGGCGCAGGGTTGAAATACTCCTGAATATTAATACATACTTGCATCACTTTGATATTTGGCGGATGGACTTTGAAGTTTCTTGCATGTTTGTGTAATAAGGACTGTGTTCTAGTTTAATTGTCGTTGGCTGTGGATAACTTGTTACGACGGAACTTACTGCAATCACAATGGGGTCACAAAATTGATTAACATACTATCATCACGCCTGTATTCCCCGGAGAGTTGAGCAGAGGTGTAATAATGTACACACAAAGTCCGCCGGTATTTTTAGGCCCCGTGTAATAAGGGGCGAGCCCTATTGAATTACTTTTACTCTGTTTTTGAGCTGGGGTTGAAATGTTAAATCAACAATTTTACCTGATAAATCAGCAGATGGTAGGTACAACCACGTCTGCTGAACCCATCGGAAATCACAGGCGTGATGGTAGAAGAGCGTTAGTTGCAAGCGGCACTAATTCTTGCTGTGGTAATGAGATCACAGGACAAGTAATAACAGAAGATCCACTCGTTATTATAGTTGGCGAAAGCAAGCAATTATTACACAAACTTTACACTGTAAGCGGCATCTTGACAGTTGGCATTTAGCTAACGAATGCAATCCGACCAAAAACATTTTCATGTAAAATGTTGCCAAGACGAGATCATAATTATTATAGCTGGCACTATCAAAAAGTCATCAGATCTCATGTGGCAAATTTCTAACTCTACACGCCCAAACTCTACAAGCTCTAACGTCACAAACTCTACACATTAGTCGAAATATATGGCTTGGCCGTATCGTTACCGTCACATCATGGGCGTAAAGTAAAAAAAATATTCCCTGTTCACTATTTTTCTGATATACTTACAATAGTTATTGTAGTAACAGTTTAGTTCAGTTATTTGGACCAGGACTTTTGCTTCATTCTTGTGTTGTAACAGGACCCCCGGTATCCTTTGACGCGCGTTTAACCTAGAAAGGAGAAAAAGCGTGAGCTCTACACACATGCATATGAATCATAACGTATATACATATGTGTGTGCGTACTGTTTTGATGTGGTTTACATGTCTGTATTTACTTAGCTTACAGTACATTTGATTGTACCTAATCATTGAATTAAACTTGTAAAGTGGTTTGATTTAACTACTATATTTTACCCGCGACTGTGCTCTCACCATGATTGAACCCTCTAATGATGATTGAACCCATGTTATACCCTTCTAGGGGTTTTTCAAAAATGTCAGGTCAATTCATTCAATGGTTTTCAGTCTGGGTATTCCTGAAAAATTTTAGCTTATGTTACCCGGTATCTAATGATGCAAGATTTTTTCAAATCGGTCAAGTAGTTTCGGAGCCTATTCAACGCAAACAAACATCCAATCTTTCCTCTTTAATATCTTATTTAAATATACAACTATTAATCATTCCTGTTACAGTTTTGATTTTGATGTATCATCATAACATAACCTAAACGTATATCTCATAAACGGCTATAGCTATTTATACCTCTCGAGTGTCAAAATTACACTACGTCGCTTCTAGTAGACTATGAGCTTGAAAATGGTGGTTTTCCCACAAGTCTATGTCAATATTACAAGTCGTACAGTATTTCAAAAGATTCCAGCGCAGCTCGCAAGCCGCGCCATTCTCTAGACCGAGATAAGCCTCTCATTTCACACACTCTCCTCTTAAAATACCCTTGCACAAATTACTCCGCCCAAACTAGGGATCTCTAAAGACGGTTAGATAAAAGCCATAGCGTGTCCCGTCGCCGCAACCGATCTAGCTTGCGATAAGTGGCCGCGGCTGGCGAGCTACTGGCGCAAGATTTAACCTGTACACGTATACATACGATTGTGTCATTTTGATATATATTTTTTATATCACTATGGTGGCAAACAAGCATACTCGCGCGTTGCCGACCCTAAAAACGTCTTAGAGGTTTATGGAGTATTCACTGTGCCGACAGTTTGAGGGAATATTCCTCTAGCTGCCAGCGCAGCGCATCCTTAGAAGGAGCTCTTGCGACCTTACTCACTGCAGGAACACAACACACAATAAAGTGTGTTATTTGGCTGCAATTTTCTGTAAGGTTGAGGTACTTCCCCAGATGGGCTGCTCCAGATTTGAGCCATAAATGGCTGTACCATACCTTTCTGCCTTAAAGAGAGGTATCTCTTAATATAACATACCATCATACCTGTATTCCCTGAAGGGTTAGGCTGAGATGTATTAAGATCCACAGTTCGGCGGTATGTTTAGGTTCCTTGTAATATCGATCCCTCGCCACACAAATCCATACTCCGTGCTGCTATTTAAACATATAAAAACCCAATAACACTTTGCTCGACCCGGGAATCGAAACCCAGAACCTTAAGCGTAGCAGTTGCGAGGTAGTTCTAAAATAGTCGAACGCTCAAACTAAAATAAAAGACTGAAAAGTATATTTTCAAATTGTTGATGTCTTACCCCTCTTGACGCGTTGTGGTCCTTCCCTACACAATATTATCTGTAGACTCCTTAACTGATATTCGCGCCATTAAGTAATTACGTGATGAGCAGAGTTCAAAGTGATTTATTGTGGTTCCAGTGATATTAACGCACGGTTTAAAGTGATATGTCACTTGTTACATTATGTAGGGTAAGCTGTAATGGCGTTTACACATGTAATGGTATGTATCTACGTATCTTTTGATAGTCGAACCCTATATATTTTTAACCGACTGTAGAAGGAGCCTTACGTTGTAACAAACTTTATTTAAATTAAGTAGCTATAGTAACTAAGTCGATATAGGATTTAGTAAATTGAATGAGAAGTGTATATCAGTCTCATACTTTGGACCTCTTTTAAGCATCATTCTAAGAATCTTCGTAAATTATTGAAACTACCAATACTTGTGTCAAAGTAATTATCTTCTCATAAAACTGCTTGACCGTGAAATCGAACCCAGGACCTTACACTCAGCACGCGATAACGAACTCTAGACCCAAAAACAGTACTGATAAATACCTACGTATTTAAGAGCTAATCAGCTTTTCAAATTGTAAGCATTTAATTTAATTTATACAGTCAAACATTCCTCTGTAAATACTACCGTAAAAGAAAACCCAACTCTAAGGTAAACAAAATAGAATGTATATTGCGTTAAACATCAAAAGCTCACAAATCTGAATGCTCTGTAGTTGGGTTAACAGAATTGTACAAACGATTTAGTAATTAAAATTATTGTTATTATATTGTAATTTGCGTGCGGATGTTATAATTATTGTTATTATGTTGGCAGTAGTGAATATTACGTGTAACAACGATGTGTCAAAATGATACGGGGTCGTTTTTCACTTGTTTGTTTCAATTTCATTTAGTAATGTTCAGGCGCAATGATGGTTAATTTGAAGCCGAGTTATTTTGCGTGAATTATATTTCCTGATTTCATTCATTGAGTAGGTAATGTAAAAAGTGTTATTGACAGTTATTATATCATCATCATCAACCCATAAACTGTACCACTGCTGAACCCGGGTTTCCTTTAAGTACACCACGCTTTCCTGACGCAGAGTTTATACGCCTTTTGATATATTTATTGCCTTTGTTTTTATTTCTGTGGGATCAGTATAGCTTTACTCAGATGTTTGGAGTGACAGTGACTGTTTCACATTGGGTCAAAATGAAGTTCTATACTTGACGACGTCTGTGGTCTAGTGGTTCGAGTACCGGACTGCTGATCACGAGGTCGTGGGTTCGATTCTCACAGGACACAAATATTTATGTGATGAATATAAGTAGTTTTGTTTGTTTGGGTGTTTGTTATGTATTATAAGTATGTATTTACAAAAAAAAAGTATGTAAGTATTATATCCATTGTGGGGTACTAGACCCATAGTACAAGCTCTGCTTAGTTTGGGACTAGATGGTGCTGTGTAAAAAAATGTCCCAAGATATTTAATACTTGTGGATTTTCAGGTATAAGTTGAGACATTGCTAAACACTGTAACCAGAAGCCAGCCGACCATAAACAAACACTCACATACCCACACTTAACACTAACCAACTACAAAGCACCAGCTTGCATACACGATGAACGATCCAACCCTGCGCCCGCCGCGGCCGCGGGCTCTAAAAATGAATTTTAATGGTCACTTACACCGGTATGATGAAGACAACACGCCCGATCGCCCGCGGCTAACACTCCCCTGCAATGTTTGACGTTATTTCACGTAGGGACGTTTTCGAGGTAGTTTGGACCCCGACTGAGTAAACGCTCTGCGGGCCGTCACAGATATTATTATGTGACGCTATTGTTCTTGGTGAGGTCTTTTGTTTTCACAAATGTTCAGTAAAATACTTCTGAGGTATTTGTGTTTCATGCGTAATAAGTTGTGAGCGCTGTAAGAGGGTTTTTAGTGAAGTAAAAGAGGTCTTAACAAATTGCTAGATAATATTAACCTTTAATTTATTATTCTACAAAAGTTAATCGGGATCATCAGATTCAGAAATATAATTATGAATTAAACTTCATTGTTTCACTGTCAATCAGCATCTTCAGTGTTTAGTTTCCATTCCCAAAATGTAAATAAGTATTCTTTTCAAATTTATTTATGTATTATAACAAAAATAAGGAAAAAAGAACAAACGTACACAAGAAAAACTCCATCGAAGTGATTCCGTGAATCAATCCGTAAGAGGATTTGAACAAACAATGACATCAATATTTTATAAGTTCCCCAAATTTGACGCACACCGCGAAGAGTGTGTGTCTAAATATGTTTCAGATACATAATAGACAATGTATTGAACTGCCAAGTCGTAGTACATACATACAGAGCTTCACGCCGGTTTCCCATAGCTATAGGCAACCATAATATTATGTTCTTTGGACAAATAAATTCTTAAAACATTGTGAGGAAACTCTATACTCCGGACTAGTGTTGTGGACTATGGCTTAACGCCTTTCATTCTGAAAGGAGAGCGAGCTCAGCAGTGGGACATATTACTACTATGTACTACTGTATCTATGATACTGTATGTTGATTTTCATAAACCTCTCATTCAGTGCTACGTTTGGCACTAAAAATTACCTATACAGAAACAGAATAGAATAACGTCACTTGGCTATTTAGTATCTTTTTAAATAGTTATGCAAACTATCCTTTTTTAAGGAAGGTAGTATATTATATCTCATGAGATCTTCCATAGTAACTATGTTATATACACTACTCCTATACTTACATAACCCAGGCGCAACCAACAAAAACTACACATAACGACACGTCAAGTCAAGCTCTCAGCTCTGTCGATAACAAGAGTCGGATGATAAATTCGCGTCAACCGTCGCGCGCTGACACGCGACCCGCGTCACACCATTGTGTCATATTGACGCGCATTGACGCCAGCACTGAAGGGTTACGGTATTTTTGGATGTTCGATTTTTGGGGATCGTGCGCTATGATTTTTAAGCAGCTGTGATGAAAGGCGTCGAAAATGCGTTACATTTAGGTTTTTTAATAACGATTTTTGTAAAAGTAACGTAGTGACACACGGATGAATTGAATGTAATAACAAAAGAATTTTATTAAGCGAATGTCAGCGGTAGCGCCTGTAGGGGACGCCGTAGAAAGACATACACTGACCTTATTGGTGAGGACCTTCATAAAGGTCAGGTGCGTAGTACTCGCAACCAGCGCGTGTGTATGACAAAATGTACGAACGTGGAAGAAGCAAAAGTGTGCAAGAATTTTTGCAAATGGCGTTCTGTAGTTTTGCCTACCCTATATATTTTCTTATCGGAAATAGTGTGATTGCATGTACGTAAAATAGTTTGAGCTGATGGTATACGACAGCTTAGGTAAAATAATTCAATACGAAAGCATGTAAACCACGGTATGCTTTATGCAAGACATGTTGAGGTTGAAGCACAAGCTCACCGTTGCGGTCAATTGGCCATCTTGGAGCAGCTCCATTTGTGTAAGGGATGGCCGTGGGCTAACCGATACCTTTCAGAGGCCTTCAGGGGCCTATCCTCGGCATTGAAGAAATTATGAATAAAGATTACGTCAACAATTTCAGATATTCCTTTTTTCAAATCGAATGTATTTAGAACACAAAGGTAATGCTGAAATTGTTTTGTTTATCCGACAAAAGTAATTTATTTAAGTCAAGAGGAATATAAAAAGTTAATGTTTTGTGAGCAGTACATTACTTCTACTTGTATACCGAATAAATTACCTTGTGTTTTTATTTCATCTCAGTTATAGGGATGAGCTTAAATTGCGTCATAAAAAAGTATTAAAAACATGGCAGCTACTGGCGATATCACCGCTGCCTGTTAATATACCCTATAGCATAAAATTACGCCTACATTTCCCTTAAGGTTAGGCAGACACCCGCCAGTTTACTGGTATGATTAGGTTCGGATACAAATTAAACTCCGTGCTGTTACTTAGAATTATGTAAAAATCTCAGATTTTTATCCAGGATTCGAATCCAGGGAACATACTCAGCAGTTGCACTTACGACTACTAGAATATGAGGCCGTTTTAGTGCTACTACTGGTAAATAAATATCTTGGGACATTTTACACAGCACCATCTAGTCCCAAACTAAGCAGAGCTTGTACTATGGGTACCAGACAATGGATATAATACTTATATACTTTTTTTTTTGTAAATACATACTTATTATACATAGGAAATACCCAGACAAACACAAATACGTATTTCCATCACATAAATATTTGTGTCCTGTGGGTATCGAACCCACGACCTCGTGATCAGCAGTCCGGTACTCGAACCACTAGACCACAGCCGCGTCAACTGATCTAACCTTACTCATTGGACTGATAAGATGGAATATACGAGTATACTAGTAGTAGTAGTAAAACGCATAAAACAATTGTAGCCGCCACTATTCTTTGCTCGTCGCGTGAAAATCCAGAAAAGGATAAGTAAGCTAACAATTTTATAGTCTAACCGGTAACGTTGCGTACATTAAAATTAAAGAAGTACTAGGATCGCAGCAGACACCAGGAGCTCTGGGAGTAATAAAAGTGATTCGAGTGACGGGCGCACAGGTGGCCGCGATTTGAATTTTTAACGGCGACCGCCAGCCGCCATTACCGCGCCCCGCCCGCGCCGTCCCACCGCTAAATACTTCAAACTCTAATTGAATAAACGTGTCGTGAATTCAGTATAATCGGCGAACGGCACCGATGAGACGGAGGACGCTTCGTAATCCGATTGTCCGAGTTTTAAATTTATTTAGATTGGCGAAAGGATTTCCGAATATCCGCCCCCCACTCTCTAACAAGGCCCTTGTTTCACCAACTCTGGTTGAATATCAAAATATCAAATAACTCTTCCCCGTTACGTTTGTGTAATTACTTGGGTGTATTTTATATTAGCTACAGCGACAGAGAAATTAACATTTTAATTATTCACTTGTTATGGTTTGTTAATAATTTAGATTGAGATTTGCTTTCAGGTTCCGCATTGTAAGAAACTAGATTAGTCGTGACGGAGGTGGATTTTCTGAATAATTTACATTTGCTTTGTTTGGTGTAGATTTGGAGTTCGTATTCTATAAGAAAACTCCGAGATAGGAATAAAGCTCGTAAAAATACAACCTAGCTGAATAACCTAATCAAAACCCACCTAGAACCGGAACATTTTTAAGTAACTCTATTTAAAATATGTAAATAAAACGTTAAGAAAGTAACTCTATTATTTCCACGGCCAGCAAGACGTCTTCCTCAAGCGCCATCATTTCTCAAAACTTATCTCTCTCATTCCTCAGCGCGTCTCGTCATCCGCAAAGCGACTAGATCTACATAATTGCAAAGATACGGCTCCACATCGCGTTCGTCCGATGTCGGTATTTGTATTCAAATCTGTGACCAAACCGCTGTTAACCGTGCGAACGTCGGCGGGGTCTCCCGTACCCCCGCCATTACTGTAATCTCGAAGACGGAGTTAATGGTAGCCGCTCTCCTCCCGCCCCGACATCGACCCGCATTCGTCCTCACTGATGTAAGACGACAATTTTAATGAGACACCTACAATGCCTTTTGTACGCTTTAGGAATGCTCGAGCTTAGTGCGGTGGTCAAACCGCACTTGATATCTCCACACTGAAAATGTATGCGTACCCTTGGATTAAATTACCCGTACATTCGACCACCTTGTAGATCGCCTAAGGTTAAGGCTATTTCATCATTAAGATACTTTTACTTTTTTGACAGACGCTTTTTGTGTATTATAAAAAGCCTCTAATTAAAACTCATCAAAACCATTTTTGTTAAAAAAATCTTAGCATGTGACTTACTTTCAAAATTAATATTAGAGGCCTCTCAGAGACTTGTAACTGTCTTGTGTAATATAAAACACACGCGTAGGCGGTTAAAGAAATGGAACAGAAAATACAGAAAAATCTACATAGATTTTTATATCTTTGAAATATTTAGTCAAATAAAACCATGTATTCGAATATCTTGTGAACAGAATGCGAAGACTTTGAGAGGTCTTTGAGAGTGGTTGATCGTTAAGCTGGTGCCGTAATGCTTGTTCGATAAAACGAGTACGGTAAAGCAATGAAATGCTGGCGACGTAAAAGGAACCAGGCGGCGGCAGCGGCGCTGCGCTGATAACTGAGGTTTTACGGTGAATTGCTGAATTTTCTGTGAACGAGTAGATACAGCCTTGGTTCACTCATCTAATTTGTCAAGTAAAAAACAGCTACTTACCTAAGTATTTCGTTTTTATTAAAAAACCCTGCTTAAAATTCTTGTATCACTTATTTTTTAAGCCTGTTCAAATTCAAAATGTGATTACAATTTTACAGACCAACGTAAAATCTGGGGAAAGAGGTCTTCCTGTCAAGCGGTTACCGTAAAATCCGCCCATAAAATTAAAAACTCAAATAAAAAGTAAAAGGGAGAAATATAATAAAAATTCAACCGGCTCAAAGTGATTTGGGGTGAATCCTCGGCATCTGGCAATAAAATTAACTCCCGATATAATATCATTTGCTTAGAGGAAACAAAATAAAAGAGAACTCATCGGCGCGCGAGGAGGCCGCGCGGTCTCACGGACCCGACGCGTGCCACTGGTGCCAGCGGAACACGCGCACCATTTTAAGGGTTAAAATTTATTTTCTGAAATAATTTGATTTTAATAGTTACATTGTGTTTTATGGTTTTAGGTAATAATGTTTCGAATCAAGTGTGATGAGGATTCAGTTATTTATTTACTTATGGTGCAATATTATAATAAGGTAAAATTATTTCAGACAGGTTGTTAAAGTAAAACGCCCAGGGCTCTGTATTGAAGGCAATTTATGAATAAATCATAATATTATTTTAAATTCTTATAAATAAGGGTCTTATCCTAGGTTAACTTTGGCTTTAAACCCTAGTTTTCCGCCCTTTGCTTACACCTCTTACCACTCTATAAAGGCCGAAACACAAGGCAAGGGTGAAATAACGAGCTTACAGCTAAACAAAGGGGGGAGCGGGTTTTTTGCGGACAATCCCCTCCCCCACCCGCCTTGTCCCCCGTTTGCAGACGCTGTGCCAATGTTTAACGTGCCTCACTCGTCTTAGATATTTCTTTGCCGATCAATTAAAAACGGCTGCGTAGGAGGTGTTACTTTTATGTTATAAGCTGTTGATTAACCAACCATCCATCATCCTAGTCTCGACATCCTCTATATATTATATCAGTATTTATCCATGAGTCTTGCGAAACTCAACGTCTAGGCTTATCCTAAGGATTGTCAGCCTTTCGGGCTTCTGACCACTAACGATTATCATAGATGTTCGTATGACAACCGGGATCTACGGATTAACATGTTCTCTAAGGTCTTGATATGCTAGGAATCGTCTCCCATCTTTGGACTGACCGAGGCAACGTTGCTAAACCTTTCAGAAATATTGATTAGCGTATTTAGTGCTTAGCTACATGGCTTCCTTGAGTTGCCATTAACAATTTCTACAAAAAGAAAAAGAGAAAGTAGAAAGATTTTTCTTGAAATATCTACTCTACACAGTCTTCCACAGACGTACTTGTAAGCACATAAAGCATTGTATGAATTACTCTACAAATCATTTTACCCTACTATTTTCCAGCGATCACAAAAGTTATGTGCGCTAAACCTACAAAAACCGAAAAGAGCTCAATAATTTTTGTTACAACGAACCTAACGAAGTTTATATTAGAAATGTACGAATAAAAACAAGGTTAGCATACAATGAGAACAAAGAGTTAGTAATAAAGTACGAGAGTTTCGGTTGCCAAAAAATAAAGTATAGAAAATCAACTCGATAACTTTACAAAAACGTGACGGATCTGAAGGAATTTTGCAAAGTTTATGTTGGTGTCTAGATTTTGGATACAAAATTCAAATTTGAATTTCAACACAAGACATGCATAAAAATTGTTTTTTTTTCTTTATTATATAATGGCCAGTAATCTGACAGGATTAAATAGACAATTATTGTATTCACTCTCAAAATTACCTTACTCAGTAAAAATGGGAATCACAAAGTTGCATCTGACGGAAATAAGAAAATATTGTAATACTTCTGTGAATGTTCATCTATTGTGTATAACTTATTCACTTATTTTACATACAAGCCCTGATGCAATAGTTAATTAACCCCCGGCAGCTGAAGGATGTGGGACGGTCGGGTCATGTTGCACCAGAGAGCGGGTTGTTCATGAAAAAACTTGTAGTTTCCGTATTATTATGTTTAGTACAAGTTTTCGATTCAAAGTATTAGCTACATCTAAACTTCATAGCCTTTTGCAATAGCCATGTTTAATAGATAATGAAAATACACCAGTTTTTGAACATTACAAAAACGTTTTTTTGTTCTTCCTAACCTTTTTCCCAATCATGTGGGGGTCGGCTTCCAGTCAAACCAGATGCGGCTGAATATCAATATTTCACACAAAGCAACTGCCATTAGAACTCCGCAACCCAATTTCTGGGCAATACTGATATTCAAAGGATAGACTGGTATGACAACCGACGACCATATAATGACATGTCCGTGTACCTATATCATTTTCTATGTATCTTATTTATCTATCTGCGTCCCAATATATTAAAAACAACGCGGTAAATGATAGAGCCATTATTTATAGATTCTTGCATGCTTCTTTTGCACGATTTATGGACGTTTAACAGAAAAATTACGATTGAGATTGTCAAAGCTGTAATTCCGTGTCGCCTGTCAATGTGCTCTCAGTCCTTGCTAAGTACGCGATTGGTCGGCGCTCAGTCACCAGTGTCTGTTTGTGTTAGCGAGTTCAAATGTGACGTAGACTTAGTTCAGCCGCACGGCCATAATACTAGTGGCTTGGGGACTATATTAAGTAAGTCTGAAGCTTCTCTTTATGTTAAGATGCAATATAGGTGAGCATATTCATGAGTACAGTAGAGATACAGAGATAATGACTAAAGAGAAACTGGGTAAATGTATTTTCATTTTACTTTTACAACTCTAGTATAGGGTGTGTGAATTTAACATAATTACAATTATCATCAGCTTGTATTGCCCGAAGGATTAGGCAGAGGTGTACTATTGTACATCGACAGGTCGTTGGTTTTATATTTATGTCCTATGTAACCGGACTCAGAACGACTGAGAATTTCTTGAAAAACCCAATGCTGCTCGACCTGGGAATCGAATCCAGGACCTCTAACGTCGGTCTCGACATGTGTGTGACATTCAAACCACAAATAACTGGCAACACAATAACTCAATCACGTAGCCAAAAAACAAAACCACGTAAAAATATCACGCTCTTACATACTTCTTAACTTACACTGTCGACAGAACGTTCAATGAATAAAACATACAGACATGAAACACGACTCTAAAGATACCCAAAAGCTACCTGACGGACGCGGCCCGTCGCTCTCAATAGCTGCCAGCTCATAAAGAAGGTCTTATTTTCTCGTTAAGATACATAATCTAGACAGAACTACGTGACTGGGACACTGGAATTTAATAGAGGTTTAGGATAAAGCTGTAGTATCGACTGGATTTTGGGTTAGAGTAGTAGAGTACTAGGACTTGTTCACGAATTTGTAGGATAGGAATTAATAAAAAACATTATTGAACGAATATGTGGTATTTTTTATCATTGCTTAGAATTGCTTTCATTTGATATTTTACTAGTGTACTAGAATTCTTAGAAACTCGATACAAGTGAGAAATTAGGTATTTCTCTGAAATCTCCTAGATTGATAGAACGGTATATGGGGAAAATCTAGAAATCGTATAACTACGTCGCATACGTGCCTAAGTAACAATTAATATTTTTCTCTAAGTATTATTTTTCGTAGTAATCCAATTTTCAAAATAAACCTGTACTTACATTATCTTCTGCGTCCGCAATTTTCTAATTCTCCGAACAGTTTATAGTAACTGTATTCAATCTTCTAAAGGGTCCTGATTCTCAAAACTCGTTTCCCTCCTACCCTCCGCGAATTGCAGTTGATCACCGTCCCCTGTCACGTCGGCGGCCATAAAGCCAGGAGACCTTGGCCATAACGCCAGTAGACTCGGCAGTAATGGCACATAACCAAGATCGTTGAAGCTGCGAGCGAGTGAAGTGGTAATAGCTGGCATCTGCCGCCGTCCTGCGTAAACGAAACTAAAACATTGAACTATAGAGGTGCCCCGAACTTGCGACGCGTGAAGGTGAAGTCTGGTCATTGTGAAAATATATTTCAAATGAATAAAGCATTTCACAATTCTACTCATTTCAGAAAATAAAATGTTAGTAGTGTTGTTGCTGTGCGTCAACTACAATTTGGATTCAACGCTCAAAGAGAAAACTTGTTAATGCATAAACAATGACCTAACAATAATTTTGTTGTTTGTTTATGCGAGTAATTTTATTTATGCATATTATTGCGTAAATAAAGGTGCCTTTGAACAAAGTCAATGGCAAGACATAATAATAATTTTGACAAATTTTCTAGAATGCTCAAGTCCGTAGGTTTATAATATAATAGTAGGTTATTGTAAGTATATGATGTTTTTATTCTGTAATGAATTAAGTACCGTTTTAGAATAAAGTAAATAAATAAGTCTAACAATGCTTAAAAATTTAAATGTTTCACTGACTAAAAGTATCAATCTCAGACAGATCTGAAAAGCCAATGCCTTTTCTGTTACAGTCTTAAATCTTTCTATCAGATTCCTATAACACAAAGCTCAGTAAGTACTCGTCCCCACTCGAGTTCCCCGCTACGAAAACAATCAGCGCCAGTCCTCTAAATCATGTGATACATTAAGTTTACACGCAGCGGGAGTTCGCAGCAATTCCATTGAAATAGAACCCCATATCCAATAGTTTTTAGTTTAATACTATTTAGGGGATACAAAAAGAGAGAAGCGTGTAAGGTCTTTATTATACGTGTAAGTGTTTGGCACTCTGCCAAGTCCCTGAGATAAACAGCGAGAGGATCGTCAGGAAATGTTTTGACTTAAGCCAGACCATTCGTCTCTGGAAACGATCCCTTAACTCGATTATAAATAGTTTTTGACCTTGTTGCAGAAGTTTGTCGCAATATATTTGTCGTTACGCCCAACTGTTTTCGCAAAGTTTTATTCAAATTTATTTACTGTCAAATGGAGTTAGGTTTAAATTGTTCACCCATCGCATACAAGCACTTCATACGAGAAAGAATTCGATATTCATTTTGGTACAGAATTGAATCGACTTCGTACAATTCTCAGACGCGTAAATTTTGCCACACTAAGTATTTGGAAAGTCTATTTTGTGTGATTTTGTTGTCGTCAAAGAGTTTTTGAGAAATTATTTTGAGATTGTGAGCTTTAAAGCTTTGCGTGATGAAGATGAATTATCTTTGAGTTAATAGAGTTCTAAAAGTCTTACAGTACATCTCAAAACGAATGAAATTATTTTTTATTTAACTTATAAAGTTATGCAAATTGAATTACATATTCCATATTTTTTTAAATCAATCTAAAATCTATTCAGTCTGAACCCTCGACCATCGATATAAGTATCGATTACAATGCTCCTAAGCACGCAAAGATAAACCCTAACACTTTTAAGAGTTGACACTGATACCCTCAGATTTATGAGTGGAGATACCCTCCTCCAAAACATTCGCCCTCGAGAGTTCCCCTAACGATGTTAAGGAAATCGTCAGTTACCGACGAGTTCGCGATTGATACGAATAACGTTTGCTAGACTATAACAAAGTTAGCAGTTCTATTTGAATTATGAATTTTCGTCATTGCTCTTACCAAGTTTATCTGAGAGATTCTTTGTGTAAGCTCTCGTTTATGTTGATGATATGGTAGTTGCTACTAGTAGTTTAGTGGACTTGATATGATAATGTGCCATTGATATTCTTTGCTCTAACGTTTCTCTAACATTACTTAGTTATTATGGGGTTGTTTATTTTGGGATAATATTTGTAAGTGAGTACGTATATTGATTCAGGTGTTAGTGTTAATCAAGTATAAATAAGCTTAATTAATTTTGAGATAACTCAAAACGCACACACATGTTCTATTTTAGGCCAAATTAAGTTGCCAAAATGTTGTTATTAAAAGGCTTGGCAGAGGCAGCGTCGCCGCGGGCTCCAGCGGAGGCCTTTGCGGGCCGCTACATGTCCCCCAATTAACTGGAGCCCGGCTTTTTGTTAATTACCGCTGTTGTGTGAAAGCCGATGGGATGTTAAGATATAACAAGGATAAGATGCCAGATTGTGAGAATTTCGGAAAGCGAACGATGTTTTTCCTTATAATTAGAGAAAGATAAGCTAATTTAATTTATAGGCAGCTAAAAAAAATCTCTAAAAATGTATCCAATTTTTAAGGATGTAGCATAGTTGCAAAAAATATCTCAAAGACCCTTATAAAACCTCAGCACGTTTAATCTCAAACTAAGCTCGGAACAACAAAAAAACTCAGCGTTATTTAAATTTTTTATTCGTCGGGTACCTCGATCTAAGCTCAGGAAACGCGCGTAATGCCCGACCATCGCGGTAATCACTTGATCTTTGCCGAGCGGATGGGCAACAACAGTATTATACTTTAAGTACTTGATCTGCATTTTTTCCAACAAATATTATAAGCGTTGTCTTTAAAAAACAAGTGGTGTAAATGTTTCCTTTGTGAAAAGAAAACTGAGACCTTAAAAGAAAGAAAATACAATATTTTTTTAATGACTCCTAAAAAGTATTATTCATTTGTTTCCATTATGATTGATTGATTAATGATCAAGTTAGCATAATTTTCCCTTCAAATTAAGTAGATACCTATATCATACAACTGTATTAAAAACAAAGTTTATTACAAGCAGAGATCCCCAGTTGCTTTGTGCGAGTCGACTTCTTAGTAACGACGTCATATTAATGAAGTGCATTCCGCTACCTCCGAGAATTGCTGCCGACCTGGTACAATTTTGTATAATGTAGATGATCAGCTCATAATGTTGCCACAATAGAAGAAGGACTCTATCATGTTTCTCTTTAGTTTCTTACTGATTTTAAAGCAACAGACGTTTTTACTTTTTATTAGAGCATTTTATGCTCATGGTTATTTTTTTATTAGCTGACTGTGCAATGATTTATAAATAAAAACTTATTAAAAATTAAATGCACTTAAATACCTATTCGTCTACCTATGCCTCATTCGATATATCAGTTGTCGCCCTTTTAATGATTTGCTTGAAAAAAATAAGCAATTTTAAATGTCTAGAATTGCCTTAGCGAATACACGAAAAAGTACCTCATATTCAATTGAATCAGTTCTACAAAATTGCTACTCTAAGCTATGATAATACAAACTCCTTTGTAATTGTATCAGAAGTAGGTAACTCTTGATTCCGTGGGAGTCAACTCGGTGCGCGCTTAGTAATCAGGATGCAAGCGAGTGCTCCTGGACTATTCCTGAGGGTAACTGTAGCTCTTGTACAATAAAACAAGATGTTTTATTTATTCTTTAATAAGGCCTAGTTTATAAGATGAATCCAATATTAAAACAATTTGAAACTAATGTGTTTAACAGTGTACCTAATACATTAAGCTATCTAATAATGCTCATAATCTTCTTAACAAACTCGACATATTTTTTACTGTGTTTATGCTGTTTTCTGTATCTTAAAATATTATTGTAGCAAATTCAAAAATTGAAAAAATAATTATATCTATATTTACACATTCATTACTACCCCTTAGAGAGACACTATTACATAAAATGATAATGTACATAGTAAAAGTAATACAAAAACTATTATAATTGCAATATCAAATAATACCATCGACTACGTGGTACAAAAGAAATAAATATCCTGGGACATTTTTACACAGCACCATCTAGTCCCAAACTAAGCAGAGCTTGTACTATAGGTACTAGACAATGTTTTTTTTTTGTAAATACATACTTATAAAATACAAGAAATACCCAGACAAACACAAACACCTAAGTTCATCACATAAATGTTTGCGTCTTGTGGGAATCTAACCCACGACCTCGTGATCATCAGTCCGGTACTCGAAATATAGTAATAGCACACTGTCCCACCCACTCACCCACTTCCCACGACATTTCAAGCCAGTCCTTTATATCCAACATCATTCCAACTAGTATGTAATAAACAAAGCAAGTATAAAGCAAGAAAAAGCATAAAATCTCACAAATTAAAACATTTCAAGTAACAAAGTGGTGCGCGAACAATAAAAAGTGCAGCATTAACAGTAGCGAAAACAATTGAAGCTAAAAAACGGTGGAGTGCGTGCCTGGAAGCGAGCCAGCCACCGCTCAGCGGTTTTAAGAAACATACCCCTAGTGTTGGGGATAAATGACCTTTTGTATGTAGTGCTGGGAAAGAAATGCTAGGATTTTTATCGTGTTAGATGTCAATGATATTTGCAAAAACTTTACTAGTTATTTTAAATAGATTCTGTGTAGTTTTACCATGCACGAGTATATTACTGGTTCGATTCTAGAGCTTCCTTTTGAGAAATAACTTCGGAGAAAAACTAATGATTTGACACTTTTCTTCTGAAACCGACACCAATATTAGCTGTGCCGACGCTAACACTGTACCAATGCCAAATTTTTCGATACTGGCTCCAATTTTATCGATACCAACGGCAATATGATATACCTACTGATCCCAATAATATTCATATTTTTTTTATTTTTTTCTATCTAACATCATTGGCACATAATTTAACCGGGAGACCTATTTGCGATACATCAATTTAATTCAATTAAGTAGCATATTCTTTACATACATAACCGATGAGGGTATATAATTATTTCTTATACCCGAACTCGCCCTATAAAGCTAGGCAGCAAATAATTAAAACAGTATAAAATAAGTAAAAAAGTATAATAATATAATAATTACCTTAATTTAAAATAATTTAACACAAATTTTGTCGAAAGTAATAAAATTAAGTTACCTCAATACTTGATTAAAATTCATGATTATGCTCTCAACATTTGCGGTTACAAATATAATTCATTTTAGCTTTTCATATTATCTGCAAAAGCTAATTTAATAAACGATCGATTTAAAATGAAATGTAATAAGCGTTAATGTGCTACGAGTATCAATTAAACTATCAGTATGATAGAAAATGAGAACTTCCAGTAAAGCTCAGTGTTTGCTGAATTTCTTTTCCAGCCTTCCGACTACTGGAATGCCTTGATCTAATTACAGTGCGCTCGCAAACCCCAACGACGATGCTCGCTATTTCCTCTCCATACAAAATATATATTGGTCGTTTTCTTTCTCTTATATTGCTTTGAATATTTTTTATTTATTTATTTATTTATTTATTTATTTATACTTTATTGTACACCAGAAATAGAAATATACAATAAACTTACTAACTATTCACATGTACAATGGGCGGCCTTATCGCTTAAAGCGATTTCTTCCAGGCAACCAAAGTGATATGAGCACTGGACAAGATAACGGGCATATACATTTAGGTATATACAAGTGTACAAAAATCGGTCACTACTGCAAACAATTTATAACTTTAATTAAAATTAAATAGATTATATATATATATATATAAATATATATATAAATATAAATATATATATAAATATAAATATTTATAATACATAATATGTATATAAAAATAAATAATAAAAGTACAAGATTTTTCACTGCTATTGTCCCAAGAAGTGCTTTTTTAGAAGTTTTTTAAACAGCGACAGAGATTGTGCACGTCTTATGGTAAGTGGTAACGCATTCCACAAGCGAGCTGCCTGGACGAAAAACGATTTATCGGTGAACTTTGTGGAATGCGTTGGAATTTTTAGTTCCAGATTTTCCAATGACCTCAGAACCCTAGAATGTGTGTCACAGAGGAACTCGAAACGTTCTTTAAGGTAGAAAGGGGTAGATGGATTAAAAAGCAAATTATATAGCAAAGAAAGGATATGGGTATTCCGGCGAAGTCGGATAGGCAACCAGTTGAGCTTAGTACGAAACTCGGAGACGTGATCATATTTACGCAAACCAAATATGAATCTAATGCAAAAGTTTTGAAGGCGCTCAAGTCTATCTAGTTGTTCTTCAGTGATGTCAAGATAGCTGGCATCGGCATAGTCTAATATTGGAAGGAGGAGAGACTGTGCAAGCGCAATTTTAGTAGCTGTAGGCAGGAAGTTCCGAAGTCTTCTTAATGAAGATGCCGAAGCAAACATTTTTCGGCTGACCTCCTTCAAGTGTGCAGTCCAAGACAAAGTCCTGTCCAGGTGAACCCCCAAGTTCTTGACTTTATCACATAATGGAATGACAATCCCATCAAACAAAATTGGGGGAAGTATCGACCAGTTTATCCTAGAGATCATCCTAGAACTGCCAATGACAGTCACTTGTGTTTTAGTAGGGTTCACCTTAAGTCCAAACTTAACGCTCCAGTCCATTATTCTAGCCAAGTTCTCATTCATTTTATTGAAGGCTTCAGAGAGGTTTTCGAGAGGAGCATGACAATAAATTTGAAGATCGTCTGCATAAAGATGGTAGGAAGATGTGAGTTGATCGGAGATTGAATTTATGAAAATCGAGAAAAGTAATGGGGAAAGAACGCCACCCTGTGGTACGCCGGCAGAAGTATTGCACCAAGCAGATGTGGAATCTTCAATACTAATACGTTGTCGGCGACCGAACAGGTAACTACGAAACCAGTCAATCACCGTTGGAGATATGTTAAGAAAAAGAAGCACGCCAAGCAAGATATCAAAATCTACGGTATTAAAAGCATTGCTAAAATCTAACAATGCCAATACCGTTAAATGTCCCACCTCCATACCAGACCTGATATTATCCGTAATATGAACTAAGGCTGTCGTTGTGCTGTGACCAGCACGGAAACCAGATTGAAAAGGGTTAAGAAGATTGTTTTTTATAAGGAAAGAGGTAAGTTGGCTGTGGACAAGATTTTCAAGTACTTTTGAGAGGAAGGGTAAGATGGAAATAGGACGGTAATCTGAGAAAGATATTGGATTAGATATTTTAGGTAGAGGAATTATTTGCGCATTCTTCCAAGCACTAGGGAATACACCACTAGTTACAGAGAAATTAAGGGTATGGGCAAGGACGGGGAGAATTTCATCAAGGATAGGAATTATCATACTACGGCTAATAGAGTCACATCCAACAGCATTGGAAGTAATTGATAGAATACTTTTCTTAACATCACAAGCAGTGAATTGACTTATGATAAAAGGGGAATAGTCGGGAGTCGGGAGATTTGAAAGAAAATTTAATGTGTTAACTTTAGTAGTCTTATCAAAATTAGACGAAGTAATGAAATGTTGATTAAGTAAGTCAATATTGAAGTCTTTAGGAAAATTATCATGACGTGATTTTCCGATCCCGAGTGATCTGAGAAATTTCCAAACTTTAGCTGGATCACTATTTTGAACAGATTTATGGATGTTTTGGCGTTGTGCATTCCTACACACCTTATTGCAGCGATTTCGAGCTATCACATAATGCTCTCTGTTTAAATCATTAGGCCGACTTTTATATTTAGATTTAGCAGCTGCTTTTTTGGCCATTAACTTTTTAATTTCATCTGTTAGCCACGGAGCTGGTGCATGTTTAATTTTGACAGCTCGAACAGGAGCATGCCGGTCAAATAGTTCGATGATATTTGTCATAAACAAATCCACCTGTTCATCAACTGAACTGGAAGCAGCAAGAGGAGTCCAATCAATGTTGCTCACATCATCACGAAGGCTATCCAGATTCATACCACTAAAATTGCGTAGCTTGAGAATTTTAGACCTAGCCTTGGGTGGACGTATCTTGTAAGAAAGATAAATTAAATCGTGATAAGAAAATAAATCTGCAGGGCTCTGTCCAAACTTAGCGACATGATTATTGGAGGAGACAAGTATAAGATCAAGGAGCGAGGGGACAGAGCCTGGGAAGTGATGAGTAGCATCAAGATTGAGTTGTGACATATTATTAGATTCAATAATGGAATGAAACAATGAAGAACGGTTATCTTTTTTGAGTAGACAGGTGTTGAAATCACCCATAATTATTGAGTGACTGTAAGAAGGTATTAAGCGTTCCAGAATATTTTCAAAGGAGGAAAAGAAATCAATGCGCGAAAATAATTTTTTATACCTTGTTTTAAAAAAATATGACTGTGATAGCATTAATAAATAATTAATGCACAAATATGCAAAGTTATTGCTTCATTGGTACAGTGATCTCAATTCATTTCAAGAGAATGAGGTCCTACGTTCCGGATCTAGGTTGAGCGAAGTAAAAAAAAATGTTGCTAAGAGAAAAGATTTGTGGTGTATATAACTACACCTCTGGATAACACTTTGGGGAATACAAGCGTAATTATATGTTAGGTAAGCTTTAGTTGCAATCCAAGGATAGCGATATTTAACTCATTCCTTGTAACACGACTCAAAAATACAAAGACATTGAAGATATTCAAAAGAATAAAACTTTGTATGGAAAAGAAGTGAAATGAATCACCTCAATGAGACGGTGTAATATTAAAATCGAGTCAAGCGACACTCAGCTGAATGTAGGCTCAAATTACCACGTCTCTAGGGCGGCTGTTATTGCTCCCGTCGTCAAGACTTGCAATAAAATTGTTGACACCTACTTGTAGGTATGGACTCAATAGGAATATGTTGAGCACTTTGTGTTTCAGTAGGTAAATGAGAGGTACAATGAAGTACAAGAAATTTTGAGGCTTTGGAGTTTTAAAAGGAGGTCATCGAAAACGGCCTATATGATGGACCGAAGGTACACTTCTTGGAAAAATTACCCTGTATTACGCTGGTTAAAACTCTAGTCGTACTTTTTTTAATGATGAAAAATAATTTTAATTTGAGAAAAATCACACCATTTTGGCACACTAATACCTGTTTCGTAATGATTTCATAGTAAAAACTGTTAGTGTCAATTTCGGAATGTCAAACGCACGCCACTACGGCAGATTATTAAGTTTCATAGTGATTTCATAGTAAAAACTATCAACTTGACAGCTGTTATGTACCTCCGGTACAAATTTGGGCTGAGTTGTATGGGCTTTTGATGATCTCCTTTGTATCTAATTCGAGAGTAAGTAGTATTTTGTTAGAAGATGTTTAGAAAAAGACAGATAATATAAATAAAATACTATCCAGTTTCAGATCAACTATAAATAAAATACTGAACTGACAAATATTCAGATTTTATCTTTTCGTAGGTACCTCGTAGAATTAAGTCCATCTAGTGCGTCCAACTTCAACAATTTATAACTTAAAAGTAAGTAATGTAAGTATGCAGGGTAAGCAAACTACCAACTTAATTGAAAACCTCATTGACAAGGAACTCTGGAAATTACAAAATAGATTTCCTTATTTCCGATTTTATTAAATGTCTTCAAACACCGTTCTTCGTTATTAGAACTGAATAATTTACAGAGACTGACTTCTCTTCTATAAATCGTGACCCTACCATTAAACTGTGTCCTACATTCCTGTGACGTCAAACGCCACTGAGTACCGCTGAATATTTTATGCGAATACCCAACATGAGCGTTCGACTAAGCGTTTAAAATATTCAAATTCTGAACTGTTTTGTTTGCTAATATTAATTTAAAAGTCTATCATTTATGTACTCACTGTTACTTACTGAGAGTTTTAATCGCAAATCCTCAAATCGTTGATAAAAGTTAAAATTGTTCAGTCCACTCCGGATCAAAACCGGGGCAAGCAAGAATATAAACATTACATTTTGTTTAAGCAGTCTGTTACGAACACTGCTCACCCCTATCTAGGCCAAATTACAAGCTAGATATCTTCAGGAATAAAACACTCCCTATTCACAGCATTCACCTATTGTAGCATTCCCCTTTTAACTCGCCAAGACTAGGGCAGCCGCACAATACGCGCCAAGAATCGATAAAAAACTTCGACTTCTCGATACTAGAGATGGGAACATTTCACAGCTTGTGAAAAAAAAAAAAATGCGATTTTAATACAACTGCTATTGCAAAATCTCATTGCAATTAAATTCTAAATAAAACGGATTGATTTAATTTCGATTATTAATACTTTCAAAGGACGATTGGTTATTTTTTAGTTAAAAAGAACATCGGTGCATTAAAAAAGTATCATCGACAAAAAAAAATATAAATGATAGTCCGGCGCGCGTCTATTTAACACTACCGACTACATCAAAGATGGCATAGCCGCTATGTGAAGCAAAATCAACGAAAATTACGAAATTAAATTATGTTTCACTGGTAAAATCATAGTGAAAGAAAAATAGTTTAATCGAAATGAATTAAAAGCAGCAGTTAGTTTCCAAGCCTCGGCGTCGACTGTTAGACATGACGGGCAGAAAGCATTTTATTATTATTTTATCCCGATACGTATGCAAATGGTCCGTATTTCGTGCGGTTTATATTCAAACCCGTGTCAAACTGAACGGTTTTTGTTAACACTTGTGGATAGAATAGGTAATTTGAAAATATAGTTTTCGTAAAATAACACGTTTTTATAACATTTCGAGTGTTTTTATACTGATGGTATGAACTAAAATATTATATTTCTATTAAATTTTCGTTCTATGTGACGTGCGCGCAATCCAAATACCTACATCGATTTAAA
The DNA here is from genome assembly GCA_946251955.1 of Acronicta psi. Taxonomy (NCBI): domain Eukaryota; kingdom Metazoa; phylum Arthropoda; class Insecta; order Lepidoptera; family Noctuidae; genus Acronicta; species Acronicta psi. The sequence goes on along the minus strand of OX276484.1, from coordinate 13,207,097 downwards.
TTATGCATTTATGTTTGTTTTTGTTGTTATTAAAATAAATATCAACACAGTTTTGCGTACCAATACATAATTTTTTACATCACTAAATGCCTGAACTTACGGTTTAAACTGTTTCAGCGTAACTGTGTAACACACGTAGAACAACTTACCGCACCAACAATAATATGATTGTCAGGTAAGGTTTCCACAGCTAACAACCTATGGGATTCAAACCGCAATCATTTGCCAACGTTTGAAAAGTAGGAAATTTTCCCTTCAACCTTTGGATTCACGGTCCGCCGGTGTAACCAAGATTATGTAAATTTTGGTTCACTTCGCTATTGTAGACCCTAATCTTGGTCCCTGGGGACGGCAGGGGCTCGGAGGGCAACCCTCCCAGCCGGAGGGAGCGCGTTCAATAGTAATTCTATAAATCAATCGGTTCCAACAATTTTTGTTTTGTTTGCGACAGTGGCGCTGTTGTTCTGCCGAGTTCGTGCTTATGAGTTATTGGTTTCTATTCAGGTATAGTTTTGACATTTCTGGAACATTTTGGAATATTTCAGGTCGTGGAGAATGCCCACAAATTATATCAAGTTTGAAACATTCTAGTTTCCTTTTGTGATTAAACAACTTGTTTTTTGGGTACTTCTTTAATGTCAGTCGAACACACCCATAGAAAACGTACTAATTCCTTTTTTTATTGATATATCCCAGTTTGGGTAACACAGCATCACTTATTGCCTGTCTTTGCTAAAAATAAGTACCTGATGAAATACAAACATCCTTAAAATATTTTGTACTTATGTACACAGTAGTAGCATAGCTACGTCTTCAAAGAATTCACGACGAATTTAAATAACATGTTGAGAATTGTATTTTCACATTGAAATTCACACATCCTTTTGCCAAAGCCTGAGTGAGAGCACAAGTTATCGCTTTGAGAGCTCTAACAACTCCAATGTAATGTCGAACTGTACTTATTTCAATTGTAAAGTTCAGCAACAATTTATTTCTTACAAAAGAACATAACCATGGTCTCAAAGATAGTAGTTAGTAGTATAGTACATTGGTAGTAGTGGCGGTATTCCCAAGAAGCATGTTTAAATAACAAAGTAGCGATATATTTATAATATTGTGTATTCCCCGAAGAATTAGGCAGAGGTGTGAGGTACATCCACAGTTCGGCGGTGTTTGTTTTGTCCTAATGTAATAGGGAGCGACCCAATAACCGGGCATAAATCTTACCCGCCAAATCTTAAAACCCTAATAGCACTGTTTGTTATGGGAATCAAAGCCTGAATGTGCCTCCAGCGTAGCAGTCAAGCTTACGACTACTAGCACGTCATATTCATAAGTATAAATTATACTTATAGTATAACGGAGAGTACAAATATTTTTTTTATACAATAAAGGGTGGCAAACAAGCATGTGGCTTGATGGTAAGCGGTTACCACAGCCTATGGACGTTTACAGGACTGAAGCATCACTCACGCGTTACCGACCCTGCAAAAACCTCCTAACTCCTTTTTTGAAGAACCCCATGCTGTAGTCTCCAGGGAAAACCTCCACAGGGAGTTCATTCCACATCCTAAGCGTACGAGGAAGGAAATGCCTCTCAAAGCATTTGGTACGCGACCACATCGGTTCTAGGTTGTGACTATGAACTCTATGTCGGTGGCGTGCGGTGCGATGTTGGAAAGTAGGTGTTGGCATCATCTGAAACCATTCCTCGGAACACTCTCCGTTATACAAGCGGCAGAACACGCATAAGGAGGCAACGTCTCTCCTTAGACATAATGATTCAATACCGCATGAGCCTTGCATCATGTGGTCTTTAGGGATTTGTACCAAACAATCACTTGAGTTAAGCTGACACGATCAAATAAATCCACATGTGTGAGAAGTGACTGGCAAACGTAACTTACAAATACGTAACAAAACAAAAATTGTGATTTGTATTTTATGTAAGTATCGACAATATAAGTAGGACCAGCATCATAACAGCTTTGCTTAAAAAAATACAAAAAACAACAGGTTTTATGACCCGTCACATAGTTCATTCCATTATTTTCATGCTTAAGGTTCACGATCCGGTGCTTCGGGAATTTCATCAAGATTTTGCCAAGTTAACTCAATAGGTACCCTTGCGGGGGTCAATTCTGTAATGGGATTACACGTTGACCCACATTCGCGCTTAACAGGGGGACCTAGAGTTGAGTAACACGATTTTTAGGGACGCGCCTGTTCTGAATTTGGTACCGAATTTGTGCAAAATCAACGCCAATTTTGGATTACAATCATGTTTTGTTGTGTCATTATTATTAAAGGTTTTTTATAGTGATTTTAACCTACTTAGCATTGATTTGAAAACTGCTGGACCTGCTGGTTTTAGGGTTATTTTAGTACCTAATATTACAAGTTAGCACACATTTTCTTTTAAGTTATCCTAAAAAGTTTGGCTGCGGCAGTCTACTGCTAGATCAAGGCTTGCACATAATTCACTGGTTTGCAGTTCTGCAAGTCAAGGTTGGAGGGCGTCCTATGTTGTGTTTATGCGATCTAACACTCGTTAGTTCTTACACTTAGAATGGCATAGGACAGTAGGTATATTTATGTACCGTATTCCTGCGAAATTATCTACGCCACACGTCCCTATAATTCCAGTTCTTTCAAAGACTAGCAATTGTCTCATTTCCATTTGTGAATAATTTTCGGGCGGTTGGTCCCCTTTAATAAAACCCTCGACACTCACATGGCCACCCTAATGAGAGAGCGAGAGGTACCCCTCTGTCCTTTTCACCCAGCTAGTCGCACAAATCTTTTACTAGTTAGTGCAGAGTAGTGCCGACTCGACCCACTTACGACAAAGTTATTGTCACACAACTTTTATGCGGGATTTGAATTTGTGGACGGGACTTTATTCGCTGGCTTCGCTTTAGTGCGATGTGCTATATCAGCGATTGTGGCAAGGCTTACCGATTAAATATGAGATATTTTATTATGTCATAGGTCTGAAATAAGAGTAGGTAAAAACGATAATATAATATTGATCTGAATCTTAAGAATTGGCTAAGATTTTATGGGTTATTGCTCAATGAACAGTCCCAGAAAACTGCTAAATCCTCGAAGCCAATGCTAATAGATTCTTAGACTAACTTTATTTTCACATATATAAGATAGTTATGTAAATCTAGGTAAGTACATTTGTCAAGTCCTTTTGTTATTATGGATATACTGCATATACAGTTAAATACCAGTAGATCAATATTGATTACCTACTAGAAAACATAATTTAGAAATATTTCTCGAGCTAGTGTTCGTTAGTCCATCCTTAGAGACTTGATCAGCTCGGTGCTAATTCTATAAATGGCAGGCCGAAGTCTCAAGCGACTTAGTCGGCAGTTTTAATATTCCACTTAACTTTGTTCAGTGGATCTACAATCTAATTGGGCGATGTTAATTGACGATTTTTCGCATTTAATTTAATTAAGGATAGTTCTCTAGCTTTAGGTTCATTTGTTTTAATTGAATTTCTCGTTATTATAATGTTCCTTGTATTAAGTAATAATTCTTGCCGAGAAAACTAAGTCCAATAGGCCTATTGCTGAATACAAAACTAAAAGTTATACTTTTTTATAATCCACATATAGATGAAGTTTCTGTTTACAGCTAGTAATTTTATACAATTGTACAAATTAGTACATACCTCACCTACAAAGTATTTGATTTCCTCGGGGTATCATCGAGTTCCTAAATAATTCACACCGATATTTGTATGAAAAATACTGCACTATTATGTGTCAATTTGAATAGCAATTAAGTCAATAAAATTACTGGTTAATTGTGACAATTTATGTCTTACTGTCGAACTCAGAGACGTCACTCAACGTAAGGAATCATTAGCTAAAAGAAACTCAGTATATCTTAGTACACTGACAACAAACTCAAATACAGAAAAAAGGCCAAGATAAAGTAACCACTGTTTGTTAACGATTCATTAACGTTAATTGAAGTTTTTTAGTGCGTCCCTTCAAGTGACAAACACAGTGCGGTGACATTTAGAACTATTTCCATAACCATGGTAATACAATTATCCGTAAAAATATTGCTAACTAGCTTTCCATCAGCGGCTTTGCCCGCTGTCCCACGGGCACCATACATTTTACCGGGATAAAAAGTAGCCTATGTGCTATTCCAGACTATATTCTATCTCTGTGCTAAATTTCATCTAGATCCGTTCAGTAGTTTTCGGGTGAAAGAGTAACAAACATCCATTCATCTTTACATACAGACTTTCACATTTATAATATAAGTAGGATTAGTAGGATAACTGCCCATTACTTTTATATCCACACCCAAAGCTCTGCTTGTTATACAGTTGGTATATCTGTTACTAATAGTCAAAGATCTCCCTTAACATCCAGTAGTGATGTGGGGGGGCGGCGCTGCCAGCCTCTGATTAATGTGTCGCTGTACCCTACTTCTTACGGGCTTTTTATACAACTGCCCTACTCTAGAGTCGAGGAGACATTTTTATTACTGGAAGCGTTAGATCGTGGAGGTAAATAATTATTTTGTAACTGTAGCCTTTTGGATGTAGGTAAAAAAACAATATTAGATATTAGAATGGTTTTTATAAATGTAAACGAATTAACAAAATAGTTAAATCTACTTTTAGAGTACGTACTTATATTTAACTACTAGCCTTACCCCCGACTTCGTTCCCATAGACGTTGAATTTTTTCTCCCGTTTTTGCAACATTTTTAATTGATACTCCGCTCCCATTGGTCGTAGCGTGATGATATAAAGCTTATAACCTTCCTCGATAAACGCGCTATCTAACACTGAAATAATTTTTCAAATCGGACCAGTAATTCCTGAGATCAACTTTTCTCTCAAACTCTTCAACTTTATAGTATTAGTACGCCTGTAATATAACTTATACATTATAATTCAAACACACTAATTCTCTTATCTTACTGAAAGGCGAGTCTGCGTTTACACATCATTGACATCAAAACGTCACAGACAACTTAGGCCTGTGTCACGATAGCTGTTAGCCGCTGGATGAATAAAAAGAATGGAACAAAAGCATGTAATTTATCTGTCAAGTAATTTAACGGGAACATATCAGGACGTAGTGCAACAAGCCCTAAATGGTGTAGTGTTATTAAAGATAACCGAGAAATATGACCCTAAATAATGTGATATTGATCATAATATTTAAAACACCTACTACCATGTACCGTACTTAATGCAATCACTATCATGACATATTATAAAACAAAGTCCTCTGCCGCGTCTGTCTATCTGTTCGCGATAAACTTAAAAACTATTGCACCGATTTTCAAGCAGTTTTCATCAATGGATAAAGTGGTTTTCGAGGAAGGGTTTAGTATATATTTTGTCAAGTGTTTTGTATACATTGCCATCAACTGGGCACAAATCCAGATTCCGAGCTGCTATTGGGAATTTCACAGAAAACTCAACAACACTTTACTCGACCCGGGGATCGAACCCAGGACCTCTAACGTAGCAGTCGCGGACCACTAGACCAACGAGGTAGTCGCTGATGTTCATAATCATCTAAGAGAGGTGGGGCACAGTCATTTATGGCTCAAATCCGGAGCAGCCCATCTGGGGAAGTACCTCCACCTTACCGAAAACTGCAGCCAAATAACACACTTTTTTATGTGTGTTCCTGCAGTGAGTAAGGTCGCCAGAGCTCCTAAGGATGCGCTGCGCTGGCAGTAAGAGGAATATTCCCTCAAACTGTCGGCGCAGTGAATCCTCCATAAACCTCTAAGAGGTATTTCGGGTCAGCAACGCGCAAGTGATAGTTGCAAGCATCAATAGGCTATGGTAACCACTTACCACCAGGCGGGCCGTATGCTTGTTTGCCACCTTAGTGGTATAAAAAAAATACTACAGACGTATCGGGTCGAGACTATTCCATTAACACACGATCAGTCTGTCCCCTCTTGGCAAGTATTAATCCTGAATTATGACTGTATTCTTCTGCCATTAGTTTCATAAACGGCACTGGCTGCTGTGATTCAATCGTGTTTATCTCGTGTAAGCCACGTTTCACTTCATCCCCTTGTTTTCGTGTTAAGCGTGAAATATGGTCGACTAACTAACTGTATTATCTGCCTATTATGTCAACTAAGTGTGGGAAGTTTTAGGAAGTATGGATCTTTTATAATAAGAAAGAAAGAATTTCTGACACTTACGCGAATACTAGACATTGAAATAAAACTACTTTTTACGGATTTTATCGCGTTATATTGATATTATTTTAATCCCGACGTTTCGTGACCATGGACGCTGTAAAGGGTCCGAAACGTCGGGATTAAAATAATATCAATATAACGCGATAAAATCCGTAAAAAGTAGTTTTATTTCAAGAAAGAAAGAAGCTAAAAAAGGAAGAAAAAAGCTGCCTCATTATTTTAGTAGTCCTAGGTTTGATTGCCTGGTGTATGTTATGAGTATTTCTATGAGATTCCCAGTAGTAGCTCGTGGTTTGGATTTATCCCCGTTTAATGGCAATAACTCTGTTCAACTGTTTCCTTCGGATAATAGGTATACCGAACTTATTGCTATCAACCGGGCACAGATCGAAACTCGAGCTGCTACACTATCAACTTCACATCCACCAACACTGCTTGTTTTGAGATTCAAACTCAGGACCTCCACCATAGCAGTACCGCTTACGACCAATGAGGCATTGATGATTACAAAATGTATACTATGAATACACGAATATGTTACCCAATGAGGCAGTGAGGATCGCATTTAATTTTCAGTAACTATAGATTTACTATTACTTCAATAAGGTAACATAAAGTATTAAAAGCCACAGAGCATTCACTTTCACGGAGAATACCAACTTCGTTGAAAAAAGTAGCATAACAACATTTTACAGCTCATCAATTTCTTTCTCCTTATTCATAAAAAATAAACGGAAATACTTTACTGTTCACTGCTTCTAAAATAAACCCCCAAAATTGCCATCTCCACAAAACTGTGACCGGTCAAACATAATTCAGTTTCTTCCTCACTCAAGCAAGACGTTCATTTTCAGAGTTTTCACCGCGCGGTATTTACAGAAGGCTTTGGGGCAAAAAATTTAACCCTCTATAGCTCATTTAAATAGAAGGCAATTAAAAGTTTTTCACTTCGCTCCTCCAAACCCTTTGACGCGATCGACTTTTATTCTATATACCTATTCGCTTTTAGTGGAATTTTTACGAGCTCACTTCGGTTTCAATTAAGCTGACCTGATTAATGATAGCTTGATAACCTGGTGTTGTTTTCTTTGAGAGATAAAATGCCCACTATGCTATTGGAGTAAGATTTTTCGGAAGAAATATCCATTCATTTCATATTACTATTAAAGATTATCGCCAGGTTAAGAGTACCTTACATCGATGAGCATGCATGAGGGGCTGGGAGCATAGATGAAGCGAAAGTGGTGTGCCAAGATTGTAGCAAGTAGAAATTTATAGTCTCTGCCTACTCCATTGGGAAACAGGCGTGAAGCTAGTTACATATTTAATAAAGAATCTGATTCTCAAATATCAACGACACTATGATACAACGGCTTCTCACTAATAATCATTCAGAAGTCGCAATTTGAACAAATTTATGAATTAAATATTTAACTTATTTTTTTTTATCTTTCTTCACATTCTAAACTTACGTCTTAAGATGACGTACGACATCTCTTGTATACCTTTAAAAAATAACGTAATCTTAGCCTGGAAAATGCTCTTAAAAGATCCAAAAAGATAGTATAATATAAATACTTTACCTTCATTTAGTTAAACATCTAAATAAAACAATGGCAGTACAAAATTCTATTTTCAAAAACATGAAGCTCCAAGCCGCAGCTAATTGTATAAATCGACCATTACGAGCACCTGGACCGCTAATGTTGAACTTAACAGTGATTTACTTAACAAATCGTCCAACTATTCAGCGCCGGGCCACTAGCGGCCGCTCTAAGCGGTTTAGTTGGCGGCCTGGCTTCAATGGCCCGAGATCGCGGCCATTACGCGCCCCTATTGATTATGCGATAATTCCGACTGTGAATAGACTGCTATATAAATAACTTGTCTTTGTTCGAGTGCCGAGTTCTATTGAGTTCGGGAATGTTTTGGGATTTGTGTTTTTTATTTGTAAGTTGATTGCTTAGCTTAGTAGGAATTATAAGATTTCGATTTTCTGCTTCTTTCTAAACTTTCATCGGGGCATACTTGTTTTAACGATATTAACACCAGGGTACCAAGACTTAAAAAAAACTATCAACAATATTATCTTAACAATGTTGATCTCTGCAAGTGAAGCGACGTAACAATTTACAACCTCTTTTTTGTATAGAGGAATGGCAGGTTTTGTAGACAGGCTGATAATTATAATTTATGCCATCCCAAGTTGCAATCTACTACCTCAATGATCGTTCTAAGTAGTGGTGGGGAGTGAACACAGTTTATCAACGGGATCCCGGGCCGAGCACGGGAAAGGCGGGCCGGACAAATATGTGCAGCGGCGAGCGCAGTTTACAAGGTGTACTATTGGAGCCCACTCCACGACATAGTATACGTGTCACTGACCTAAATCTAGAATATTAGATGCTGTGTGGATATTAAGTTTCTAGAACGACTAATTTTGTGAATATCTTGGTTTTATGACATTTTCAACCTAATAAAATAAAACTACTAAGTATATCTTATTTATACTTGAATTGAACTAATTATTTATAAACTTTTAATATGACCGTTCGAGGTAAAAAGCATTGAACATATTATTTACCTCACAAACTTAACTACATTACCGTTTCACGTCTACATTTTCTTAACGCTAGCTCAGTAAACTTGGCCAATACACCAATCTGTCAGTGCTGCCTTTCCCGTGCTCGTCCCGAGATCACGCGAGTGTTTGCCCATCCCTAATTCATTTACTGTTGTTGTTTTATTTGCTCGCAACCGGTTAATGTTATGAGTAAATATGAAATTAGAATTGGTAAACCCATTATGTAATTATGATTGTTCAGAAGATATGGAGTCCTTTTTATTTGGCTTGTGTTCTATTTATTTTCGTTTAACCAAGGGATAAAGCCTTATTGTTTGCAATCAATTACGGAATAAATACACTTTTTAAATTATATCTTAAGATAGCCCGGTTCAAGAGTAGGTAGGTACTACATCTAATTAATCCTTATTATTTGCATCATTATTTAAGTAATATGATAGCAAAACAACGGATCTTATCTTGACTGTTACTGGCTCCACAACCTTTCAAACAAATGAATAAGGTTAGAACGTTATTGTTTTGCGGCAAAATATTTGGTGTCAACTCAGATTAACTCAGCATCAGAATTTTATAACTTGACTTCTAAACGTAAAATTACAGAGCCATTACTATACGAGCTGTCGTTTTAATACCTAAAATAGTTCTATGGCCTACTGACCCTTGTCTCGGATCTAGTATTGATGTTTAATCCTGCATATTACAGTACAATCACAGCAAAGGAGAGAGATGTACTAAGCTAAATCGCGAGCAATTTGTAGAATTGTTAGGGAAAATCTAATAAAAATTAGTAGAGTGGAACTATTCCGAGTTTCAATGAAATTAAGTCGTGGTAATTCCAGTGCGCCACAAACTTAAAGTTTTAACTAGTATTTGCAGAAATACAAACACTTGAGAATGCAAAAATAACATATTTATCATCGCGTTTTGTTTCACGGACCTGGCCATTGTTTAACTGGCGAGCGGGCGCGCACAATAAACCGCTATATTGTAATGTTAATGCTATGCAAATACGAAACGCCGAGAGGAAATTATTAAAAAAAATAATACATCCAAAAAATATCCTGGCAAAAGTTCGCGCGCAAAATTTACGAGCGGTTTCTTTGAGATAAATTTTTCAACTACCCGCGGAGAGAGTTCATTTCGTCCCGAAACGACGTTAACCGTCCTCTTATTGACGGAATTTGATATTGTTTTTTCTGAAATGTTGTCTTTGGTAACTTTATTCGATAGTCGGAATTTGCCGCAAATATTTTGATGGAACGCGATATGAAATTACTTTGTAAGTTATTGCATCATTTAATTAGTTTATGGCTTGGTCCAGCAGGAATTGCGGCGAGGAATCTCGTACAAGCCACAAAAAATCCACCATATTGGATAAAAATTTAGTCTTCTGTATTTCGTTTTATTTCATTAAGTAATTTATTCTATTAGGTCGGTATGGGCTGTGTAAAAAGACTAGTCTACAAGTTGACATTGCGACTGACTGAATACTTACAATGCATGTTTAAAATATCATCATGTTACATGATGACAATAGTACAATAGTTAAGATTTCGTTCGTTATGTTTCTTTTTATCTGTTGCAAGATAACCAAGTCTTTTTGTTTACCAATACAATGTTCTTACTTTCAAGTAAATCAGCTCTTGTACCACTAATTACTACCAGATCCAGGACTTAGTGTTTTAGAAGCAGGTCAATATGACTTTATTACTACACGACACAAACTTCATGCAATTAAACCAATGTAAAACATTATTGCCTCCACGTATAGCATTAAACAAGAAAAAGAAACAAAAAACTGGCAGCTTTCTAACAGGCCATCTCCACACTGTCGACGGTTACGTAAAAAGTCGGCATCAGATCGCGACGTCAGGTGCATCCCGCTAATGCATGCGCCTCGGGCGCGCGCTGAATACACGAGCGATTGTCGGCCGCGTATACACTGCCTAATACACACTCGTTATGTGCAATCAGTGTGTATGTTAATTCCTTTGGCAGAGAATCAAAGTCGCAATTTGCGAGTGAATTCAATTGGAGGTAATTTGAGAAAAGTGGACAGTAAAATAGGATTTGTTGAGGTCCATTTTTGTCAAATTGCGATTGTTGGCGACTGGCCACGTAGATGTGATTGTAGAGGTAAAAGTAGATTTATATTGCCTTCATTTGATTCATAATATTTGTGATTTACTTTAAAACAACACAATCCTTGTGTTTGGCGTTGTTTAAAATTAAAATAAGAACCAGAAGCAACAGCGTCAAATATTTTATCTCTAGTGTAATTTTATTGATGCACATAGTGTAAATGTTTTTTTTTTTCAGATTGTTTCTGCGTGTGTTGCCTGCTTTCGTGTCCTTTCCTGATCTTTTTGCTCATTCTACTTACCTTTACTCTACTTAAAAGAAATCCGTTGATTGCCAGACAATATGAAAAAAATAGTCAATGAAACAACAGTTACAAATTACTATAATGTTTATTCATATTATGTATATATTTAGATCGAGGATGATATACAGCCTGTGGGTAGTATATGAGCTAGCGAAAATACTACAAATATATAGGTATACCGTAAATATCGTCCCATGGTATTGCACGCGGGGTCCCATGCCTATAGGTTGTTATATGATCGGAAACTGAACACCAAACAAAAATGGTGACACTATTTTTTTATCAAACAAAAACAAAGTTTATTTCTGACTACTTTAAAACAAACTGTTGTGTAGTTTATTTATTTGCTTTCGTTATATTCCGATCAAATAACAAGCGTACATAAAAAGCTCGTTTTATGCCCAAATGTCCTTTACACAACCCTTACAATAACAAGTCACAATATCTTAACCAACGATAACACTACTCTCTGGGAACTTTATACTTATTGCTGCAACGAATCGTATTATGTAGTAGGATTATATTAAATTTACAATGCCGTTCTTATTTATATTGTGAAACTTCAAACGCTGCGATGTGGGGAGTATTTTTCTAGAGAGAGTTCTACGGAATTCGTAGGGAGCTTCAAAATCGTGCCGTGCTACGAAAACACAGCGTGCTACGCAACGTGTAGCTTACTATAAAATCACAGTGTGCTACGGTTCCGTAGCATGCTACGAAACAACGTAGCGTTGTAGCACTACCACGAAAGACGATCTTTTTGAGGTTACGAAGCAAATAGTATTGTATATTTTTGCTAGGTATGTTTCATTTTAATATTACATATTTATACGCTTGATGTATCACAATACAATGTTATCTATTCTCGTAAAACTTCGTATAAAATGCGCTTTATGAACTAGTGACTACAAATTGTTTAAAAATTAATCGTTGTTTAATCAAAATTATCCAAATTTTTTACAGTTTTTATTATTTACGCTAAACGTAAACACTTATTTTTACATTTAATATTACATTTTCGGATGATGACTAGATTAGATTTCGTTTTTAAATAAATTAAGTGATAATTCAAACATTCAGTCTTATATGCGTAGATAAATAATAGGTTAGGGGTAACAAAAGGATATAAACTTGAGCACAGTTGAGTAAACAGTTACTAAAGTAGGTAACAAATGGCTACATAACATTATAAAAACAGGATGCTACGTTTGTAGTGACTAAAAATATATGGCTAAGGCTTAAACCACGTTAACAATTTCTTTTAGCTCTAGAATATTTGACTTTTTGTTTGCGCAATATACTGTTCAATAAAATCTCAATAAAAAAAACTGTCTCGTTATTAATCCCAAATATCAATAATACCTTCGGCTGGATGTTTACTCACCCTAGGTCTAGGCAAACCTTAATCGTGAACATTAGAATATTGGATTTCATCAGTGATTTAATTGGTTTTTGAAGGTCGTACAGTCGATGCGTAACTCGATAATTCCTCGAAGGACTAAAAAAGGTGTTGCTATACACCCACACTGCGGACTCATGTATTAAAACGACCACAAAACTCGAACTCCGAGTTACTTCTGAGAATTTCGTAGAAAAACCCAATAATATTCCTCTTCTAGCTCAGCGGACCGGAGTAATGAGTAATGTAGATGGAATCTAAAGCTAAAAAAAATTTTAATGAGGTTTATCCTTAAATAAAGTCTAAAAATGTGGCTCTATACATGTGGACTCATATTTTATGGTATGTTCGTGTAGTTGGCCAGGTCTTTGCCGTTCTTGTACATGGAGGTGATCATGGGGTCAATGTTGTGGTACTCCTTGCCAGAGCGTGGTCGCAACGTATTGGTCGGCTGCCGGCTTAGTCTGTGACGAAAACATTAGAATTATTTCCTGTAAGCAACAGCGATCTTTGTATTAGGAGTTATGAGCAATCAGTAACGGCAAAATTTTGTATATAATACATATTAGCGTTTTGTACATAAAATAATTAGATGGGAATTTAAAAAACAAATCGTATTATACCATAAATGCTGAATTTAATATACTAGTTGATCGGTTTCATATGGCTTTTGGACGGCTTTGGAAAACTAGGGCAAAATAGATTGGTTGCCAGATTAATTTTCACTCAGTATTAATTTAGTGATATTCTGTTGGGCTTCATTTTATGGGATATTCAACAAGTTTTATAAATAATATAATTATAAAAATTTGCAAGTATAGAAACGGATTGTTAAATGTGGGAATATTAATATCGTTTATTTGTCTATCTATGAATTGGTTAGCAGCCGTGAATACAAAGAACACATTAGATATGACAAAGAAATATTTTTAGAAATAAACATAATGTATTATACTTACCTCATTCCCGTGGGAGTATCAGAGGATGAATGTGATGACGACATAGAGAGAGTTTCAATGTAGTCAGACATATCCGATGTACCACTCGACGTACTGTGCGTGTCCATTACGCCTAAAAGCAATCGTAACATCAGAATATTGTGGTAGGTTGGATAGTATTAAGCAAAAATGTTGAAGATGGAGGAAGTTAGAATTATACATAGTTGGAATATCTTAAAAAAAAGTGAAATTGATCATAGTTGAACTATTTTTAGAAAATTTAGAAACATTTTTAAGAGTATGACATACCTTTGAATTGCTTCGGAGGTAAAACCGGAACTTCTGCTTCAGCAGACGAAGACTTCGCTGGAACTGCAGCTTTGTGTAACTGCATCGACATGTCTCTAAGAGGGTCCGACGACTTGGATTTCCTCGGCAGTGAAGAGTGCACACAGCTAGATAAATTACCTCTCATTCTCTTATGCACCATGTAGTGATACCGAGAGTGACCAGAGGTGAGAGGCATTTCGAATTCGTTGAAGTCCTGTCCGCCATGTTTTAGAGAACAACTTGAGACTCCCGAATCATTAGAACTCGAAGAATCCCTGTTACCACCAGATTTGCAGGGGACACTCGAAGATCTCTTGATTTGTGCATTGTCCATTAGTTTGTTTCTCAAATGCGGTATTTCTTTAGAAGAACTCTCCTCAGAAGTTTTGTTCTCAGAACCTGATGACTTACAACAGTCGTAGCACTCTATTTCGTTCTCACATGGTGACGAGGTTCTTCTATTTTCTATCGCCATGTTCCTTAATGTTTCAAGTGAAGAAGATGTTGCGTGACTACCTATGCTGCTGTCGAATTCTTTTAGGTCTTCAAGTAGCCTTGCAGAGTCTACTGAGCTCGATCGTTTCTGCATGGCTTCTTTATTGTTGTTTGCTGTTCCAAAGATTGACATCCTGCTCTCAGTACCAGTTAACGTTGGTATGCTTAATGATTTTTCTATGTCCACCCTATGCTTATGCATAGGATGCTTCAAGCTCTGTGACCAGTTTGGATTTGGAGACATTGGAGTATATCCTGGATTGGGCCCTAATGTTTTACTACAGAATTCTTGTTTAGATTCATTAGCTGGTTCCATTAGCAAATATTCATCGTTTCTATTCTTTTTCGTGTATTGTTTGTTTAGAGCAGTTTGTGAATGTCCGCATTTAGTGCAAAGTTTGGGTTTCTTAGGCATAGAGTTTACAGCACGATCTATATTCGCACTTAGGGCATCTAGTTCATTTTGCGTAACTCCAGCTTTCTTCAGTAAATCTTTCGCATTTTCGTAATATTCCAAAGATAAAGCGAATTCCAGGTTTTCGTAGTTTGCGTACGGTCCTTCGAATTTTTCTTCCTCTTTTGGTTCTATGTTTTGATAGTTAGTAAATTGTGACTCATTGTTGAATTCATTAGTATTATCCTTGTCAGTGCTTGCTGCACTTTGTCGGTTGGTTTTTCTTGAAACATCTATTGTTGCGTACAACGCCATTTCTTCGGATTTCTGTTGCGTGAGAACTTCGGTGTTAACATGTTCATTAGTCGTCCTCTTACAGTATGGAAGGCTTATTAAATTGTTTGCCCAATTTGTCACTTTTTGGCAGGGACATTCTACGGGTGGAATATTTTCATTACATTCTACTATGACTGCCTGCTTTTTTGAAGCAAATTTAAGTATGCATCCACAATTCTTTTTTAGTACTAAGGATCCGGGGGCTGAACTATTAGTTACTTGGAATAAATCGTCTGCTAAAGCCTGCTTTATCCTCTTTGGTGTGTCATAATGTTCTGAGTGAGTGTGGTCAATCTGTAACAAACAAAAACTTATTAAGAAAGCGGTATGATTACATATTTATGACTGAATATAATGAATTTATAATATAATATAATTTGATTAACATAAATGGTTACGTGATGATCATGAGAAGATACTTACATCGGTGTGTGTTGTTTTGGGAACGTCATAATTTTCATAAGGTCCTACTTTTGGGTTGTTAGTTGTGTAGTTGTCAGTCTTGGAGCATACGCAAGCCTGTACTGGTAGTGGCGCTGGAGGCTTCTTTTGGTCCAAACGAGGAGGCTTTGGTGGTCTCTCTGGAGGTTTGTCTTTACATTGGCACCCTTCTAAAGTCTTCTTGATTGCTCTAGGCGTTAAATACTCTGTGCTATTTGAGGAGTTATCAGAACTGCTCTCAGGAACAGCTTCCATAGTCCATGCTGGATTGAACGTAGTGCCAGGTGTGAGTGCTACAGTCGATGAACGGGAAATTGCGCCGAGTTTTGTGAGACAGTTGTTGCAGCGCTCCAAAGTGACATGATCCGCACCAGTCCAAGGAGGTCTAGCGCTTATCTCTACGTCATCATCGTAAAGTCGCCTTTCATCGGATGGCCAGTAAGGAGAAACTCCCCCGCAGTCTTCTCCAAAGAAGTTTTCTTCATACAAAGCACTGGCTGTATCTGGAATTGATTGTTCTGTAGAATTGAAGTCTGATAAACGTGTGCTGGGACGTGTTTTGTTACCTAAAAAGAAGTTATGCACACATTAATATTTAATTCTTAGTAGATTTTCATTAGCAATGAAACCAACAGAACCTCTAATCTTTTGCTGTCAAACGATTGTTAAAGTTACAATCCCGTAATCCATACCAATGCAAAACTTCATGGATCAGAATTATTATACGCACCGAAATTCTTCCTAGAAGTTGCAGGTGTCCGTTGCAGCGTGCCTTGGGCAGCAGCGTCGAAGGCGTCGGTGATGTCCTGTGCTTGATCTGTGATGAGCATGTGTAGACCCTCGCCCTTCCCACAGTGGGAGCCACCTTCGAAGCAGAACCGGCCTTCCACCACGCCATAACGCCTGACAATAAGTTACAAGTCTTAAAACTGTGAAAATACTTTTATTCCCGAATTTCGAACCAAACAAAGTTATTAGACCCAGACCGAAAAAAAATTCATAAAAAATAACATAATTTATTCACAATTTTCAAAATTGGCCATCCGTGATTTACAAGCTTATAAAGGGCCGCCGTACATTTTACAAAATTCAGGAAATATCATCTACTCTGGGCGACTCCGGCTTGAATTGTCGAGAGCTTTATAACATAACTGTTATTCGTTCTCCCTCTAACGTCGCAGATTAAATATTGTTGTCTCTGTCTAACCCGGACAAAGTGCAAATTTAGTCGCGGGTACAGTGTGTCGCAAAGTGCAGTTAAGCAACTCATGTGCATTTGTGGACTAACATACTGTCTTTGCTGGGAAACCAATGGACATTATAAATTGGTTTTCATATATCGTGGGGGCTATTTCACGATGTGAATATTTTACATTAAACTTTACTCGCCGGCTTCACTTTGTATGTCATTAATGTGTAATACACTTCCCTTGTAAATGTCTGTCTGGTTAGCAATTATATTTGATGAGGGTTGTTTTCTGCTCGATTGCTATAATAAAATATTGGATCAGCAGTTATAATTACACGTCAAAAACTAATGCACTAAATCTAAAAAGGAGTAGCTCTGGCTTTCTTTACAAAAAATCATATTTTTATTTTTTGGAGATTTGCTGCAAAGTGACAACCCTCTAAGCTTGATACATCATTTCCTTTCAAAAATGTTTCTGGGAAAGCGTATTTCCGTATCATGGAGCGTCTACTTTACGCATCACTCCACAAGATGGCGTCCGGAAGTGCCAGCGATTAACGTCGGTAGGCGTCCGCGCGTCGTCGCCCCAGCGCATAAAATCTTCGCGCGGTTTTATGTCTTTTTCGTGCTAAAATGCAGTGCTAAGTGTTGCGATACATGTAAATGTACAAATTTTGATTGTTCTTACTGTAGCTATAAACTTGTGTTTATTTTTTATGATATCTATCAATTATTGTGCCCTGTCGAGTGGCGTCGCGACTCTCACTCGCGCCCTACTGGGACGTCGGACTGGGCGTAACATAAACCTACTTTACTGTCACGATTATATCGTCCGATGTTGTTTTACGGTTCACTTTATTACTTTATTTCATTTTGGTTAACTGTCAATTTATGGGACTTCATGTGGCTCTATTGTTTTCGCATTCCGCTCATATTGTGTTTAAGGATAGTAGATATTATGACCGGCATCTATGAATTCATAGAAAGGAGAAATTCATTTCACGTGTCATAAGTTTTGATATTCAGGTCACAGTAGTTCAAAAGCAGTTAAACATGACGATGCATTATGACTTAGTTATTACTTTTGCAATAGTCATTTTATTGGTTTCATTTATTGAATTTTAACTGCTTGGGTAGTGTTTATGACTAAGCCATTAAAATCATCTCAATAAAAAGTTCTAGCGATACTATAAAGATATTAGTACTGTTATATCATATTTATGTATTTCTTAATAACTGTCTCTACACAAAATAAAGTTAAAAATTACCTCAAATGCGCTAACTCCCACAAGCCAAGAAGGCGCGGTGGGACTCCACTGGTCAGGGCAAATCTCCTCCCCTGGATGTGCATCCTCGCCGGTCCAGCCGGTAGCTTTCTGGATCCTCCTCCAGCGATCATCACCAGGAACTCTTTCGAGGAGCCCAGCTGCCCGCCCACTTTGACTTGCCAAGCTATTAGCCTTTCTCTGGTCTCGAAGGCAAGGACCACGGTGACGTCCTGGCATATGATCGCAATGGTGTTTGACTCCTTGTCTAAAGTGAATCCCGACTCGAAACCCAGGAAGTGTTGTAGGGAGAGTGAGGCTTTGGTCTGGCCCTTTTTGTAGCGGTCCTTCGGGTCGCGGTAGAGTTGCAAGTGGAGGCAATCTGTAACAAAAATAAAGGTCGATTGAGCTTTCTTAAGTAGGTAGGTATAAAATGATTATAGGTACTTTCGCGCATAAAGTTTGATAGATATCTACTTAAGTTTTTAGCGGATATTGTCTCCCATACCTCTAACTGGCACAAACAAACAGTTTTACTATATATATTTATTACATTCAATAAATTTTATACTAAGACATGACTATAAACTTAACAGCGGTTCCACAATGGGTACACCCACTTGCACAGTTTAAGATCACTTGAAATAGCTAGTTATTTGAGACAAAAGGCAAATGCTAACTCAATATTTTTAACCTCCAAAGTAATAGAGAGATGGATGTTTACCGCGTGTATCTGTTTATCTGTTTGTGGCATCGTAGCTACCAGACGAAGATGAACTGATTTCAATTCAGTTTTTGTGTTTGAAAGTTGACTTGATCGAGTGTCAGCTTGATCGAGCCATGATTCAAGATTATTTGTTTAGACGTTTATCAGATCTTCGAGTTGATGAAGGGGATGTGAGCAACTTCCATAGGTCTGTCGATTGAAAATTTGGTATCTTATTAAAAATAATAATTTATTTTCAAAATGGTACAGCCTGCTTAAAAAAAAATCCGTTATTGAATAATATACCTAGAAAACACGGTAACCTTGAACTGATGCTGCGGGAGTTCTATAAATATTTAATTTACTTATTAGTAAGTATAACCATGCATTTAACCCTTTTCTAAAATCCTAGTGTTTTTTACAAAAATCATATTTAAAATAGAAATGCTTACCTAACAAAATCTATCGCTTAAATAACATGTATAGAGCCTTCTTGAGATATCTGGGCCTTTTTGCGGTACTAATGTATAGCTAGTACCGCAAAAAGGCCCAGACCTCGTAAAGTACCAAATACAAGGTGCCCCTTTTATCAGCCCTCGGTGTCACTAAATCTGCGTATCGACATTGTCTCTAGAGATCCTTTCAGGGCTATATTTTAGTGTTACTTTTTGTAACAACACAGATTTACTTTTACATAAGAATTGTGTTGACACATAAAGTAATTTGTACTGTCAGAAAAACAGGTCGCAAATAATATATCGTACGGTTGCGTTTGTTTAGAGGTTCTTCCGTAGGGTTAGAATATTCTATATACTCGATCTTCATTTTTATATTAGTCGCTGCCAAAGACGAAAAGGAATATGTAACTGTTTCGTTGGCCTAGTGGTTCCAAGCGCGACTGCTACGCTAGCGGTCCTTGGCTAGATTACCGGCCCGAGCAAAGTGTTGTGTGAACAAGTGGGTTTTTCTGTGAAATTCCCAGTAGCAGCTCAGAGTGGCTTTGTGCGACCCAACAACACTTTGCTCTACCCGGGATTTCTAGCGTAGCATTCGCCTTAAGCTTACTAGATCAATGAGGCAGTATAATATTCATACCTTTCACTTATACTAGTAGACTATAATAATAATAATTTCTACAAAATAAACAAACTAGGTACTCCTTTGATTTAATTCCTCAGGCATGTAATTAAAGTTTTTAATAAAAAGTAGTACAAGACCGAGTCTGACGTCAGCGGCGCTACTTAAAACAAGTTCGATTAATTAGCGCCTGTGAGGTCGCCGGCAATCGGCGCCTCCGCGGAGCGATGAAATACTCGCGCTGAACAAGTTTTGTGGACTTGTGCTGCGGGTAGTTTTATTATGTTTTTGTTTATTTTGCCTCGCCTGTTGTTTACAGATCAGTTTCTACTATGCTCTGTGTTTGAATAGTGTGCATATTTATAAGTTTCTATGAAAAGTTTGATAATAGTTTTCAATAAAAATGCTATTATGATTTTCGTTGTTTGTTTGCCTAACGACGTCTTAAAAAGCGATAATTTTATGACCTTTTTCGTCAGTTTTAATTGTTGAGTAATAGTTCTTATTTGGTAGATATAGTGTAATTAATACCTTCATATACCGCAGTAATGTTACGCAATAAGTGAATAAGTACTTGAAAAGCTTCGGATTAAAACATTAAGTAGTCAGTAGTTTTCAATAAGTTAAATTTCACTTACACACACACGAGTTTTCAAGTAATTGATATTGTATTTAATTTTGTTTTTTCTTTCTTTCCGAGTGAACTAGTGGCTAATGATAATTAATTAGGCTCGCTCCATGTACGCTCCATATATGTACGACCTAAAACATTACCGGCGAACTGTGGTTGCACTTTGATACTCTTCTGCTTAAACCTTCAGCAATACGGGCGTGATGGTATGTTAAGTTCATGCTCTCTTATATCTGTGGAAATAAGTTGTTATACATTGACGTACTCATGTCAACGTTGTGTGTCAACGAAACGTAATATCCGCTCATATCAGAACGGATCCGATGTATGATAATATTAAAATATTCATCGTTTTTATATTACTCGTAAGAAAACGTGTTTTATTTTATTATTTAATGTTAGTAGACTACCTTATAATATCTTGTAAATGTCAGAAAATATATTGCTTGCAACATATTTTTGCAATGTGTCTATAGATATTTTTACTGAATTCTAAAAGAAAGAGACTTTAATGGATATCAGACACGGTTCTTAATAGCAGAAAGACAATACAGTCTTCATTTCAGTTCTGCTGTACGCTCACAGTTCGCCGGTAAGCTTAGGTTTAGGTAGGGCGAGCCTATTGTCATTAATTGGCCACAAATAGGACTCCGAGCTGCTATTAGGAATTTATCAGAAAAAGCCAATAACACTGCCCGACATGGGAATCGAACTCACGACCTCTAGCGTAACAGTTGCGTGCTAAGGCAGTCATATATAAAATGCTCATTAATTCCATCTAAGTACTTTGATAGCAGTATTAAACATCCACATATAACTTAATTCATAGCAAACACTACAAATTGTTCACACAACTGTGTACAAAACAGTGTTGTCAGTGTGTAATTAAATACAAATTGATGTGTTGTGTCGCGGCACGCCCGCGCTCGCTAATCTATTTACTGATTCAGCCAAATAATTAGGGGCTCCTTCGTGTAATCCCGTGTAAGAACCTGTACTCGTGCGTAGACAAAAGATAGACGTTACATTGTAAGTCAGTATGAAATACGTAATATTATTATGAAGAGGCTGCCTGACTCTTTTATTTTGTTATATCACGCCTATTTCCCATAGGTGTAGGCATTCTTGCATAATTATTTCTTTCGCATCCTTTACGTTCATACATCTTATTTTTCTTTCTTTTATACTTAACTAGCTTTCCGCCAGCGACTTCAACCACATGGTTTAGGTATTTTTTATAAATTATAGCCTATGTTACTCGGTAAAAATGTAGCTTTCTAATGGTGAAAGAATTTCTTAAATCGGTCCAGTAGTTTTGGAGCTTATTCAATTCAAACAAACAATTAATCAAATCTTTCCTGTGTATAATATTAAGTAGATATAGATAATAAAGGATCACGGGATCCTTTATTACCTATACTAACTACAGTCTAACTAGTTATAGAATTAAATTGAGCCTAGCAGTGAGACAGTCCTAAATAAAGAGAGCATTAATTAATTATTTTTGTTATAGGTACCTATATGTAACAAATTAATTTATCATCAAAAGACATTTCAAATTTCACATTGCAAAAAAAACTCACTCGCCATTTGTTCAAGATAAGCGGCAAACAAGTGACGTCATCACATCGAGTGGCAGAACAAAGCGGCAGCCAATGACGCGGCAAATTGAACATTGACGTCAGAATGCGCGCGATAATTGTGCGATATATTGCCTTTTTGGTACACCATATGGCATGATTCGTAAACGATCTGATTGGAAGTGTATTTGTTTAAATAAATAGCAGTTTTAAATATGTACCCTGTACTACTGCAGTAGTATCTACTATATAGGGCACATACAGTATGTCGATGATTTGTGTACCTATGTATGACTTGACTATGACTTCCATGAAAAACATTATGAACTAATTATTAAGGCAGCTAAAAGTAGTCTGGAGACTAACTTTCCCAATTAAAACTTGTTAATACAAAAATCTTTTGCGCAAGATTTATACAAAGTTAAAACCCATCCCAACCCAGTGTTAATTAGAACAAACAGCTAATAAATAGAATAGCAAAACAGTGTAAAGTCTATCTCGCGCAGAAACACCGAAGTAATCCATTGACGAATTCCAAACTTGTTTCCATTACGGAACACCGTCGCTTTTTCCTCGGAGACTACCCGTGACTCGGCTTTGTCAAACTTTACGAATACATTAGCTTTACCAAGCGACAGCCCTGATAAATTCGACTCGACATCCTTCCACTCGAAACTCCAAAACCACCGCAAGTATCCCAAAACGACCCATCCATTGCAGCTTTTACAAACTGATACCCTACAACTCTGTATACAAAACAGCGATGTATTTTAAACAAAGTATTTTGTTCGTAACCCTTTCAAAAGGAGATTGGTAAGTGTAATTCGGGTTTTCGTTGCTTTGACACCGAACTCCGAAAGGGGCTGTGTCCCTATAATTGTGGATCGGGAGTTAAATTAAATCGCTCAAAGAAACGGTCCAGTTGCCAGGTAGCCGGACGTTCGAAGGGATTCCATGAAAAATTCAGTAGTTTGCAAGTTTATTTTCTTCGTGTTGTTTTAGGGTAGCATTCGACGGCGGCTTGTTAAAGGGGTTGACGCTCCCATTCCAAGTTGTGTAACAGAATAACAACATGATGTAGCTATGTTATTTTTTATGGAGTAAAGGTTATTATGCAAAAAAAATATGATGTCTTACAAATATTTGCACTACGCAGGAATCGAAGAAGCCAATCGCCGACTGAGCCAATCAAGCACACGAACATTATCGTTAACAGAATATTTCGGCTGAAAATATTACAGTATCACCGAATTAAAATACCTGCGAATAAAAATATACTTTGCTCTTGGTTCACCGGCAAACAAAAATTATAAATTCAGATATATTGTAAATAAAACCAGTGGCCATGGCCACAGCAGTAATTAATGAAAACAATCGGACTACCGACAATTAGTTACGGCGCGTAGTCCCGCGACAGTCGGGCGACAACGCGACACCGCTGCACCGTGACCGGACGAGCGACAAATACTCTTACGACGCTTCGAGTAGATGTTATTGATGTCTATTAAAAATATTAAAAAATAATCGTAATCTTTCTTACTATTAGAGAAAACGCGTGGCAAGCACGAGGATACTAAACGAGTTCTCGATAATGATGATTACTGAAAGTATAGAAAACAGGCAAAAAAAATACAGCCATCCAATAAATAATTATATTTGTTGTTTAGGTAGTTATTGAAGTCAAACATGGAATGAATTCATGCCCCCCTAACGGTCATGTCCTCTGTCCGCTAATTATTAATATTAATAATTAATTCATTTGAAACAATGATAGAAATTAATTATTTTGTTCAGACAACTTATGGCTATAATTATTATTTATAATAATACAGTTCGTCATTCGCTATTTGCATCCAGCAATTATAATAATACAAATGCTTACAAACAAATCGACAAATACATCACCGTTCGCTATTTGGCGTATCATTAATACGCACGGAGCTATTTGGCGTTTTATTAAAACGCCGCCAGTGTTTACCGATCGCCGATACATCAAATAGATCGCGCCGCGATTAGCGATACGCGTATTGTTTAGTGATGCTCAGATTTGGATAATTAATTGTTTGCTTTTAATTTAGTGTCTGTTGGTACACTAACATTGTCAGGGTTATGTAGAAGTTTAAATTAAAATTATGTTTCTTAGTTTTTATATACATGCAAACATTTTAACTAAATTTGAGGGATAAATTGTTGGGGCAAAAATCAAAAACACAAAAGTTTTCTTTTACTTGAAATATAAAGTAATTAATTTTGGTTAAGTTTATAAATATATTTTAAAAAACCATTTCACCACCAAGTAAGTCAGCGAAAAAAACAAAAAAGTGCGTATTAAGCCTGCAAAAATCCACGAAACCCGTTTTGTCACCTCACAATAGATCCATTTTGTCGTCAACATTGCCGTTAGCATTGTCCCTTATTTGTCACCGAGTGAGATGACATATTAAAGGTGTTTTCACACCCTTTTCGTGGGTAATATCTTGTGACAAAAATGATATATATTCTTTAAAGCGAGCCATCGATCAATCGGCACCGGTAATGAACAAATACGGTGGTGATCAATCAATCAGCGTGAACAATGAGAGCAATCGCGTGTCTAGTCTGTATAATGCGGTGCCATAGTAGGGTTACCACATATATGAAAGTTTATATTGTCATATATTAAAGACTTTTACAGGTGCTTGACCTGGATAGTAATTATACAAGAAATAGTCATCTGATATTCCATCGCACAGATTTATTTGTCTCAAAACTGTAACTACCGCGGTCTAACTAAAGATTAGAAGTAAATTTTAGGAAATATAGATCCTATGATTGTGTGCCTCAAGATCAAACGAATCTTTCTGACATAGCTATCAAATAAATATGACAAAAATGATGGAAAATCATATTATTATAAAAATCATACCTGAAAGTCACAAATTCTTAAAATATATCTCAGCCTAACCCTTCGGTGAATACAGGCGTGATGGTATGTTAATATATTTTTTATGATATAGTGGGTATAATAGCTATGTTTTTAACTTTATTCAAATTGATGTGAAAGTATACTTACGTGTTTACTAAACGGTACAATACTTGTAATGGACGCGGCGCGAGTTGGACGTGCGCCAAGCGGAGATAAACGACACTCAACATACACGGAGTTTAGAAATAAATACATTTTGTGTACCTCGAATGGTTTTATACTACACGTACTGTATAATATACATGGTAAATTTCCAATTTCATTAATCAATGTCTAGACAATTGTGGTATCAATAGCACAATCTGTAATAACATTTTAACATAATTGCATAAAATGTTATCTGTTAACATTTTATGCAATTATGTCAATATCATGTGGCTAACAACCCATCACACGACGATACCGGATCGGCCAGAAAGTTTGCAGTGGACGTAAAAAAATCTCGTAACATAGTTATATCTTGCATTTAATTTTTGAAAGAGGTCTTTTAGATGTAAAAGTTGTTATTAGATAATTACCACAATGGTCAATGTCAATACTATGTTTTCGGTACCAAAACCTGAGAAATTGTATGTACACGGTGGATTGGGGAATGTATTGTAGGCAAAATTGTGTTTTATTATTCTCATAAGAAAAACCATTGTCTAAGGATGAATACATTTTACACCCAAATAAAAACAATCAAACCATAGCCTAATTTAAATCGATCCTAACACCATCTAATTCTAATTAAAAAACAATACTTATACATATTCGTGAGTCAAGATGAATATTTACCAGTAGTTACAATATCGGTATTATAGTACCTACTGATAAGTAAATTAATTACTTAATGTCTGGAGTCTCTCAAGTCAGACACCTTGGCCTCTCCGCATAATCTGCACTTTAAACCACACAATCAATATTACCATTCAAGCATTACCAAGACCCCCAATACTCTACCGCATCCCCCCACATCTGCCCCCATAAGCGATCCGAGCGATATCATAATCGGATCGGTGCAGCGTCGATATTATTTGGCTAAGATAAACTAGGGATATGCCTTTAATCCTATTATTATAATGGCTCTCGCTCCGTTATTGTGTTCTCTTTGATTAGTGATGGGTTAACGATCGTTTAGCATGTAATTGTGATGTTTGAAAGCCTCGTGAGAAATATTTGAAGGAGTAGTTTTTAACTGGCTAGTTTTGATATAGCGTCGATTACATTTGAATGTTAAAACAAACAAAACAAAACAGAATCTTCTATATATCCTGGGTCATTTTTACACAGCACCATCTAGTCCCAAACTAAGCAGAGCCTGTACTATGGGAATGGGAACTTTTTTTTTAAAAAGAGTATCTATGGAGTGTCTTGCCGGCGCTTCTCCATAAGACCCACATTTTTTTGGAACCGTGCAACTAGTTTAACGTTTCAAAAGTACCTATTTATATGGTCTAATTGAAATAAAATATTTTGAATTTTGAATTTTAACTAGACAATGGATATAATACTAATATACTTTTTTTTTGTAAATACATACTTATAATACATAGAAAACACCCAGACAAACACAAACACTTAAGTTCATCACAATAAATGTTTGCGTCCTGTGGGAATCGAACCCACGACGTCGTGATCTGCAGTCCGGTACTCCAAACACTAGACCACAGACGTCGATATAATACTAGCTTTCCGCCAGCGGCTTCGCCCGCGTGGTCTCGGTACTTCTTTTACTTTATAGCCTATGCCTATGATAGTGTGATCCCAACGGTGAAAGAATTTTTCAAATCGGTCCATTATTTTCGTAGCCTATTCAATTCAAACAAAGAATCAAATCTTTCCTCTTTATAATATTAGCATAGATATTCTTCTGTGCGTGTGTATATGACTAAACTACCCCTATCCGGCTGAACTGATGATCCCTCGATAGTTTAGATCCATATAGGTGGCACTGCGATCAAGTTCGACAGGATAACGTTTGTCCGGTCAGCTAGTTATATCAAAAACATAAATTAATTAATATTCAGATCGTATTTATTATTACTAGTAGTTTTGTTTATTTTACATTAACTGTTGTCCACAGATTACTTAAAAAAATTAGGGGATTATTTAATGCACTGTAATCAGGTGTTTAGGTGTGAAAAGGTAGCAGACAAACAGACAGACAGAGTTACTTTCGCAATTATAACATTCGTATTAAGTAACAGCTACACAAAGATTGACTGTATCATAGCTAAGTTGTCGTATTAATGTTTTACGAAACAATTAAATTCAATCTCATCTATGGTATCGAACTTATGTCCTTTCATCTATAGTATCGAACTGGTCTCGTAGTGTACAAAGATTTAGCTCAGGGTCATGAATCTTTTTAAAATACGACAAGAGAAGGTTAGTGCCACTTCCCCAGGAGGCAGACAATTCATGAGGACTTCCGTACCCCCGAAAAATGAGCTCCATTCGTGCCGACATTAATCAGTCAAACATACACAGCCTATGACTTAAACTTAGTCTGAGAGCTTGTTTCATCAACTTTGGATAGCCGTTAATAGGGAATATACGTCTGACTTAAAAAAAATCAAATATTTTTTTTTTATGAACTTTATCGTTTTAGAATTATGTTTATGTAGATATTTTTTTATATTATTTCTATAAAAATTTAGAAAATAATTATTAAAAAGTCCAAAAAAAATGTTGGAAATTTAAATCACTTGAAACGCAACACTATCGGTCAAATGGAATATGACGTCAAAGTCTACTGTTGTGTCTGTTGTACGTGGTTGTTTTGTTGAGAGAACGTAGACTTTGACGTTACGGCAAGCGCGCCAAAATTGAATATCTGTCTCATAATTTAATAATTTTTTTTTGTTACTTAATTTTAGTTTTAAGGCGCTGGAATTTTTTTACGGCTACATAACGATATAAAGTATCGTTTAAAAATATAAAAAAAATGTGCATATTCCCTATTGGCAGATAAATAAAAAATGGAACAAGACTTGTATGAAATTATGTGCCAAGTAATTTAACGGGAACTTACTTGGCAAGTAATGAAACAAGGCTTGAATGTCATACATTTACACTAGTCCATCGCAACATTCAGTTTGTATGAAGGAACTGAACGTGTTCTCATTAGGCTAGCTACAACTAATTCATTCGCGCCAAATTTCTAGTTTTACGCGGCACGACTGCCGCCAGACCGAAGCAATCCTTAGGGAAATCACATTTTCCAGCAAAATGTTTATTAGAAAACAGGTGGACTCTACCGGGCTGTGAGTAGGTAATACCTACTTCCGAGAAATAATGACTGTATCTCTAACTGTACCAATTTACTATACATAATTACATAATATATAAAACTAGCTGACCCAGCAAACGTTGTTTTGCCATATAGGGGTGGGTCATTTTAGGGGGATAAAAAATAGATGTTGGCCGATTCTCATAGATACCGGATAAGCACACAAAATTTCATACAAATCGGTCCAGCCGTTTCGGAGGAATATGGCAACTAAAACTGTGACACGAGAATTTTATATATTAGATGTACCATACCGCTTAAATAACCGAAGGGTTAGGCAGAGAGTACCTTCTGATGAGGCACACATACAGTTCACTAACGTGTTTTGTTAAGATCGGTTAATGAGTTGCTGTGTTAGCCAATTACTTCGCTGCTATATTAATAAACCCATCACTCATGTTCCTTGATTATAACTTGTAACTAAAATAATTTTAGTTTATTTTCTGTTTCTCTTTATGATGTGTTTTAAAACGTTAAACTATTCTGCAAATACAAGCTTCGAGCTGCAGTATCTGGAAAAATGTAACAAACTGAGCTGCCAAAAATATTTGTAGCAATCTGTCACTGTGCCTGTTCACCCCATAAATTTAAGCAGCGTAACGATACACATTATGAGATACATGAATTCGATTCCGTTAACTACTTTCTCTCTTTTGTTGGATAATGAAGTTAGTTCCGTGGCGGATCAGTTGGATTAGCAACAGTTAGGGGAGTTTTAATGTGACCCTTTACGCGTTTGATGTTCGGGTGACGTCACTTTGTTATGTTAAACGTTCCTAGAATATTTTTTTTAATTTTTAGTAGGTACATAATATTCTTTCGATCCAACATAAATAATCGCTGTCTCACAAAATAAACTCACGCCGAATATGTTTATTTATGTCATGATCATCCACAAAGCCAGTCTGCTAACTTGGGTCAGTCTTACGTACGCATCAATTTGCGCGCTACATGATCCGTACACTGCCATTCAAACGCATCAAATGTTAGTTAATCACAATCGGCGCACAATTAATTGTATGGTAATACACGTAATACCGATCGATTACACTGGCGGACATAATCCTGTGTGCACCGGTAAACGGCCGATCGTCGGTCGACACACCCGTGACAGCTCGTTAACACGTAATTGCGAGACAATAATCGACAGAACTAATATGTGGAATTAGCTGGAGTATCCACCTGATTGCACGGCAGTACACAAATCACACGTACTTGCTGTTCATTGAGCTACTATATCGTTAATTGATGTTTTCGTGGCTCATAACTTCGTACTAATTATGTATGTCCAACATACAAAGCCGGTATATTTTTTTAAATTAATAATTTTATTTCGTTTCTGAAATACTTTTTTCAACTAGTTAAGACCTTTGTTTATGTTTTTATTTTGTAAGTAAAATACAAAGAAAGCTGCTTAATAGACAGTAGAAACCTACAACAGTTTATTTTAAAATTGTTTTTCTTTAAAAAATAACAAAGTAAAATAAAACCTAGACAAAACAAAATCCTACAATCCGATTACTTAAAAAAACATAAAGATTCATTTCTCATAATAAAATATCGTCGCGTAATTCAACCTAAAATGCGACGAGCCATAAATAGTAGCTCAACACGAAAATTAATGAAATAAAGGGTACAGAGAAAAACGTTAATTTGCTTTAACGAAGCGACATTTATTTTTATTTGGCGGGTACCGTTTTGTTTGACCGCAAGTGTACGTTTGACAACATTATTAAAGCAACTCGTCAAAGGAAAATGTTCTCTAGACAGTTGCACATAAAAGTGATAATTATCGTAGCAAAATCTATTTGAATCTTCCATTGAAATGCGACGAGGTCTTCAGGTTGTTTTTGTGTTTGTTTGTTCACTGTCTGTCTGGGTCCTTGTAAATTGATAGCATTGCTTCTAGCACGGAGGCCACAAACCAAATACTAGGGAACAATGTTCAGTATAAGATTTGTTAATGTATTGGTATCGTACCAAACTAAGAAAAGGTTTTAGTACATTTAATCAGTAATCTTATTTCAAATAAATCCTAAAATAAAATTGACTGTTATAAAAAGGTTATACTTAAACTACTCTATAGTATAAACAAAGTTAAAACTTTCGCGGTAAAAATACGCGTAAATTTTGTAATATTTTTGTTAAATTTAACTTTAAAACTTTTGTAATAACAGCGTCTGTTTGTTTACAAAAATGTCAACTTGACACTGAGACGTAACAGTAATGGCTCGTAAATATTCATGAGGAGAGTTCGGCGGGAGAGTCGAGTTACTGGCGCGAGTGCTACTTATTTGCTGGGTAACTTAATTGCGAGTAGGGTAGTAAGTGTCATGTTCGACCTTGGTACTTATTAGGTGACTTTTGTTTATAGGACACCGGTTACAAACTACATTATTGCTTTATATGGAAGGTATTATATTACTTTGTATGGAGTTGTAGGAAGTTTCCATGAGTGACAGTTATGCCTGAGAGACATGAGGCTGGTTTTGTCAGCCAGGATACTTAGCAGCATTAGCTTCATTCTTAAGTAGCCGGTCAGAAAGCTAGAGCCGGATTCTTTAATAGGATGAAGTTCTGTGTGATGAGCAAATAAGAAAGAAATAGCAAAATGAAGGTAGCAAACAGCATAGTTATTATTAGGCATCTAGGTTATAAGATTGCAGTCGAAATAATAATAAATCTGATAGGCAATTTACACCTTAAGGGTATTCAATAACAATCATTATTGACACTATTATTTATTACTACACTACACTATTAACAAAAGTAATAATTATGAACATGATCAGAACAAAATGTTATATTGAAACAGCGTTTTTACATTTATTTGAATTCCAATCTAAGGCAGCATACATAATTATTTCTCCCCAAATGCAAAAACTTCTCCCCCTATCAAAACGAACAGTGGAAATTAAAAAAGAAATATTGTATGGTAAAGTTTTCTCTTCCCCATAAAGTGAGGGAAACAATTCTTCAAGTGTGCCATCTGTCGATACTGTGTCAAAGTTAAATTAGGTATATTTGCTAATAATTCTTTTGATGTTTAAAATTAATTTCTAAGTATTTTTGAAATTATTCCCTTTTTTTTTAATACCGAGTCCTGGTAGAGTTCCTGAAGTGTGTGTTGGACTCTCTGTGAAAGTGCCAGTAGCAGCCTGCTTCACACTTCAAGGTTTTTGTTCTATATTAAAATCTGAATGAATTAATGCACACTGCACAAGTAATTCGATTTGTGGAGGACTCGCAGTCACGATCGACATCTAGCTACGTCATAATTAATTAGTTCATTGCTAATATTAATAGGGCTTTCATCATCCACAAATGCTCGACTAATATTACTTAGATGTAATGACATAAACAGCTGTCGTTTGTACGAAAATTGGCAATTTAATTAAGTTGATCGCGTGCCCGAGTGCATTGTATTGAATCTCGCATATTGTAACTTTCGAAAATGGTTAGGGAGTTTTTCACCACTCCTGAATAGCGGTTAACCGTTTATTAAATATGCTATGTATATATGTATTTGCTATTGTAATTGTATATATTTTAGTTCATGTATGTGTATGCTTTAAGTCGTATATAAAAAGTATGTATAATTTTGTATTTTTGTTAATTTTGCCAAAATGAGCGTTTAATGCATCTGCCACGCTTTGTCTCTATATCACCCAATGGTTGACTGGTAGAGAATGCTTACAGCATTAAATCCGCCTCTGTACAAACTTGTGCAAAAAGTTTTAAATAAATAAATAACCGCCAGATAACTTAAAGAATGGAACAAAATTTGTTTAAATTATCTGCCAAATAATTTAACGGGAACTTACTGAGGGGGCGAAACAGACCGTTATCCGACAAATATCGATCGCGTACACCCCTATAGATTGCGATTCTATTACTTTACCCTATTAATATTTTTCTATGAATAACAGTAATGTGCAAAACGCATTACTAATAATCCTGTCAACCCCTCCGACTGAGTGAGATGTGACGTATGCGTTAAGGGGAGGGGGAACACAATAGCTAGAGTTAAACACGCGACCTTTGAAACGGGAGATAAGGGTTGGGCCCCACTGGTCTACTTAGATTAGCATTTTAAAAGATATCGTAGTCTTGTAGCAAATCGTGTTACGTTTTCAACCACAGATTTTCTCTCAAAAAAGCCGATACTGAAGTTTTTCTCTGGGTATTTCATGATCAGTCACAAAGTAAGTTTTGATATCACTGGCTGCTAGTAGAGCCTCGGTGATCTATAGATAACACAAATATTTGACTCGGTAAGGAATCTAGTTCACGGTACTGTCGTAATAATAGTGTGGTAAGATGAAGTAAGTTTATTTTGACTGAACGTTGGTTAAAGTTCATCTCACCATTAGAAACACTAGACATCCTGCCTCGCATAGACCCCGTATTTAAGACCCCTGGGTTTAATTTCAGGTTGAGCAGTTTGACTGAGTTTTTTAATGAAATTCTCAGCGCAGCAGCCTGGAGTCTGGACTTGTGCCCGGTTAATGACAATAAAATTACCCCTTATTAGATGAGACCTAAACACACCGATGAACTGTAGATGCTCGCACAGTATACCTCTGCTTAAGCCCCCGGGGAATACAGGCGTGATGACTACATGGTATGTATTAAGTTATACATAGAAATCGTGACTATTTAGCAAGTTAATCACCTGTTACAAGAGTCAGTTCACTAGAAGTTATTTAATGAATACAAGCTTTCGTCATTCATATACATCTTCCCCCCATTTTTGCAATTTTTCATTACTACTTCGCTCCTATTAGTCGTAGCGTGATGGTATATAGCCTTCCCTGATAAATGGGCTGTCTAAAACTAAAAGAATTTTTCAAATCGGTCCCGTAGTTTCGGAGCTTATTCAATACAAAGTAACATTCAGTCAAATCTTTACTGTTTATAATATTAAGTAGTATAGATTAGTACATCTGGTAATGGATTGCGAAGGTCACGTTGGTAATGACCGCTTATGATATACGATTATGACCTCTAAGACTTCAGTAATGGTAAGCTATTCATACTTCATGATCTAAAGGTCTATTAAGCCACGTTTTAGGTCATTTGAGCTGAAAAATTGACGTAATGAATGAATAAGTAGTTAGTCAATTTGTGTGAGTATATTTTGGAGGGCCATTTGATAACGTTTACCGCTAATGTCTTTTGCGACGTATACTCTAGAGGATTTATATGGTAATGGATGTTTTAATACATATTAAGAATATTTTCGAACTCTAGGGAGTCTTTTTGAGTATTGTTGAAGAATTATTGGCTGTTATTTATGTATAATACTAGCTTTTCGCCAGCGGCTCCACTCGCGTGGTCTGGATATTTCTCATAACTTTCATCCCCTATTTCCACCTCTTACAGCCATTTCTTCGCATTAAAAAGTAGCCAGTGTCCTTTCTCAGGCTCTAGACTATCTGTGTACCAAATTTTATTCTTAAATTTAGGCGTGAAAGTGCGACAGACATACAGAAAGACAGTTACTTTCGCATTTATAATATTAGTAAGTATAATATTTAGCTTGACCCGCTTCGCGCTTAGGATCACTAGCCTACCGAGGAAGTCTATATTAAGTACCTAAGTATATAAAATTTGCATGTTAAGTGGAACAGCAAACTTTTTATAGTGCTTTAACATGGCATATGTGAAAAACTGTCGTCACTGCACCCCCGCCAATCGACGCCAGAGTACGTAAAGTAACACATTTTATCGTTCGTGTTCACCTCTGGCCTACTTCGGCGCCATGTCATTAATTTGCATCTATCTGTAATTAGGGCACACACTAGCGATTGCGCGACTCTCTGACGCACGTTCACACAGAATATTCTCTAGGAATTTAATTGCAAACAGCAATTTTTTTTTTACTATTGAGACTATTATAAAATCGGTGTCAGTGTAAGGATACCTCAATAGGCCACCAGACTTGACACCAGATTACCTTAACAGACCATTATCCATAGTATCTTCGTAGATTTACATTTATTTAAGCAGGCAATACTAACGAACTATGCATAACAGCTGGATTTTATAAATACAATTTTACTTGCATAATTATGTATATCATAATATCTAACATCGCACATACTTCGCAGGGAATGCATATCCATAACATTTATCTTGTGTCTTCTGTATACCCAACATACAGTTCCATATATGTACCCACTTACCTCATGTTCATTGTATGACAGTACGACCTTTACCCCGACGTCCCGTCGTTGTGAACCGTACTTTAAACGCTAGTTAGTCAGCGACTGTAATTACCGGCGCACATTGATCGACGGCGACGCGAGCGATCTGACCATACCCCTGAAACGACGCGAGCGATGCGACCATACGACTGACACGACGCGACGCTAGGATTATGTCTACGTTATGTCAGGCGCTTTGTATACAGGTTTTTGTAGCTCTTGTGTGCGGAACGTACAGTCACGATCGCAGCCATATAAACACTTACAAAAAAAGCGATTATTTCATGAAAGAATGATTGCAAATTGGTGATAACCCCAATGTCACTTTAATATTGGTTCGTAAATACTGTGTTTGTAATGTGACAAAATTTGTATTAGTACTTTAGGAGAAAATCGTTTAGAAGTTTTGTTAGTGTATACATGTTTTTGCTCGTGACTGTACATTGTTCTGGTTAAGTAGATAGTAGGTGTGATTTTAGATCACAGCTATCTTGCTTGGTATTATCAAGACGAGTTCTGATATACAGAAAAACTGCCTTTGTACTCAAAAGTATTAATTGTGATACAAAAGTACCTATCACAAATAAAATTATCATAAACGGAGACAAAACTGTGGTATGAATTTGTTACTAAGTTTATTGATCAACTCTGATTTTATGCTTCTTTATCACATTGTAAGTACTGTGGAGGTTCTCGAACTCCACGGTACTCGGGTACGGTGCCGAAATGATACAAGTATTATTATTATTCGACTTTGTTTTATTTTTCACTAAATCCTTGTACATGTCATTGTGTCCGTGACACATCTACTTCTAGAACAGTCTACTCTTTATTTATAAATGCTTGTTTTAACTGCCAGCTATTTAACAAATATTGATAGCGACCTTTTTGGTCTCTACAGTACCTCCTCAATTTAAGCCAAACCTTGATTCTTAGTGTAGATTGTAGATTTGTTTATAGCTTCATGAGATCTTTGAAGGACAAAGATCCCTTCGCAAAGAAATAAAGCTTCAATACTTTTATCGTTAACAGTATCTTCCAAATAGAGGTCCAAAGTGCAGCCAAGTATAAAGACTATTTATAATAATGTGTGCCATGTACCTCCATCAGGCGGCCTCGTTCCGTCGGTCCGCCTGTCCGTTAACGGGTACAATGTACTTGGGCGCGCACTGCCAGTCCTGGGATAGTTTACCTGATTACATTGCGCTTGATTGTTGTTTTAGTTTACTAGTGTGTGTGTTTATGAGAATTGGAAAAGAACAACACCAACACATAGTTGTGATTAAAAGGAGAAGGTTTTGTACAGAAAGTAGAGTTTTAAATTCTTTAGCAGAAGTATCAATAGGCCAGCAAAAGAGAATCTTGTTGAAATGTTATGTTATTTTGTAGCTCAATTTCTGAGCTATAATGACGACTAAGATTTGGGAATAGACAAGAAATTTGTGCAATTACAAATTATGGCATATTATATCTATTTATAGCAATAAAATTGACGGTTTTTTTAAAATAAGTTCTTAAAGTCAGTAGTAATTATAGAGAAACAACTACAAATACTTGATTTATTTATATCTCAATAAAGACACACGAAACTAATTAGCCAACATAATTTACGAGCCAAAACTCGTGCTGTCATGTTGGTAGCTCGATGTTTACGGGCCGCATATTACGGCTATTACGGGCCCTCTCGAAGGAGTAAAGCTCCAGATCGCCGCCGGCCCGGATCCGGCCGGATTAAACCGGATTGAGGCGGATCGCGCCGGTCCCTGGGCCGGACCGGCTCGTCGTAAATCTGTCGCCCAACGTTTATTACATGGATTTTATTAAGATCTTCTTTGCGTTGCTCCAACGTTTATTATTAGATAAAATATTATTTATAATAATAATTTTGAAGATGTTTCAATTTTTTCGCCGATAAAAAGGGTTCGGTTAAATATAGAGGTATTATTATTAGGTTATTGATAGTGTGCTGGTATTATTATCTCGATAAAATTAGAAAATGTAACACAAGAAATTGTTTACATAACAGATTTTCTTTTAATAATAATTTAGGTAAACTGAATGACCTTAAATAGCCTAAATTGACCACCACATCATCCACAAATCAGCCAATAAGTACGTTTGTTTTAAGTACTTAATAAATTAGGTACGCTAGCGAAAATGCTAAAATACTTTGATAAAAAAACGAAATTTATATTCGCGATCATAAAACAAGCAAAAAACAAAGTTGATCTATGAGAGAGTTCATTATAATTTTATCGTCCCAACCCTCCAGGATACTAATCGCCCGCGGGATGTATTCTTACACTAATTAATTTATTCTCTAATAACAAAAAACGTTCGTGAAAACTTTTGCAAATTAAAACTGAAAAACGCTACAAAATAATTTTCAGTGCTCGTGTACCTAAGGTGAAATGAGATAGCTTCACTACGATGGATCATCTGAGTTTTAGAGATCCTTATCGTTCAAACCATTATGTTATATACTGTCATAAGACAGTGAGAGGGGGTCGAGGGAGGTAGTTAACCTCACATACAATAGAAAACAATTAAATAAATAAAGAAACAAATAAAACAAATGAGTAATTATAAAATAAAATAAAATAAATATCCTGGTACATTTTTACACAGCACCATAAGTCCAAACTAAGCAGAGCTTGTACTATGGATACTTGGACAATGGATATAATACTTGTATACTTTTTTTGTAAATATATACTTATAATACATAAGAAACACCCAGACAAACACAAACACTTAAGTTCATCACAATAAATGTTTGTGTCCTGTGGGAATCGAACCCACAACCTCATGATCAGTAGTCCGGTACTCGAACCACTAGACTACAGACGTCGCCAATTCTTCAAGTTTTATTTATACTCTAGTGTATTTAAGTTGGTTCATGTTAGAAGATGAATATTAATTTTATGTAGATGAGACAATTAAGTAAATGAACTAAAAGAATTATAATACTTTATTTTTTTTATACCCACAGTCTGCCAGTATGTTTAGGTCCAAGTAGGAAACAAAGCCTAATGCATAATTAACCGTCCAAACTCCCCACTACAAACTACTCTTAGAGTTTCTCAATAGAACAACTTAATTGCATTGCAAGCATTTGTTCGACCCTAAACCCTTAACTTAGCAACTGCGATTTTCAAGACTGGACAGTAAGGTATTGTATACTAAGAATGAATTTAATAAACCACAGCTGACATAGCTGCCATAGACCCAAATAAACCCTAAAGAAACTATTAGTCAGTTGAAATTGAGAAAATAGAATATCTCATTAGTCGGTCCAGTTGTCGAGAATAGTCCCGAATCTGAGGTTTACGAGCCAACCTGATTTCAGTACTAGATGAGTTTCATTGTGAGGCCTAAAACGATTCTATTTAAGTAGTCCCCTTGCGAACGTTTAATTTTAATAGACCTTTTGTTTCTTGTGAAAGCGTAGACTAAAATTAAGGTTTACAAATCTTTGCGTTACTATTTCTGTAAGTACCTAAGTAGAAACAGAATCGTTCTCTTTATAAGTTTATATTAATATTTTACGGAAAACGATCTTGGGGGACCAGCTTAGGTACACATTTATTTACGCTTCTAAAATCAACTTTATTTTATAAACACTTTTTACGTTTAAAATAAAAAAAAAGTATCTTATCTCCTTTCATTGAATGCGGAACCGCATAAAACCTGTGCGGCGCACTTCACAACATTTTTTACCGAAGGGTGGGAGCGAGGGGGTTCTACGATAAATCGCGGCGATCCTCAACAAACAATGTTTTTGAACGTTATTAATGGCTTCACCCGAGGGATGCTACTATCATCTGCTGTCATTCTTTCTTTTGACGCTACACAAATAATTTGCCAAGTTTTTTTCAAGAGCTCTCCTTACGTTATAATTACTGGAGTCTCCGCTTGTCAGTTCATTCTGCGCAACATTATTTGTTTTGTTGAAATAAAATTAGGGTAATTGGCGTGACTTTCAGCTTGGGTGCGTTCATTAATATTTTTAATAATCAATTTAAAAGTATTGGAGGGTTTGGTCTCAGAATTTATGATGATTTTGATGTTAGTCTAAGAATTCAACCATTATTAATAACTACAGCAGATTAACTGCAGATTGTTCATCTGCACAAAATAATATCACAAAAGAAATAACATACAACATAATTCTAAAAATTATCTTATATTAAATTGTATATACCTGCTTAACATGTCTTAAGTAAATTAAAAACTAGGAAAAGCCCGAGAATCATTTGAATAAATTACGTAAGCTTATGAACGACAAAGAAAAAGAAGCAAAGATCTTTATGATACGCTATACCTACTATAAATTATTTAAACTCGTGTAATATTCCAAGAAAAATGATAAGTAGTACCATTACTGTCTAGCACTTGAAAATAAAGAAAAAGTCTTTATCACGAGACACCAGGGAACCTGCATTCTTTGCCTACTTCGGAACTGTGATATATTTTCACCAGTTTCAACAAAGGTATACACGTGACAAATTATGTGTAATGTCATAAAAATGGCGGTGAGAGGCGCCACCTGTCGGTTGCTCGTGAAATGTGGGCAAAACGTGCTGATCTTACATTGAACTTTGTCGAGACTATTTGCCACAATAACCGACACTTGAAAATGGCCGTAATATGTAGCTCAGGACCGAATGATATCCCTTGATATTTTATAGGGGTCTATTAAATATTATCTGTAAGCAAAAGTTTCTGTTGGGATATACCTTAGTCATCAGCGACGTGACTCCTCGATAATAAGTCAATCACCGATCTTTTTTGCTTTAATACTACGTATAAAATAACTTTATCTGATTCTTACGCTGAAAGAGCCTTTAATAATGACCCTGGCAGTGATTTATCAAAATCGTCTTTGAGAAGTAAACTATGTTGTATAAACATAATAAAAGTAATATCGTGTCCTCGTAACTTGAAAGCTAAAAGCAGAAAACTTATTCTCAAGAATCCAACTCTACAAAATAATAATGTTTTCCTCTAATCTGGGTAACCAAATACCTAATCAGTTAAAATTTATTTAGAATTTAAGTAGGTATGCCTCAATATAATAGCTAATTTAGGGTCCTTTACGCTATAAAACCAAATGGAGTTGGCAGTGATTCATTAAGCGAATTTTAGAAATGGGCCTACGATAGTACCCTAGGGAAGCATTCCCCGTCCATTTATTCCTGACGATACGACGCGACTATTTATAAAGGAAAGCTATTTTTGAAATTGTTAATTGACTATTTAGAACCTACTGCGGTCCATACCTGCGATGGCAATTATAAAAATGTGGTTTATATTGCGTTTATTGTCTAAATCAGATGTGATTGTACTGATCAAAAGGTTTTTAGCGGTACATTTTTAGCAGTCAATAATTTATAGACGGAATAAATAGATAAAAATTTTAAAGACAGGTAACACAAGAAAGAAATAGTTACTTTGATGTTAAAGTGTGGTTAATGCTGTCGGAAATAAGTATATTTACTTATAGTTATGGAAGTATTTTTACCAAGACATTATTAACCTTATAATTATCTGAACACAGTATTATACTAGTACCTACAATAGTAGTTCTACTAAAACGAAATTAAATTTGTGCACATGTCTGTTAAAAATACTAGGTATTCAATTTAATCACTCAAATCAAAAATAAATCATCAACATAACTCTTGATAAAATCCCTTGTCACGATTCCAAAAATAATACGTTGGTACTTCAACAACAAACGTAAATGTTTTTAAAAAATAACGCCGCTGACAATGGCGAGTATTTACGGTTAGCTCGTCAAAGGGCCTCCGAGAGCGGCACCTAAAATATCTTGTAAACAGTCTCCAATACTGACTAGGACGTTGTGTTGTGATGCAACAATTATGGAATAGCGTTTTGAATCAGTCAGATGAAAAGACCGCTACAAAAATTATCTTTAAAAATATTCCCAGTAAAAAGTTATTGTCAGTGAAAACAATTTTTAGATAGGTATCAACATATTTTATAGCAATAGTTAACCTGTTAGAACTAATCAAGTAGTTATAAAGCCAAAGACCAAAAAGCCATACAATTTTTGAATCGTTTATGCAAATATTTAGTTTTCCCAATATTCAAACTAGCCTGAGTTAATGAGTTTGAAATTTGATATATATTGAGCTATTTTGCTGTCCTATTCAGCATATTTAATCCCATATGTGGGTGAATTGCGCAAGCAAAAAAAATACACGGCAAACCTGAGAACGGTAGTGCAATGTGCTGATTTTTAATTTTATAAATTTTTCCTCAATAGTTTAAGTACTCCTCTACCTTGACAAAAAAAATCATTGATTTCTACCCTTTAATATACCAAAAAAAATAATTATAAAGTGTTATTTTATCATCACGGTGGCCTGTCCTGAACCCAATTCCGTTCATAAAATACCTTCCCCTGCAAATACATTCGTAATATGGATTTAAATCGATTTTGATATTATTAAATTATTACATATTCGATCAAATAAAACGATTTTTGTTTCTTTATCTTCTTTCTCATGGATTTGACAGGCAGTTAACTTTTGTCTGGAAAAAAGTTATCATTTCAGAGGACAGTAAGTTTTAGTAGAATAGCCACGTCAACATTGCGTTGTTACGCCCCTCTCACCTTTCCTCACTTCGGATCAATCCGGCTCAAGCTCTCGGCGCAAACGCACCGGTCCCAACGTCTTGCCGTTTCCCGCCAAAAAAGTAATTTTATCATTTCAGTAATAAGGGGACAAAAATAGTTTCATTTCGGTGGCTGATATATATAAAGGTTTAGAGATACTTATGTCAGATACAAAGTCATAGTTTTGTAATGTAGGTACTTTTACCTAGAGTGTAGATTAGATTATTCGGGTGTATTTGTATTTAAATATATAAAATATATACATATATCTATCTAGTTAGTACATGTATATATTTTAGATACACATTTGTTCGGCTCAACGATGATGTAATGCGTGTGTAAGTCACCACAGTGTAGATTATTATTTCTAGATACTAATTGTCTACAAAATAATTACTTCGAGGGTGTACCTTCATTATAAGTGCCTTACCTTTATTTTTATATAATTTATTATGAGTACTGAATTACCAAAGATTATATAAGTAAAGAAACAATTCATTCATATCATAATAAACATTACATAATATCATTCTTTGAGGTTATTAAGTAAAACCTCAAAGAATGGTATATGTAATACTAACTGTAATTCTGTATATTAATTACTAGCTTCCCGCCAGCGGCTTCGCCCGCGTGGTCTTATAATTTTTTCCCCGTTTTTGCTACATTTTTCATTACTACTACGCTCCTATTAGTCGTAGCGTGATGATATATAGCCTATGTTACTCGGGGATAATGTAGCTTTCCAAAGGTGAAAGAATTTTTGAAATCGGTCCAGTAGTTTCGGAGCCTATTCATTACAAACAAACAAACAAACAAATCTTTCCTCTTTATAATATTAGTATAGATGATATTAAAATAACTGTCTCAGTGTTTATCTAAAATTTGTGAAAATCAAACCTAACAAAGTACGGAACCCTGGCTGCCCGGCACGGTTGTTCTTAACTGTATCATTTCGGTGGATTTATTTCATTCCGGTGCACAGTCTATCATTTCGGTGGTAATTTTTATCATTACGGTAGACACTTTTCATTTCAGTGGACTCTTAAAAATTCATCCTTAAATATTTATGTAAGTTTTGATGATATTTAATGTCCACTCACGCACAATGTTACAAAATAGGCTAAAGTTTTATTTGTCACTAAAAATATGTAAATAACATTGAAATAAAAAAATCCCACCGAAATGACACATAAAAATCTCTTGTTGAAATTCACCCATGTAGTTTATAAGAATGAAGAACAGAACATAGGAGGTTAAGGGTATTATTTTCTTTTATATTTTATAGAAAAATCCACAGTAGAAATATCTCACTTAATCATGGCTACCGTACAGGGTAAGGAGAGGTTTCCTTAAGTGGCGCTCAGCTGCCGCCGAGGTGCGGCCGCTCGCAATAAAACGCTTCCCTTTTAGATACACTCGTAAACCGTATAATATACCTACGTAGATATATTTACCATGGTCATTCCTTATCAATCTCTATTCCATTAGAATTTAAGACACGAATTGGCTTACATCAGATTCTGGTACATGCAAAGTCAGTATGCCTTCTTTAAGAGAATCTGGGGCTAATATTCAGAGACG
Organism: Acronicta psi; assembly: GCA_946251955.1. Classification (NCBI taxonomy): domain Eukaryota; kingdom Metazoa; phylum Arthropoda; class Insecta; order Lepidoptera; family Noctuidae; genus Acronicta; species Acronicta psi. The sequence continues at coordinate 13,164,455 of OX276484.1, read as the reverse complement.
ATGCTAAGCATAAACTTACGCTTCCGTATCTCAAATTGTAATACAAATTTGACATACGGAAGCATTACTTTACGCTTAGCATCGTCTCTGAATATTAGCCTAAGAGATAACTGACGTACTTTACAGTCCTGGCTTATTCATGCTGGATATTTGGCCTCATCATTAGGCTTTGACACATAAAAAAAACTAAAATGTTTATTGTTCTCCATTAACATTATAAATAAAACATTATTAGTGTTAGGAGCCTCCTCCTCCATAACATTATTAATACCGAGACTGTTGAACGCTATTTTAAATTCCACTACATTTCCAAATGGTGCATCATATGATAACTATAGAGTTATAAATGGATCGTTAATTACGTCCATAATCATTAAGCTCTTAACTCCAAACAAACACGTCTAATTCGTATTAGCCGCGTCAGTACAAATAGTTAGAGCCCAGTGACACGTGCGGTATCTAACACTCGTCTGTCTCTGTGTACATTGTTATTTGTATGTAGATTTGTTTCTATATCGTAATTTACCTGTCTTCATTATCGGAATTGAATAAATTTGCTACTACATATTTATTTGGATTTTACTGGATCGCTTTGCGTATGCTTGTTTGCCACCTTAGTGGTATAAAACAAGGTACTTATATTTAACCACATCTGTTTCGATTGGTACCGGATTTCAACATATTTTCGGCATAGGCTAAGAGCCTAGGAGGATGATGAAACTGTTATAGTGAGCCGTTTTTTCTCTTCTTCGGGATTAATTTCTTTCAATTTTGTTTCTACATCCACGTGAGCGAAGTCGCGGGCAAAAGCTAGTTGATTATTAAAAGTAGTAGTTTTATTTCAACCAGATATAATGATTTTTACCTAGTAATTTTTTCGTATATTTTCAACAAAAACATGGTATTATTGTACGAGTATATTACGACACTATCTTTTTACTATAGTCTAGAACTGTTTAGTTCAGTTTGGTTCTCAATATCCCAAACATTAGTTAGACATATAGGTACTATCGTTGCGTGTGCTCAAATAGTTAGTGCCCACTGACACATGAAACAACGCCTGTCTATCTGTCTGCATACCTGTGTCTACGTGTGCTATTAAATGTATACGTGTGTGTGTCTGTTTGTCAGGGTGTGCGATCAGGTGTACTAATCTCTCTTCATTGTCTGTATTTGCGTTTGATTTGCTAAAGAGCGGTTTGCTTGTGTTCATCGCTTTGAACCAATGAAGTATTTTTATTTGTGGTAGATTTTGGATAAAGGTTTATGAAGATAGTACTATGTACTTACTCGTTACATATCTTTTTTTATATAATTTTTAGATAACACCATTAAAAATATTTTAATGGCTATTCACATAATGATTACCGGGATGAATCTGTTTTTAAAGCCATTTACTCTGTTGAAAAGCCTAAAATGCCCACTTTGTAGAACATTTAGATAACATGTGATACGGAAAAAAGTAAATTAAAAAGATATCTCGCCCAGCGCTGCTGCCCGCGAGAGGGCTCGCCGTCCGCCCTATTATTTTATCCACATTTTACCCTCATTTTTAGTGTACGTACTGAAAATTGTGTGGTGTAAGTCATAAAATTTATCAGACTGACTCTTTTTGTGTAGAAAGAAATTTTTCCCTTCAAGTTTGAAGAAAAAAATTATTCCTTAATAAAAAAAACTGCTCCATACTAGGCTTGTCCGCCGTAGATGCATTTAAAAATAAAAATTCTACACCCCGACACTCAATGACGAATAACGACCAATATTTGACACCAGTACCGAAGCGTCAAGCCGATCGCTCAAGTGCGTCATTCATGCCATCGTCTATAACGTCTATCACCGCTCTCCGCCTATCACTTCCACCACTTCACCGCCAGCGCGCGCAGATTACACTGAACCTCACAGTTTCGGACCTCATTTGCTCGTAATTGATGGCCGCTAATCTTATTCCTACACAATTTATATAAGGACAGGTGCTTCCATATTGTCATGTGAATTAATTATTTGAAAAAAACCCGCGTAAAAGACTGCGTAAAAAGTACTAACTAAAAATCTAAAAACAAGCTCTGTGACGTTGGAAAATGTATTGCAGGCGGTCCCTCCTTCGGCAGTCGGGTAATTAATTAAAATATCAGTATAACAACCATTTGGTAAAAACGGTTAAAGCTAAATATTCCAGAAATAAATACAATTTTGTGTTACCCATTCCAAATACCTGGTATTTTGCGTTGAGTACATTCATATTGTGTTATATTGAATATTTTGAGCACAATTAATATCCTGTTCCCAGATAGGAGCAGTCTATAAGTAGTAACCGTTCTTAACAAAATTGAGATCCTGATATGCTTCGGAGAGCACGTAAAGTATCGACGAACATGATAATAGTGGAAGTAGGAACCTTAAACAAGCCTGACAACCAGTTTATCCCTCCCTCCTTTTTGTTGGAAAAAGATTAGGAGGATGAAAGATGAAGATAGTACCTAAAAATATTCTACTTCTTTTGGGACTGGGTAAGTACTTCTCCACTTAATATTCTTGCTCTGTCCCTACAAGCACGTACCTTAACTAATGAGATGTCGGGATTAATTAATTTTAAGAGTACAACCTCTCCGTTCGTCTTTCTTATCGGTGTTCGTAAAACTAAGCGGTATTAGGTGAAGCGGGTTTGTGCGACGAACGTGGAGTGTATTAGTATGAGGTATGTACACAAATCATCTACGTATTTAGTTTGCTAGATATTTACATTTTTAAAACGTACAGAAACTGTTCAGTACCTCAACCATGAGTTCTATCGAATGGCTTTCGATAGGTTTTTTACGCATCGAAACGCTGTAATCTCATAGCAGATTTTAGTTCCTGACGTAACCGCTAGAGGCGCTGCGAGGGTTTTCTCGAGGGAAAAACTCATGGTCCTGTGCCTCAGGTAGTTATTATAAAAACTGTTTTATTGTCGTGTGTTTTAAAGAATTTGGCAATAACACGCGCTTCAAAGCTATGTATTTTAAGTGGTAGAACTTTATTAAGAAAACTTTATGAAGAAAACCATTTTATATCCGTAGTATTCGAGCTTATTTTTACTTCAGTTCGATACATCAGACGTTTTAAGCAACTAAGCCCACTGCCTCTGATGCTGATTATATTGTGATATTTCTCAAGTTGCACATTGTCCGTTATATGGTGAAGAAGTTTTTCTAAAAATATGTATAAGTGCAAGAACAATATTTGCCCGTATTTGTCTTCAATGAAATACCTTACTCATAGGAGTACAAATAACCTGAACTATTGTAATGAAAATCGTTCACAAACTCATATTGGACCGTGATCCTTTCTGTGAATCGAAGTGCAATAGCTATTACAGCTATGATTTAACTTCACCTGATCAACATTCAACGGATTCCCAGCACCTGACTCGTAACTATATTTGAATCAAGACTTATTTCCCGGCAAGTAGAGAGTATAACTATTTATTAAGAAAATGTTATAATGAAAGTTGTTCAGCGAAGAATTTTCTTAGTTCGAAGTCAGTTCAAGACACTCAAGACTTCGCCGTGAAACTTTTATTTTCACTTATTATTTTATTTCATCTTTGGTTTAACTGTGGCTTTATCGGATAATGTTTTTGTGAGATTTTGGTTTTTGAATTAACATAGTTTTGTATTCAAGTACTGTAAGTGGAGTAATATGTACTGTTACTTTTGTTTTAGATTCTGTTAAAAACAAAAGAATCATAAACATTTCTTAACAAATAAGTTTTATACAAACGTGCTAAAAATATCACATAAAGATGAAAGAAAAACCTTCTTCTCCTATGGTTTGTTCCTGAACGATTATTTTTAATTGGTTCGATACTTAGATATCACTGGGTAAGGCTGAGGATTCTGTTGGATTGTATTTTCCTGTACCAACCTCACGAAGCCAATTTGTACATGTCGCAGTAAAAAAACAACAACACAATAATTATACTTATAAATAGCAACATATTTATAAGTTGCATAATTATCTACCTTTAATAACCTAACCTAAATTAAAAATTTAGAAAACCCCCGACACGAAATGTAATTTGCCATTTTGTGGTGGCGGCCATCTTGGATTTGAAATTTATCATAGTGTATAGTATTCTCCTAGCTAAGCCCTTTCATTTGATACCCATATTGAGGGATTTGTGAATAAATATGTAATTCGCTATTTTGTGGCGGCGGCCCTCATGGACCGATTTTCATCAAACATAGCTAAGAACACTCCCGACTAATTCACCTTTCAAATAAAAAAAACAAAATAAAAATCGGTTCATCCGTTTGGGAGCTATGATGCCACAGACAGACACACACACACACACACACACACACACACACAGACACGTCAAACTTATAACACCCCGTCGTTTTTGCGTCGGGGGTTAAAAAGTACGGAACATCGGCACAATTATATTACTTTAAACACGCTCGTTAAAATAATTTAAATATTGAAATGATGAATTAATGTGATTCCGTATTTTCAGAAAAAAAAATGTATTTGCAATAACATAAATATTATAATATTATATTCACTGGTTTACACAAAATAGTTACATTTGCATAAGTAGATATAGCTATCATCAAAATCATTCCCACCAAAAGAGGTCCACTGTTGAACAAAGGATAGTACTATATCTGGTACCTACTGCACTAGAAACTGCATTGAGTGATAAATAACTCTAAATCGTTAAGACTACTTACCTATTTAAAAAAATATAATGTCGGGTTATGCGTGAAGTGTTGAATTATTTCATGTTGTTTCAGTGACCAGTAATTTTACTGGTTATTTTTACCTTTCAAACCGGTATACAATATACGAAAACAGCTCAGTGCAACAAATTACCTGAAACAAACGAAACATATCTGCTTTAATAACATCCGAACACACGAAATACAAAAGTGAAAGTTATTTCCCTGTTATATGCCCTTCCCAAAATAAACAATAGTTCTTATAAGCAGCTATGATGGCTTCAGAGGTACCGTATTCCCTCGCCGGTGATTCGCTAGGAAAGGTAAAAATACTCGTATAAATAACGTCTACTATCGTCGGCTTTATTCTTCACGATTCGATGTTCAAGTCAATATCGAAAATAATCAAAATATGTATTGTCTTTGTTTGGCGGTTGTGACACGGATTAAGCGAGTGATTTCACGTTTCAGGGGAAGTAAAGAAATAAGGTGTTCTATATTCAAATAGGAATCTGGCCCAAGATCGATTATGAGATTATTCATACGAGTAATAACTTGAAGAGACGATATGAAATACCAGAGTTAAGCAAAAGTGTACCTACTGAATGCAAATTTAGTACACTTTTACTCAATTTCAGATTGCCCCAAGCGATTGTAGTAGCGCTTGCGGCGAATAATGGACCAATGTGTATACATTTTAGAAGAACTTCATTTATTTATATTTGTTCCTTAACTAGTAATTTAAATTATAAATAAATCTAAGAGTATTTTAAAAGATGTTAAAAGTTATATGCTACTACGCGAAAACCATCAAATGCTACCGTTTCGAGACTTTAAAACTGTTGAACGGAAAACTTCTTTTTTAATTACAGTTATCCTCCACAAATCCATGTTCCAACAACAACGCTAAACAAAAACAAAACAGCTTTCCACCCACGCACACTCAACAATGAAAACAAAATTGCTTCGATACAATTGCTACTTTTTTGAACTGTTCCGAAAAAAATAACAGTGACTGTTGAAAAGTTCTGAGCAATAAAGCCCTAGTGAAATCAATTTTAATATCGGCCTCGCAATTTCTGTGCAGATGGAAATGGGCTATTCATTTCGTCTATGTCGTTAGCCATACGAATCGGACTTGTTAGCGCTTGTTGTGGCCCAAGTTGAGATCGGTTCACGGTTTGCTCGTAAATCGCAGGCTCGGGTTGTTTTGTGGAGGTCTGTGAGTTTTATTGATGTTATGCTCGGTTGATCGGTTGTATTGTGCATTTTTCATTTAGCGAAAGTTTGAGTTGGGAATGGTAAAGAGAAATTTGTTTTAGCATCGTATTCTTATGATGTCTACTCATTGATATTGACATCAGGGCTTGTCAAGTTGCTAACTGACATTAGAATGGAAGATTTAATCGAATTGAATTAAAAATACATTGGTATCAAAAGTTTTTGAAATTAATATAAAATATCCCTTCCAAACCTTTTGAAAATACGCCATTTTGATAAGCAATTTATAAATAAATCTGTAGCAGTAGCCAGTGTACTCGTTAAGGGGTACCTACAAAGGTTTAGCTAGAGGCTACGTAGGTACCTACCCATTGGTCTTTATAATACATTATCTGTAAAATCGAGTTCAAAATGTTTCAGAAAAAGTATTTTTATATCGCCATTTTATTTATCTAAGACCATACTGCAAGTCTGTAACGTATGAGTTCCATACCTACAAATAGGCATAAATTATTCCCCTTCATTAGATACGAGGAAAAACGACTCTTTGACCCTGTGATGTAATTGTGAACCGACTAAATGGCGGGGCGTATGTACGCTTTCAATTCGGTGTTAAGTGTTGCCATTTTATTAACTTGGAACATTACATTTTAATCAAATATAAAAGCTAATATTACAACCATAGCGGCCACTTTAACGCCTCAACGAAAATAAATTAAGATGATAAAAAAATACGTATACAAAATATTTTGCAATTTTTTGGTAAAAATTGTCACACATAATTAAAACGTACGTAAATTATTTATGAGCCTATTAAAAACAAAAGTAACGCCCACACATTGTCCCTTTTATGTCATCTGTAATAAAACGCGAGAATAAAAAATAGGAATTACAATTTTCAAAAATGTATACCCATAAATCTACCAAAACAGTAGAGAATGCTGAAAAATGGCAACCCGGGATCCCGAGTTTCTCCTATTATTGTTTGATATTCAAATGCGCTGTTCATTCAAAGGGTTTTATTTATTAATTGCACTCCATTTGAAAGCGTGCTAAATTTTTCACACGTGAATCGAACAAGCTTTTAGCTGTTCTGTGTCGGAATATCTGTTGTATTTTCCTTCCTTTACAATTTATATGTTATAACGCTGCGCAGTTTATCTTATTCTCCTGTCGAATGTTTTAAAGGATTTTCGTTTTCTTTCGTACGAAATACATAATTATAGTAACGAGCAGTTTAAAATGTTAAGTGACTTATCATGGTTATAGGTGTGTATGGATCCGTTTATATACCTATTCTTTCGATACAGTAACTCTTGAAATATATTTGGACTATTGCTGCAGATCATTCGATGCGCCTTGCAATCGTGCCTCAAAAATGTAAGTATTATAATATTGTGGTTGTTACCTATCTAGTATATTTTACTGTTAAAACTATGGGAGCAAACAAGTGATCCTGAGTAATGGGTAACCTGAAACATAATTAGCTATGTCTTATTTGGCTATTTTGACTTGACGAACAAGATTAAACAAAATAAAATCGTTTGAAAGACGCTTACGAGAAAAGCAATATTTTTGGAACACAAACAACAGTATCTAGAATGTGATTCAGTAAACCGCTCTGTTCCAATATCACTATAATCCAGTCGCACATCGAATCAACAATGACGTGTTAATTATACTGGCTTATTGAGAACAGCACTGGCCGCCTCACACTCGCTGCAGAATCAAATTGTGAATACATTATTTTGTCTGTATATATGGAGATATTAAAGATATTATCGAATCATCATAGCACTTACGTTACTCAATACTCTTCTGGCATCATCACCTAAGTGTGACCTGTTTGCAATGAGATGGACGAATATAATTATGTCGGGAATGTTTGAGATTTTGTGAGATGATGGATATGAGGTAAAATATATGTTTTAATTTAATTTTAACTTGTATTTGTGCTTTTTATTATGATTTTTTGTTTTTGTGTACCAATTTTAAACGTATTGGTTAATACTGTGAAGTTGTATGTGTATGTTTTTTGTAAATAAATATGTCATTATCCTTATGCATTGATACCAATTTAGTTGGGGCAGCGGGTTAGTTAATGGGTTGATGTTGAGTCTATCCAATATTCGATAAATTCTTTATACTTGGATTATAGGTGCATGCACAGTGAAGAAATGTTGGGTTTGGACACGCCTAAGGATACCGCAAAAAAAAATTTTTCCAGATGCAGTTTTTCTGCCATTCATTTATATAGATTTCGTCATAAAAAACACTTTTATCTTCACAATCTAAAATCTTATTTCCGGAGAAGCAAAAAAGCTCGATTCACGGAGCCACATTTGTCGTGGCTGTCATTGTGGAAGATTAATGCGCTCTCATAGTAGCCAGCTAAGCTAGTTTTAATATTTATATTCTGGCATTCATGAATTCAGAGGAACATCATCAATTTTAACTATCTGACCTAGTTATACTTACAATGGACGTAACTTTGGCTGGCTTTTAATGTGTTTTATTAATTACTGTAAAGTTGGGACCGTTTCAAATCATTTGTCATAACAATTTTGTTTTTATGTCATTCATTGATGTTACTTTTTCTTTAATATACATTACGCCCATATTCCGCGAAGGATTTGGCAGAGCTGTGCTAATGTATACCAACAGTTCGTCATGTTTAGGTCCCATATAATAGGGGGTGAGCTTATTTCAATTTTATAGAAAAACTCAACAACACGACCTGGAAATTGAACCTTGAGCGTAGAAGGCCCACTTGAGACCGCTACGCTAAACAAAGCAAAGGCTTTTTTCACTAAGAAATAATGTGCTGATATTAATGAAATAGACGACGTGGACACTCACAGCAGGACTGGTCCACAAGTTTAAAGTCACTCAGCGTGCGATGGAGCGAGCTATGCTTGGGGTTTTTCTGAAGGATCGAATCCGAAATGAGGATATCTGGAAGAGAACCAAAGTAACCGACATATCTCGCAGAATCTGTAAACTGAAGTGGCAGTGGGCCGGTAATGTCTGTAGAAGGACCGATAGCCGATGGAGCAGACGAGTCCTAGAGTGGAGACCACGAACTGGCAAGCGAAGTGTGGGACGCCCTCCAGCTCGCTGGACCGATGACCTGAAAAGGATAGCCGGTAGCAGCTGGATGCAGAAGGCAAAGGACCGGGAGCAATGGCGCGCCATGAAGGAGGCTTATGTCCAGCAGTGGAAATCAGTAGGCTGAAGTGATGATTAATGAAATAACTAGATCAATCGAGGTGTCACCGCGCTAGTGATACTACCCATTTTGCTGGAATTGGTAACCTGCGGTTGCCGCTTACCATCAAGCCTATCTAGCTTTCCGCCAGCGGTTTCGCCCTCGTGGTCATATAAATGTTTCCTCCGTTTTTGCAACATTTTTCATTGCTAATTCGCTCCTATTGATCGTACCGTGTTGGTTTATAGCCTATAGCCTTCCTCGATAAACGGACTATCTAACATTGAAAGAATTTTTCAAATCGGACCAGTCGTTCCTGAGATTAGCGCGTTCAACTAAACAACAACAAACTCTTTAGCTTTATAATATAACAGAATATTAGCAAAAGAAAAATAATACTTACTCTACAGTAGGCTAACGCAATAAAACCTTTTTAACCAAAATATGAGTGAGTTATCTTCATGTAACCAAAAACAAGGGGAATCTTGCCGCAGTTGCATTGCACAGTTTCTGGCAACGTGAAAACGGAGCGTGTAGGCGGCGTGCACACCTGCACAGAACGCGAACAAACCGGCCGCCTGTACCGCTGTGATTAATAAGCGTGCGGCCTATATGATGACGTGTGGGACAAGGGGTGCACTGCAGCGGAATACTTAGGGTTGCTAAAAATAAGAACCTTATTCCGAACGTCTGGTTGAAATAGACTGAGGTTTTTTTATATCGGTACACTGCACATTTGTGTAGTTTTGCGCTGAGTGTCGGGTTTGATTCCCAACCGATACAATAAAATTGTTTGAGTGATTTTAAAAAAAAATTTTTATTCATCAGTAAATTCATGTATTTATATCGAACATTACAAATATTATTTAACAACACGTTTAAGTACACACATTTAAGAGAAAATATCCATAAACAGTATAATTGAGAAATCATCAATTGTTGTTGTTGACAAATTTAAATAAATGTGTTCCATGAACATGTGTTTCTTTGGGTCTGTTCATGGAGTTTTATGCGACATACGGTTTGACGGCGAGCGGCGGTGTTAAAAAAAAAATGAATTATTAAAATTTTCCTACTAAATTTTTTTGAAACAAATAAACAAAACAATATAATTTTGACATTAAAAATAATACATTACCTAGGTAATTGAAAAACACTATCATTTTAGCCGTAAAAATACAACTTTAACAACACCCCTTCCCTAATCAGAGATTCTTAAAGATACTTAAGAGTTACAGTAATAGATACCCAAGTACTAATCAAATTTTCAACAACGCTAATGAATAAATTAATACTTGTTTGCGCCGCTAATAGCGCACAGATACTTCCATTAATATAATAATTTATCACAAAGCAAGCAAGGCTCCAGACTTACAAACTTGTGGCCTGTAAAATGTCTGACTTCAAAGCCTTAGAAATCCATGAATACGTAATAGCGAAAACTTTTCAGATGATGAAATACGTGCGGATGAATTATAAATTACTTTAATAATTAATAAACGACCTCAGAATATTATTAAAACATTACGCTTAGTTATTTAACAGACAACATTTAATCTCAAGTTTATTATAACAAAAGGAAAGATTTTTCTTTCTTTTAGAGTCAACAAGCGACAAATTAAGAGGCATAGTAGTGCCTTTACATACATACGAGTATAATCAATTTAGTACATTTCATCAAGATTATAAGATACCAACTTTCTGCCAGCGACGTCGCTCGCGTGGTCTGAGGTTTTCTTATAAACTATGGCTTATGTTACTCGGCAAAGATGTAGCTTTAATAACGGTGAAAGAATTCTAAAACGGTCGGGTAGTTAAACAAACATTTACATTTTAGGGATTATCGGCGTCGATATTATTTGCTTAGGTATTATAGGCGTCGGTATTATACACGTTGGTATTTTAGCCATCGGTATCATAGGCGTCGGTATTATAAGCGTCGATACTATAGGCGTCGATATTACAGACGTCAGTATTATAAGCGCCGATACTATAGACGTCGATATTATAAGCGACGGTATTATAAGCATCGGCATTATATGCGTCGGTATTATAAGCGTCGATATTATAGGCGTCGGTATCATAAGCGTCGATACTATAGACGTCGATATTAAAGCGACGGTATTATAAGCATCGGCATAATAGGCGTCGGTATTATAAGCGTCTATATTATAGGCGTCGGTATTATAAGCGTCGATACTATAGGCGTCGATATTATAAGCAACGGCATTATAAGCATCGGCATTATAGGCGTCGGTATTATAAGCGTCGATATTATAGGCGTCGGTATAATAAGCGTCGACACACATAAAAGTTCTCCTTTTGATTCAAAATAGCGAAATACTACAGGCAGTAAGATCTCTGTGCGCGTGTGACTGGCGCCCCCGTCGCGGGAGCTCCGTCCGTCGACACGAGATTTATCCCATCAGGTGGAGCCGTCCACTAATTACACTCACGCAACGCAACCGCTCGCATCTTCAAACAAATCATGAACAATCCCACGCCACTGACGCCACGGCCCGCGCTCTAATTGTGATAGTGAATTGTAGTTTTGGTTTTGCGCTTGAAACATAACGTTACGGCGGAACAAGATTCGACGATATTACTCTGTAACATTATCTATTACAGTAATGAAATGATTTATGTATTTTTATTTTTTTTTTATTTTTTATTATTTAGTATTAAAGAAACTGAAAATTATAAATGTATAAAATTTGGCGAAAGAAACATTTCGGTTAAGTACACCGGCAGGATACATGTTCAAACCCTGTTTTAGATAAATCGTTAGTTTGTAAAAAAAAATCTTTGATATTTATTTATTTATCTATGTGTAGAACTGTAGATATTAAAATTATTTTATTTTTATAGTTTAGATATACTAAGCCCACTGTTCTAATAAAATTATACTTACCAACGCAAAACGTTTCAATCTTCAAAATGCAGGAATTGTAAAAAAAACGTGGCACAACTTTACACGAGCTTCTCATAAGTATAACTAACGAGAAATGAATTCCATTTATTATTTACCATTGTCAGTAGGAAATCGTACAAGTTAGCTCGGCTAGCTGTCAGGTAGCTAGCGACTCCAGTTATTGTATCCTCCAGGGGAAATGTTAGCCCGTAATCACTCGGTCGTTGCTACGGCGAGTTGCGAAGCTTTTTTGATTCAAGCAGTTTTATTTTCATAGAATTTTCTCCATGCTAGTAAATTTGTTAACTGTTTCCTTGATTTGTAAGCGATATTTGTACCTTTTTTCTGCAAATGGATACAAACTTTCCTTCCTTCACGCCTGTTTCCCATTGTCCCATAGAGGTAGGCAGAGACTATATATTTCCACTTCCTACAATCACTTTCGCTTCATCTATTCTCATCAACCTTCCCTAATAGATAAACTAGCCAAAATACAAAATTACTTTGTATATTGCTGATTTATTTTTCCAGATCAGTTGAAAAAATAGACAACGGTATTCGTCGTCCAAAAGGCGTCAATTACATTCGACACAATGTGCAACATATTCAGTTTCACACACAATTCGTAAAGCTAGTGTTATTTAATGGATGAACGCTCGATTGGGATTTAAACGTCCGTCAACCTTACAATATACAATGAAAATTGTAGCGCTATCACGGCTATGAGCTGTATTACATTCAAATATTGGTATTTTTATAGATGTGCTTCTTTACTTTAAAATATTTTACAATAAGTGACGCATGCAAGTGATTCTTATTGAATTTTGTTAGTATTTTTGTGTAAAGTTGTGTAACAGTTATGGCTGCTATATAATAGTAAGTTGGATTATTTTACCCTGAACATATATCAGACAGTATGTAAGACTTCTTAAATATTGACTCGGTACACTCCTATGATGACGGTTTTAAGATTATGGGAGTAATACATGATAAGGCAATCATCAGACCTCAAGATAAGGGTCATAAAGTTTGGGATATATTTTTCTACTTAAGAGCCATATCATAAGACTTAATCTTATTCTGCTTGTGTCGTGCCATAATAATAATAATTCAGCTAAGAAGATGCAGAGCTCCCCTAATCTGGATTTATACAACTGACTACTTACCACTCTAGCTACAACTGGAATGCGGGAGACTTGCTAAACATTTCACTGCCTAAAATTAGCACGCCCATTACAAATTACCTTGCGAACTAGCAAAACAAGACGCTGACAAGCCGGAGTGTAACTATAGCCGTGTAAATTAACGCCTGCCTGCCTCCGAGTCCGTCCCCGACATCCAACATCCAACAACTCCAAAGATATACACCCGCAGTTCCGCTCTATGAATATTTTACTGCGTCTTCGAAAACTCTCAGAGGTAAACTACGGCGAATTAAAATGTAATGTTCCCCTTTAGGAACCTGGATATATATGTATATAACCTGTGGGCCTAGCCAAGTGTATGGGAATGATATTTGTAAACGTCAGATTTGTCGAAAGCTGGAGCTGAGCTGTCATTCCCATTAAATTTGTTTCTAATAGTCCGTCGATCCGAACGTTAGGTTGCAACTTGGCTAGGCTAGGATAGCTATAAGGGTTAGATACCTATGTAATGACTTGATGCATAATTGCATGTACTGCAAAGACTAAGGTCTCCAACTCTGTGGTTTAGGTTGAAATGTAGTGTTAATGTAGTCTAAATACCTACGTGTAAATTTCCGCTAAAGGGCCTCACGGTTTACATGAAATTATTTATAAAAAAATGGTGCACTTGAATTTACCAACACAATTTTTTTTACAAATAATCTAAATCCTATAAGAGCCACATGTGATTCGAATCTATGTTTAAACTAGTGTGAAAAAACATTTTAGTAAACGAAATATTACTAAGGAAGGCGATACACTAAGTGCAACTACAATCTTCAAGAAAATTCAGTATAGAAAAAATATTTTTTTTCTAGAAATTGTTATCATAATCCGATTATTTAGATATTATATAACCATTGTTAATTAAATGTTGACATGTTCTGTGTTATGTGATAATTGTATGCCCAAAGGGCGGGACATAGCCGATCGCAAAACTTAAAGAACAACTATATATGTACTTACCTATGATCCACAATAAAGAATTTTGAATTTGAATTTGAAAAAAAATTAATATGTCATTGTTAAAAAAAAATCCTTTTCTTTATCAGACAAGAATAGAATACATTACTATTTCTATGTATAATGATACAATCAAAATTCCATTTGTTAAGTCTACGTATTAGTTGCACTAATAATAATAAATAATTTTATGTTAGAATATTAAATTTAGTACCAACAACATATAGATAGATGGCGGTGTGCAATTTTCATGAAAAACTGAATCGCGGTGTTAAGATTCTCCGCAAAAACATGACCTTCCGCATATGTCAATACAATAAATACTCTCGTCCTGAGCGTGGTGTTTTCTTTGGCAAAGCCATAAATACTGCGACGGCTCCTCGGGACTTTTTGGAATTTGTACATGGTCCTTTACGAGTCGGATTGACAAATTGGTTGGGTTTACTCATACCACAGCACGGCAATATCAGCTGTTCAACAACGAAGACTACGACACTGGCGGCGACTGTTGGAAGTGTTTCACGTAGCAACGGTGCCCCGAAATAACAGCGCGTAGTAACGGAGCGGCGCAATAACGGTCACGGATCAAATAGTGTTGTGTGGTTATAGTGTTGTACCCAGGAAAAGTGAAGTATATCAAGTGAAAAACTGTAAGTACTCTTTGGTTAAAACTTTAAATAGAAAATTCAAGAAAATTGTGACTTAGAAAAATTCGTGTAAAAATTATTAGAAGACTAGACTTAGAAAATTTGCAATTAGTGTTGGTTGGACTTAGAATAGTTTCGCAAAAAGTGTTCAGACGGGGAATCCATGCCGGTTTTCCCACAGATGTGCGAAACACTTAGAAAATTTTGAAGAAAATGTCCATCGACTTAGAAGAATTTGAATGATTTTCATTCTGACACTTGTAATTTTTCTGTTGTTGGGTTCAAGACATATTTAAACATTACATTTACAACTGAAATAAAGGCGTTTTAAATTACATATAATAATTATCAGAAGCAGCTAAAATGGAGACGTATATTAAGGTTCAAGAAGATACAAATTTAAAAATACAAAAAGCTAGAGTAAATTTCAAAAAATCGCCCAAGGAACGGATAACGCTGTCGTACGTGGAGACACAGTTGGAAACCCTGGAAAACTATTGGAGTTCATACCGTGATACGCATAAGATGATTGTTTCTGAATTTGACAGCAAGGATTTGATGAAGTTTAATTATTCTGACGCATATGACGTGACTGAAGAACTATATACAGATTATAAAACTGAACTAAAAGGATGCCTGCTTAATATTAAGTCGGTTTCTATTCCTGTTGTGTTGTCTGATTCTAAAGTTAATGTATCAAACGCTGCTCAATCCTTTAGTGTCAAGTTGCCCAAAATTTCGATTCCTAGTTTTAGCGGTAAATATACAGAATGGACTAGTTTTCGGGATCTGTTTACATCATTGATCCATAACAACAAAGGATTGGACGACGTTCAACGGCTTCACTATCTTAAGGGTTATTTGTCAGGTGAAGCTGAGCAACTTTTGCGGCATATTTCAGTCACTGCCGATAATTATAAAGTATGTTGGGAACAATTAGAACAGCGTTATAATAACAAAAAGCATTTAGCTTATTCTATTTTAAAGCGTTTCCTGAGTCAACGTAACATACAGTCTGAATCTTCCAGCGCTATAAAAGAATTGTTGGACACAAGTAATGAATGTTTAAATGCCCTTAAAAACTTAAATATTGATATTTCTTCATGGGATATAATAGTAATATATATTGTTAGTTTAAAGCTTGATACAGAGTCTAGAAAACTATGGGAAGTTCAAATTAGTAAGGGTAATGATGATTTACCTAAACTCAGCGAATTTATAGAATTCCTGAATCAACGTTTCAGGTCACTTGAATTTTTAGATAATAACCAAAGTAAGTCATATAATAATGCTCGTATTTCAAAGGTTATGCATGTTACTTCACTTTCCACTTGCAATTTTTGTTCGGAAAATCATAAATTAATCAATTGCAAGAAGTTTGCTAAGGAAGATGTTGATGCACGTCGTGGTTTTGTCCAAACCAATAGGTTGTGTTTCAACTGTCTGGGTCCAAACCACTCGGTATTTTCATGTCGTCATTCAACCAATTGTCGTATTTGTAGAAAGAGACATCACTCTTTACTTCATCCAAAAGTAGTTCCGACAGGTGAGAACACCACTAGTGTTAAGAAAGAAGATGGTACGGAGCATTCTTCAACTCCACCATCATCTTCACAGGGCGAGGCGTCAAATATTGTATCCTGTTTTTCTAATTTGAGCAGCCAAGTATTATTGGCCACTGCCTTGATAAAGGTAGAATCGAAAACAGGTACTTTCGTATTGAGATCTCTATTGGACCAAGGATCTCAAGCATCGTTTATTACTGAGTCTACAGTACAGATGCTTGGTCTAAAAAAGATTCCGAACAAAAAGCTTATTTCAGGACTTGGCAGTGATCAGAATGCATTATTGCAGACTAAAGGGTATGTAACTATAAAAGTTCAATCACGCCATGATCCCAACTTTATAGTTGATGTGAAAGCTCATGTTCTCAACAAATTAACATCACTACTTCCGGAAAGGAAGATAGTCATTCAGCCTTGGTCATCACAAATTTCTAATTTGCAGTTGGCTGATCCATTGTTTGATGTACCAAACAAAATTGATATTTTGCTAGGTGCAGAAGTATACGGTCAGATATTAATGGAAGGTGTAATCAAGGGTCTACCTGGGCTTCCTGTGGCGCAAAATACAAAGCTAGGTTGGATCCTCTCTGGCTGTATACACTCACCACAAAACCGTGGTAATCTGCAAAAAGATAATGTTGTCAACATGCACACTTGTATGTCTACAGACAATCTTATAAAGAACCTACAAGAATCTACAGTCCATTACAGTAAAGGAAAATTTAAGGAGAGAAGAAAGTTAAGGTCTTATGTCACATATCAACTGAAGGCGTAGATATAATTTCTAGGTTTTCAAATATAAAAAGACTAGTAAGAGTTATTGCATATTGCAGAAGATTTCTAAATATAACTAATAAAGCTAATACTAAACCTAAATCTACACGTTTGCTAACATTTACAGAAATAAATAAATCGTTACTTACCTGTATCCGGTTGTGCCAAAGTGATGCTTTCCTGAAAGAGATAGAGAGTTTACAAGGGTTAGGTAAAGTAAATAAAAACAGTAAACTTACCTCACTTAATCCATACCTTGACGGCGAAGGAATCCTCAGGGTGGGCGGAAGATTGCAACAGGCTAACGTGATAGTCAATATGAAACATCCAATCATAATTCCTAATAAATCGCATCTTACGAATTTAATAATTGCAGATGCGCATGTTCGTACAATCCATGGAGGTCCTCAGTTGATGATAAACTATCTGAGAACGCAGTATTGTTTGGTTAATGCGAAGAATCTCATCAGAGAGTATGTTCGAAAATGCGTCGTTTGTATTCGTCATGCTGCTCAAACTAACCAACAGTTGATGGGTCAATTACCTTCTGCACGTGTCACTGCTTGCCGTCCTTTTCATCAAAGCGGTGTTGATTACGCTGGACCTATCGCTATCAGACCGACAAGGGGC
The DNA here is from genome assembly GCA_946251955.1 of Acronicta psi. Taxonomy (NCBI): domain Eukaryota; kingdom Metazoa; phylum Arthropoda; class Insecta; order Lepidoptera; family Noctuidae; genus Acronicta; species Acronicta psi. Next base: position 13,146,652 of record OX276484.1, on the reverse strand, counting down.
CGTGGTTATCGCTCCACTAAAGGTTACATTTGTTTATTCATCTGCATGGATACTCGTGCAATACACCTCGAGGTAGTAAGTGACTTGACCTCAGAGGCATTTTTGGCTGCTTTTAAGCGTTTTGTTGCACGGAGAGGGCATTGTGCAGACTTGTGGAGTGATAATGGCACTAACTTTGTCGGAGCGAATAGGGAATTAAAAAATGTATTCCATGAAGGATACTAATTACGAGAAGGCGAATATAAGTACTCTCAGAGATGGCACTTTACGCAACGTCTTGTCCAAGATTTTTGGCGAAGATGGTCGAATGAATATCTCACAAAACTCCAGCACCGGTATAAGTGGGCACATACAACTCCTGAACCTAAGGTAGGAGATATAGTGTTGGTGAAGGAAGAGGATCTGCCACCGGCAAGATGGTTGTACGGCATAATAACTGACAAACATATTGGTGCGGACAATCTTACGCGTGTTGTTACACTAAAATGTAAGGGTTCAGTTATTAAGAGACCTGTATCAAAGCTTATAATTTTACCAGTTACGACATAAACTGTTTTAGATTGTTTTATGTTACACATACTCAAGCCCTATGTATTATTGTTTAGAATATTTTAGAAAGAACAACATATGGTTAATTTTCTTTTGTTTTTTAGTATGTATAGCATTTGTTAGTATGGTTTATTGTATTTTTATGGACACTTGGTCCATGGTGGGCGGAATGTTAAGTCTACGTATTAGTTGCACTAATAATAATAAATAATTTTATGTTAGAATATTAAATTTAGTACCAACAACATATAGATAGATGGCGGTGTGCAATTTTCATGAAAAACTGAATCGCGGTGTTAAGATTCTCCGCAAAAACATGACCTTCCGCATATGTCAATACAATAAATACTCTCGTCCTGAGCGTGGTGTTTTCTTTGGCAAAGCCATAAATACTGCGACGGCTCCTCGGGACTTTTTGGAATTTGTTCACCATTCGTTTTACAGTGACTCCAACAAATAGGAATACCGCCGCATTCCCAATTACAAAGCCGATGGGAAAGAGCCGTCGACTTCCTTATTTCCCAATATCCCTTTAACTAAACGGCTTTTAATCCCCTGAATCAGTATTCTTAGCCTAACCCAGTGCGCGGGGGTCGGCCATATTGAAATGCAAATTTTTCCAAATATTTAAATGGAATATAGGGTAGCCGAATAAATCGGTGCGACACATTTTATTAATCCCTGATGTATTTATGGCTTCAAAGGCTTTTGTGAATTGGTATTTGAATATCCCTAATACAGGCTTTGTTGAAATGGCGGCAGGGCATTAGAAGGTCACTTATCACTTATGGCACAAATATGGCCGAGTAGACACTACACAATGTGAGAATCGGCATCAATGAATCAATAAACTTGCTCACCAAAGCATGGAAAGCTCTCTAACTATTCTTTTCATCATCAATTATTAATAGATAACTTGAGAATATTATTATAACATCATGAAGGCATGATCTTGCCTTACTTTCAGAAGGTATGATCGTGATATCCTGAAACAGTTCAAGATTCAATATAAATTGGGTAGAAAATTATTGAACTAACTTGAATTAACAGCTTTACATTTCGCTGATTATATAACTACCACTGTGACTATTATTATGAAATGGATACGTATTATTATAATACACAAATCCCTTTGCACATCTCAATGCATAATCGCACTCAATTTCCCTCCTCAGCGGAGGGCGTAATGAAGCAAATGAAGCTTTATTAAATTGATATCCGCGCTAACTACCCACTGGATAACTTGCACTTCTCTATTAGGGAGCAGTCGATCGCACTAACGAGGGTTAACCAGCGATTTAGATTTCTTGTACTTGTACATCGATTTAGCGAAAATGGAAATCTTTGTAAGATTTCTTTGTAATTGGCAGTTCACAATGGGAAGTAGGGTAACTCTTGTTTAAAATAATAATATGTGTGTGCGTTTGTAAATGTTTTTCTTTTCTTCAATAAATATCAATAATAAAATCTATATCTATAGGTAACTTCTGGCCTCAAGCTCTGCGTAATTTTTACAATAAAATTTATTATTAATCTGTAAATAAGCTTAGAGTCAAACAACCGACTACAAGTTTTAAAAAATGAGTAGTCCTCTTCACATATTTAGTTCTTAAGGCACCAACATTTTTTTTAATGAAAACATAATATTATAGTAATAAAAACGACGGTGGCAGCTAGCAGGGATGAATGGAAGACAAGGATATTCTGCGGCGACCCCAAATAAATTGGGACAAGGGCAGGAAGGATGATGATGATAGATCATAAAAAGCCCCGAACTATACTCCAGTTAACAAAAGGTTAAGTAACGCTAGTTAGCGCAAGATAGACTCCGCACCTAGTGGGCAGACCGTAGCGCGACTAATTGGTACAGTTAGCTCAACAAAGTAGTTCCTCCACGCGCAAGACACTGCATTTTATTCCACTTTGACTACTTTGGACATACTCTTAAGTAATTTTATAGTAATTGATTCTTAAATATATCTAGTGAACAGGATTCTTAATAATATTCAGACCTCTTCTCTTGTTTTCGTATGTTTTAGTTCAAAACACGACGCATTATTGCAGTCAGACAGTTTATTTTTGTTGAATGTAGGGTTTGCTACAATGCCAGTGTGAGACTTGTCCTTAAATCTTTAACGTACTTAGTCTGTAATAAAAAAAATTGTAACGTGGAAAATCCTCATTGACTGTATGCCATCTAGGGAAGCTGTATGACGAACTCCTTTTAACTAAAAACCGCACTTACCTTGCCTTGTCTTAAGTCAAGACAGTGGGTACATAAGTGTTTTTCTCCACGACCATAACAGGTTGTGGTTTGATAGAATTACCAAACTCCATAAACGGCCGAGGGTTTGGTTCGCTCCCTACTTAACCCTAAGCTAGGTAACTTATCAGTCAAATCTAGTAGTTTTTTTTTTTGGATAAAACTAGATAGATCTATTGCCTCGCTCCCACGCCCTATATGTAAATCTCACAACGCTTGCACCGCACGAATTTCCAAAAGATTATAATCTTATTCGTCAAAACAAAGTTGTTCGTAATCCATCTTCGTTTATACGCCGTGAATTCTCTTATAAACAGGTGTACGTATATTTTTGTGTACTTGTCGCAATCCGGATCCAATCTCGATTCGATTGTCTCCAAACACAATGCGGCCGGATTAAACTAGGCGCGAGTTTTACGTTTTTTGTTATGCATTGTTTAGATATTGACTTTTTGTTTGTTTTCGTTTGTGATTTTGTGGTGACACGGTGGAAGTACAAAGTGTTAACTGAACTGAATAGAATATAACAAAAATAATGTTATATTCTGTAAATAAACACCAGCAGAAGAGCATAAGCTGTGATAGCCTAGGGATATGACTACTGGACTACCAAGTCGTAGTTTTTGAGTTCAAAACCAAGTCGCACCTCTGACTTGTTTTAATAAAATTATCACTACCTAACCTAACCTGCAGTCCTGCATGTCTGGGAGATTTTCTCGACGGCGGGGTCTGCCAAACCGCACTAGGCCTGCGTGTGGACTATATCCTAACCCCTCTCATTCCGTGCCAAGCAGTGGGACGATTAATGGGTCAATGATGATGAGATGAGCACACCTAGCTTAAACGGTGAAGGAAAACATAGTAAGGAATCCTGAATGCCTGTGAGATTTTCTAAACGGCGTGTAAAGGCTACCAACCCAAAACCCAGCATAAGCTGAATAGCATTCAGCCAGCACGAGAGGAGAATTGTACCCATGAGTTGAAGAGCAAATAGGTTGATGCTATGATAATATACCCTAATATTATCTACCCTTGCTTTCAGTAAAATTACCCTTTCTTTAAAAAATAGCTGAATTGTTCACTGAACTATGCATATCAATCATGGTAAATTGCTTGTATAAACTCGATAGTGCATCATAAAGCATTTCTATAAAAGAAAGACACAGAATTACCATTCCGAACAATTCCAGTAGGTAGTAAAGTTTTATTTAATATTCTGAGAATAAGTACTAAATACATTAGCAATTTAACAGACCAACTTCTTTAGGTTGAAAATCAATACTCCTACGATAATTTGCTTCACTGTCAGTGGAAACTAATGCCTATATGCTCTCAGAATATGATGTGTCGATCAATTTTCGAATTAGAGTATGATCATCAAGTTGTTCATGAAGAATGTTGAATCATTTTCAAGTCTAATCAGTACTTGATATGTGCTTCTGTAAGTTTTCCTTTACAGTATTTCCACAACTCGATCGCAATCGATCGGGAATTGCAGCAATACATATGGTAATGCTCGGCGTCACTTGCAACGCATTTGTTACGTAGATCAATGGTATTCCGCGGAGCGATCTCTTTGAGGATCAGCGTCTTCCTTGCCTTTGTGACCGAGCCTTTGTGGGAGGAATTTTTGGTGTAATGCATTCAGTACTGCGTTTGAAAGATGTAAAGTTAAAAATGAAGTTGCGGCATTTTCATCTTACCTGACGGAATTGTGGTAAATCGTTTCCAGAGCTTGTACGTGTGTGTGTGTGTGTGTGGAGTCCGTGATGTGGGCGCTTGTGTGGGTGTGTAACTATGTAGTTTTTAACGGCAACTATTTAATCCCGGACGCAAAAACGACGGAGTGTTATCAATTTGACGTGTCTCTGTGTGTGTGTGTCTGTCTGTGGCATCGTAGCTCCCGGATGAACTGATATTGATTTAGTTTTGTTTTGTTTGATACGTGAATTAGTCGGAAGTGTTCTTAGTTATGTTTTATGAAAAATGGTCCAAGATGGCTGCCATATTTGAGTGGATGACATATTTTTTCACAACTACCTTAATGGGGGTATCAAATTAAAGGGCTTGAATAGAAGAATATTATTACGATAAATTTCAAATACAAGATGGCCGACAAATTGGCAAATTACATTTTGTGTCGGGGTATTTCTAATCATTTATTATTTGCTTATTAAACTTTGTGCAGTAATGCAAAAACTGTGTAAATATTATTGATATTGTAATAGAAGAGGTGTCCTGAAAACTACATTTTTTTTTTTGAGTAATTCCTATCCTTTTTTCATACAATTTATTTACAATCACATCGTTAGATACAGTAAAATATTCTAACGAGCTACCCAAAGTCTATCTTACAGCATCATTTCCATGCCATCATAAAATTTCCCAAATGTTCAACCTTCAGACGAAAAATCTCCCATAATCAGGCCTTTAAAGCAGATCGATACGCCCATTATTTGAAGGGTTTAGTGTCAATCAAAAACAGACTTAGCCATACACACGTCGATAAAGTACCGGCGGATAAGAATCCCCGGATAAAGGCGGCCCTAACGAGTTCCCGCGTTACAAAGGCGAGGTTCCAACGTCTCGATTACTCGGTTATTCGTCTCGATTCTGACAATCGAGTCATTGTTCGCTTATCGATTGTCCGTCAAAGAAGGCCTTTGTAGGATTTGAGTGAAATATCGTGTGTGGTTTGTTTTGTTTGAAATGTAATTGTTCGGAAGCTGAATTATTTATTGGTGCGTATGATTGCGAGGATCGCGAAGGTTGACAGTATTGAGAGCTTTAATAGTTTAACAACAAATCAGTCTGCTTTAGGATAATAATAACTGGAGGTTTTTCTGCTAAAGACAAACCATACACAACTTGAAAGGGTCGATGATGACTTCGTACTACTACAAAACCAATACAATTTTCGGTAAGTACAAGTTCCTATCAGACCAATAAATGTACATACCTATTGTATAAATTTATAACAGATTCAGCATGTCCATATGTTTATAACAGAATTAACCAAGAAAGGGAATTAATAACAGGTTGAAGAACCCGCTAGCATCTACATTTCCACTGCTAAACTATTCCTACTGATGATTACAACACATTATTGAAATGCCCTGTAAATAAAGTGATTTTATTTCTTCATTTTGTTGTTGGAATAATTTATTAACAGTACAGTACGTATTTAGGTAAATGGGTTTCTTTCTGTATCTCTGAATAACACCCTCAGAAAGACACGGCCATACACGATAATCTAAAGGCTCCCATTTAATTCCCATCCCAGCTTAATTTGAATGGAAACTCCTACTAATTACATTTTTACAACCGTTCCGTTAACATTTAAAAGGGAAATAAAAAAAGTTTGGCCGACCCCGAAGTTCCCAAATTGATTTTGCCTCATTGCTGGCAGCCTGGTTCGTTTAACATCTTTTTAATTAAATCAAAGGGCATCTAATCGTGGCCTTCTTTCTATCCAGCCAGTTCTTTTTATCTTTTCATCTTTTGAATATTAAAAATCTTATTTAATGAACGACGATAGCTTTTAATAGAGGTATTGTCAATTCATCTTCTATCATAGTCACGAATTTTTATCACATAAAATACCATCACGATCGTATTTTCCAAAAGAATAGGCAGTGGAGCCAAGCGTATACACGTCTGCCTAATTCTTGAAAGCCGATGTGTTTAAGTTCTGAATAATAGGGGTGAGCTAGGTATATTCTATGAACTGGATATAAAAAATCCTATGAACAGTTTGTTAAGCAGCAGTCGCGTCATACGACCACTAGAATAATGAGTGTGCGAAATTCGCATCGCAGGTACTACAAGTATGTAATTGCACATACTTCTATACATTTTTGCAGGCTTCAACCTGTGTTGCTTATTAAATGGTGCCCCAGTGGTGAACCTCTCCCGTAGCAGTTTCTTATGGGTGAGATATTCTTCTGATAAACATAGCATAAACTATAAAAGAGATCTCTGCCATTTTCTGAACGGAAAACATGAAAAGAATCTAACTGAAACCGGAAAGTATTATTAACACAAACTCACTGGACCGAAAAAACCATTGGAATGTAAAAATAGCTGCCCAAATGTGGTTCCGTACGTTAATATAAAGGCCTACAAAGAAAAACAAGTTTTTCCTATATAGTATACACAGTGGAATACAAATTTTGCCTACTAAACACAGCCCAGAGACATTGAGGGAATTGAAACTATGACAGATACAGTAAGAGACAACTCCGAAGCAAGCAGTGCGTCAAAGGAGCCATAAAATTATTGTTGGCACTGCAGTTTCATTGTTAATTTAAATTTCACTACAATATACTTAGTTATTATGTAGATTTGCTAACTGTAACAATAACTACAACTCCTAATCAACGCATCACTTCACATTCGATAAAAACCCAGTTCTTTTTTCACTCAAGAAAATCTGTTGATTCACATCACTACGCAACTAGCCCACATAATATACTAACAACAAGTATTGAGCTACCCAAACGTTCAATATGACTAGCGACCCAACATAGGCAGCTATGTACTCGTCATAACAACCGAGCCCCGAGGCCACAAAGCGGCAGGCCACATTTTGAAGGGCCCGACGAATATTATTCCAACCCTTGCCGGATTATTAAATATTCTGAAGCAAGACCTCTCGAGTATTTTTAATATTACTTTTTCCGGCATTCTATAGTATTTTGTCATCCATGAACTGTTGTGCTTCCGCGTCTTTTAATGCATGTTACGTTTTAATTTGCTTCAATATAACCTCGAAAAACTTTTCATTTATTTATTTTATATCGTTTTTTTAACGGGCAATACCATTATCCTCCATAAACATACGTCAATTCCAAGCATTTCGTATTAATTTAAGCCCGGGCATTATGGCTACTAAAATAATATAACAGTAAAAGCTAAATTGCTAGCAATTACCGAAAAAATATTTTTTTATTTTGGTATATCTAGTTAATGATGCCTTTAAACCTAGTCATCAGTCTGTTTTCACATAAAAGCTGTAGGTACAACAGAGCAATTTCGGCCAAAATGTTCTATTAGAGGGAATAAAAAGCTCGCAGGCTAGTATAATGATTGTAGTGAAAAAAACTACGAACGTGAGCCACGTTTACGTCTTAAATGTAGGGTGACCATTTATTACAACTATTATTCAGTCTATAAATATCTAGAATTCTCGAATCTGGGCTTTCACTCAGATTAAATTGAGCTTTAATACATTGCGCGGCTATGGTGCGAGTTACCTAATTTTATCTCCATTGTTATCTTTATTGTTAAAACTGATAGATAACTGATGAACAGTCATGTTACGCCTCCATTCACTATTGAGTCGTATGACGACTATTGTAAAGCATTATTTAGATTGATGAATTGAATACAAATATTTTCTATTGATTTTATTATTACTTTTAACATACGCAAAAAAAAAATCGGGGCCGAGATCAAATAATTTATATAGTTTAGAATTTAAAAATATCTACTATGGTTATTATAGCAGACGAAAATCATTCATCAACATCATCAGCATTGTTATAAACATTATCTTCTTCTATAACAACAAAATATCTTTATCAAATTTGAGTCTAGTTCGTCTCATACCATGGTTACCCTAACGGGAGGCCAAGATAAAATGGCGTCCATTCCGGTGGTTTAGTACCCAACGTTACCGGGCAAGTATTTCTCTAGTAAAAGTGGCAAAAGACTGAAATGTGATAATATGACGTACTAGCAGTGACAGACAGGCATTTCATGAAAGAGACGGTACACCCTCGTTAGGCGCTTTGTTGGAAATGAAAGATAAAGTAAATAGAGTTCATAATATTTTGTTACTTGTTTTGTATAATGTTACGTTTACATTTTATGTGTGTTTAACTGAGAAAGCAATGCACCATATATTTAAATAATTAATTTATTATTATTGTGTCGACTTATTCCCGGCCTTAGAGAGGATCTTAGGAGGAAAAAATTTAAAAGAGTAACCATGGAGTTTCTTGCCGGTTCTTCTCCATAGGAAACGACTAATTTGGAACCGTGCACCTAGTTTCGACATTTCATAAGTCCCTGAATATAGTCTATGTGAAAATAAAACTATTTTTATTTTGATCTATATTCGTCAATTTCACCGACACCCATATCACGGATTATAAATTAATTTTAAGGCTAATCTCAGAAACTACCGTATCAATTTTCATCCGATTTTTACCAATAGAAGCTACGTATAGCTTCGCATGGAGCCCGAGTGGGTCGCTAGTATATGATATAACAGTAGTTGCCAGCAGAAATAGAAATGGTTGTAAATACTTTGCTAGTCCAACTTTTTTCCACAAAATACCCAGATGGCAATAGAAAAAGGAAATACTTACACTGGCTATTTTCTGTGTAATGATAATGTTGATTAATTGTAATATTAATCAAGAAGGCAACCAATGTGTACAATAAATGGCAAAAATGCAAAAACTAAAAGAATACGAGAAAAGTAAGAGCTTTCATCTTTATTCTTTCTTCCTCTCGATTAAACACTAACTCGGAGAAATGTGAATGGAAATAATAGTCATTACCTCCCGCCATCACTCTAATCCCGTTCGTCTCATATGTGTCAGTTAATTAATTAGCAACATGACGTTAATTAAGAAAATTTCCAGATTTCTAATAATACCATTTCGTTTTTAGTGACGATTATTATTACTCTGTTGATTAGTGGTGTTAGTTAGTAAAAATATGTTCTATTAATTCAATTAATAAAACGCTGTTAAAGAAATTATGGTAGCTAAAAGTAATTAGTATCGTGGGATAGTATATTATGTTTATATAAGTGAATAAACTAAATCAAATCAAATCAAATCAAATTTATTGCGTTCCATAATGTATATACAGGTGGTAAACTTATATCTAGGGATCAATTATGGACCCTGTCGGGCACAGCATAGTAAAATTAAGTAAAGTAGGAGAGAGGGAGAGTTTCGATAGGTTTTATTGTAAATGAATTAGTTAATTTATGTATTTTAATTATCACAAATAGTCGTTAATCGTTTAATTATTTATTATTATTATTATGTGTAATTGAATATAGTATTTTAATTTCGGAGATTTAATGTAATTTAATTTTTGCAGATTGTTTTTTGTAGGAAGTTTTTTATTTATTTATTTCTTTAACTTTATATTATAATTATTTGGTATGTATATATAGGTATGTATGAAGATATTGCACCAATTATACATTTATTAGTATTATTTACTTACATTAATTATATTATTTATTTATTGATATTTAATTATATTTATTTAATATCTTCTATATAGTATTTTCTGTTATTATTTATTAAGGTAGTGTTTGTTTAAAATTAGATTGTATCTTTAAAGTAAGTTATTTTATAGTTTATCGTCAAGATATTCTTTTATGCTATAATAGCTTTTAGTAATAAGGAAATGTTTTAATTTATTAACAAAGATGTTGAGTTTGACTTCTTTTTTAATTAGTTCTGGTAACTTATTAAATATTTTTATGGACATGACCAATGGGCCACTAGAATGCATTTCTAATCGAGAAGTTGGTAGATTTAGTCTATTTTTATGTCTTAGCATAATTTTTCTTTGTATGTTTTCTCGTTTGCTATAGAATTCAGGGTATTTTCGGACGAATTTACATAGTTCTAATATATATATGCATGGTAGGGTTAGAATTTTGAGTTTTTGGAAATGTGGTTTGCATGTGTCAGTTTCTTCAATGTTGACTAAAATTCGTACTAACTTCTTTTGTAGGGTAAAAACAGTCGGTGCGTCCGTGCTGTTTCCCCATAAGAGTACACCATAACTAAGCCAAGCATAGGCATAGGCATAGTAGGTGATGAGTGCGGTTGATATATCTGTGGTCTTTTTAATTTCACGTAGCGCGTATGCAAATCTTGCTAGTTTAGATCTCAACTTTTTTACATGTGGTTTCCAATTGATGTGTGTGTCAATTGTTAATCCGAGCAAGTGAAATTCGTTTACTACTTCTATTTTTAAATCTTTAAACATGAAGTTTATATTGATAGGTTTTTTCTGGCGGGGGTGGAAGGGTATTAATTTAGTTTTTGAGAAATTTATTTCAAGGTTGTGTTTATTCATCCAGTCTACTGTATTTGAGAGAATTGAATTTAGGTTTTCATTTAAATTTAGGTCGGATTTACATGAAACTAGTAGAGAAATATCATCCGCAAACAAGACGCATGGTCCGTCAACTGTTTTAGGCAGATCGTTTATATAGATGAGGAATAATAGACACCCTATCACACTGCCTTGAGGAATTGAGGCGCTTATATCTTTTGGATCTGAACGGATATTTTCTATTTCATTTGTAGTTTGATTGTAGTATTCTATTTCCACTAGTTGTTTTCTGCCCGTTAAATATGATTTGAGCCATTTGTGAGCTTTTCCTCGTATACCTACACCATATAGTTTATCTAGTAGTATTCTAAATTGCACTTTGTCGTAGGCCTTGGTCATATCTAACAATATGCCAACTGCGTATTGTTTATTGTTTATGATATTGAGGGCTTCTTGGATGTATTTATAAACTGCTAAAGTAGTTGACTTGTTTTTTTGAAATCCGTTTTGGCAAGCATCAAATATTTTATATTTTTCACAAAATGAATATATTCTGTTAGTTATGGCTTTTTCAAATATTTTAGAGGCGGTGGGTAAGAGCGCGATGGGACGATAATTGCTTGCGTCAGTTTTTGCATTTTTTTTGTGTATAGGTTTAATTAAAGCTAGTTTTAGTTGATCAGGGACGACGCCCTCTTCGAATGACTGATTAATTAGGATATAAAACGGTAATGTCAGTTCGTCAGCGCAGTATCTGAATAGGGTAGGTGGGAGCTCGTCTATACCATGACTTTTTTTATTTTTTAAATTTTTTAAGAGTGAGTTTACTTCTAGAGGTTGTACGGGGCTGAGAAACATAGTGTTTTCGACAGGATGGAGCACAGGAACACCATTTGGTGCTATGCTGGATACGTTGGTGGTTACTTCTCCAATGGATGCGAAAAAGTTGTTAAAGTAGTTAGCTATTTGTTTAGAATTTGTTGCAAATTTATTATTGATCTGTAATTTTATGTTATCTTCGTCTTTTTTTATTTTTTTGTTTGTTCTTTCGTTAATGATATTCCACATGGTTTTTATTTTATTCTCGGATTTTGAAATTTTGTTTTTATAATGTAATTTTTTCGCAGTTGCTATAGTCTTTTTCAATATCTTTTCATATTTTTTATAATATTTTGTTATTGTTGGATTTTTTATTTTTAGTGTTAGGATTTTCAACAGTCTTTTGTTTTTACATGAGAGTTTTATACCTACGGTTAAAAAATAATTTTTATGTTGCGGTTTTAGTTTTATTTTTTGTATTGGTATGCACTCGTTAAGGATATTATGTAATTTGTTTTTAAATGCGTCGTAGTTTTTGTTTATATTTTGATTTATTGAAAGAATATCGTGCCAATTTAGTGTAAGTAGTTTAGATTTAAATTGTTGCATGTTTTTTGTGTTGTATATTCTTTTATTTTTGCACCACGTAGTTTGTTTTAGTTTTTGGGGTATTAGTAGGTGTATAATTGTCCCACTGTGATCCGAGAAACCTAATTCTTCTACCGTTGTAAATAATTTATTATCAGTAAAGTTTGTAAATATTAAATCTAAGCATGTTGAGGTGGTCTTTGATATGCGTGTGGGATTTTTTATGCGTTGTGTGAATTTATATTCTAGCATGAGATCCAGGAATTGACTAGTTTTTGCGCTATTATCGAGTATATTAATATTGAAATCACCACCTAAAATTACATTGTTTTTTGAGTATTTAGTGTTTATGTATTTTAATATTAATTTTAGTTGGTTTATAAATACCTCTTCCTCTCTTCTATTCCAGTACATAGTTAATAATAATAAATTTTCTTTAGGTAGTTCACATGCACATACTTCTAGAACGTATTCAATAGACATTTCTGTAATTTCAAGTATGTCCCGGTGGTTGATATCTTCCCGCAGTAGGATGCACACACCTCCTCCCGTTCGGTTAACCCGAGAGTAAGAAGATGCAATTTTGTAGTTGTTGAATTGTACGGTGTCTAATTTCAAAGGTGAAAGCCAAGTTTCGGATAAACATACTGCTTTATATAATGGTTTTTGTACTAGGAAGGCTTCTAAGATATGCTGTTTATTATAAAGACTTTGTATGTTCTGGAATAAAATATTAAACTGTTCATCAGTATTTTCGAAAGGAATGGTTAGAATGATTCAGGCTGGAATTGTTCAGGCTGTCTTGTTTTTGTTCAATTTCGTGGTTTGGGTTTCTGGTGAGGTTCATATTGTTCTGGTACTCTTTCGGTTGAATGATTCTGTTTTCGTTTTGTTCTTGGTTTGTTTCATTTTGTATGTTAACTTGTTTACCCTCTATAAACAATTTGTTATTTCTAATTATTGCGTACAGGCCTTTTTTCCGTGCTTTAATCATTTCTTCTCGCAGTATCTGTCTCTCCTTTCGTGCGTTATCGTCTAAATAATCTGATATTGATAATCTAGTTCCTTGAAGGCATCTTCCGTTGCTTATTATGTACCTAACCATTCTTTTGCTCAATAATTCAATAACCAGCGGCCGGGCTTTGTTCATTCTTTTTCCTATCCTATATGTATCCTCTATGTAGCCTGTCAGGTCTACATTCATGATATCTCTAAATAGATCAATAATTCTGCTGTGTAGGTCGTGTTCAGGCTCTTTGTAGTATTCGGCAAAACCATAAAGTACAATTTTTTTGGTGTTATTTTCGTTACAATATATTCCGGAGGGTGCCGTTTTAGTTATTAGGTCATTTATTTCGTTTTTTACTCGTTCATTTTCTGTCCTTAAGCGTTGTATTTCTAGGTTTATTTGTTCTATGTCTTCCTTTCTTTGTTCATTTTGTTTTGTAAGGGTGTCTGTTTTTTGTTCTAACTCTTCTCTTAGCTGGTGTATGGCCTTATTTATTTCTATCTGTATTGTATTTTTTAGTTCGGATATTATTAATTCATTATTTTGTTTAAGGCTCCTTATTATTATTTCGTTTAAATTATTCAGTGTTAATTCTCCTTGTGTTTTAGTTGGATAGGTAGATTCTCTGTCCTCAGCGTGTATTGTCTCGCCTAGAAAACTGAGGTCGTCCGAGCTCGCAGTATCGTTTATTGTGTTTGTGGTCCTTTTCCTAATGGTAACATTATTATTTTCTGTTGGTGTATGTATTATCTGTGTACTTTCGCCATAATGGGGTCGTATAGGGGTATTGGAGTTGTCTACTTTAGGCATTTTGCAACGGCAAGCTTGGCATTTCCATGTTTTTTTGTGATCTAATGACATCGAGTTGGTGAAAAAATCATCAGAGATATTTGCGCACTCTAAATCGTATGTACTTTTGCATAGCATACAGATTAAGAATCCTTTGGTTTGTATTTTTTGTTTACACCCAGAGCATGCCGGTGCCATAATGGTATTATTTTTGACTTAATATTGTCTCCTTCAAATAATGTTTACTTATTGAGAGCAGCGCCCTCTAGTTATCTTATTATGTTGCATTAGATTATCTCGTTTGCTCTTATGACTTAGAATAATTGGAGTATTGATTTGTAGCGCTTACTGGCGAAGTAATTCTCAATATTATCGGTAGATGGCGGTGTTTATGTATTTATGCAGGACGATGATATCATTTATATTTGGAGTAACAAATTTATTTTTCCACTTGGTTTGCACTGTTTATTGTTCAATATTGTTTTGTTTTTTCACTGAATATCACTGTTTAATCATTAAAGGTAATAATTATGTCCAAAGTCGATAGCTGGGATTTAGGTTGGTACCGTGTTGATGTAGTTCAGAGTAGTTTGGCTAGATGGCGTTAATGGCTGTTTTGGTTGCGTTATTCAGCGTATTTTTAAATTGTCAGTAATAACGGATAAGTAATTATTTGTTTCTTAGTTTTGTAATTAAGTCTTTTGCAACACTTATCACGTATTTTCCTATTTCACTAAGTTACTACTTTGTAGTTATCACGTATAATTTAGGCACATTACACAATTGTTTTTGGTTTCTGTTTACACTTTTTATGTTGATACTTTTATTTCACTGTTTATGCTTTATTTGTGAATTGATCGTTCGGATAACATTTGCACGCACTTGTTAGGATATTAGTTTTATGTTAAACAATGCTTCACTATTTAATTATCGATATACAAATTTTAATAGTTAAAATTTCGCGGAGCTAATGTTTCGGTGGCGAGTGGCGCCCTCTAATCTAACTAATTTCCTATTCTCGTAAAACATAATTATAATACAGGTAAATATACCGGTAAACGATAATAAGGTTCATTCTATTCACCCTACAATAAAGTCACAAACAATTTTTATGATGTAGTATGAGAGCCTCAATTGCACCGCATATCAACGAGCTCAACAGCGCACAAAATCGTAACAACCTACAAAAAATGGCAGCACAGTAAAATCATAGATAGTATGAAAGCCATAGAGTTACTTCTCCGTAGAGATGACATTGCGTAGCGAATTTGGGTTCTATAAATTGTGGAGAAAGCGCCTCAAGTAACCCAGTGCGATAAAGACTCTTGTATTAGTCATAAACCATTTGAAAATATGTTTGATAGCGTTAGTTAAAACCCTGGAAACAATACTAAGAGAACAGAGAAAAGTGCTGTGTTACTTTTTCCCTTGATATGCCTGGTCTAGTACCATGTTCATAAACCTCAACGATGACAACACGGTCTGCACTATCCATATATTTTATTCAGCGGCGTCAGCGTAAAAGCCTACGCTGACTAAATTCGCCAGCGAAATATTTTTGTTTTTCGCGCTGTCCGCGTCGGTAGGCGCATGTTGTCCCCCTACTAGTTGGAACCGGATTTCGCTAGTTTTGTTTTGCGTTTTTTTTCTAGGGTGTTTCGTACGTGTCGTGATTCCGAGTTTCGAGGGTGTATAATATTCGGCAGTATTGTGGATTTTATTACCGTGTGTAGTCCTCGATTGCTCAACCAAGCAAGTATAAAAATTTCTAGTTGGACGTGTATTGGCCAGCAGTATGAGTGCAATATTATCTCAATATTTGTCCATAATTAGATTCCTATCTACTATTCTTGAGTTAAGAAAACTTTGGTTTTATATGAAACGCAAACATTTCACTAATTAATTTGAAAAACTAAATTAGAAAGAAATTATGTAATGCCGCTTTTGCCGATTCCTAGTCCATTAAATTTATTTAAGGAATTTCCTTGTGAGAAAATAATTAATTATATCACATTTAGTTATTTTCTGGGTGAAGTTTTGCCAATTTGCTGATTCAACCAGTAACAACAACTAATAACATACGAATCAGCTCAAAATTTTCGCTTAAACATCACTTTACCATGTTTCATTCAATATGCACCTTAAGAGAATCTTTATAAAGTTCAGGATCAAAAGCTGTAGAATTAAATCTTAAAAGAAAAGCCAATAAGGTGTAATGAACCTTGTTATTTTTGTGATAAATTCTAAATTTGTTTGCTAAATATTAATAAAATATTCTTTCAAAGACATCACGAAGGAAATGACCGTTATCAATATTGAAATAAGGTTTAAATTTCTTTGTTGCATTATAAACAGGATGTACCAAAAGTAAATCCTTGACTCAAAAGGTGGAAGGTTGCAGAGTTTTGAATAAGCAGAATTAAATATTACGTACTTGAGTATTCTCGAGGATGTTGTTCTAAACTCCGGTTTAATCTTTTACGTTGTTAAGAACACAAAGTATCTAACTGCGATTAGTGATTATGTTAATACGCTGTTTTGATGTTGAACTGAATTAAATTTGATTGAGGGGAAAGCTTATTGGAACCTACTTACTTGTATAAGTATACCGTATGTTGGGCTTTGACAATAATTTTAAACAATGAAATTTTACGTACTAATATGAACTAAAATAATATATTGTAAGCAGTATTATGGATACATTGTCATGTAAGACCTCCTGCAAATATGTCAGCTAGTAATAAGGTTGAAAGAAATACTGAATACAGGGTTAACTGGACGATAACGACTGTCACTCGTTTAGCCTAATTGTATAAACAAATTTAGCGAAATATCCACCTGGGTAAAAATCATCCCCCCACGCACGACAGAGTAAGGTAACAACACTAATACCCTCTACTACTAAATTCTTCAGTGCACAATGCTAAGTGCATCTAAGTTATATAACCTGTCAAATATGATAAACCTGTGCATTTTTGTCTGCAGCCGAGCCTTAAGTTAGACTATTAAACTTAGCCGTACCTATACAAGACACAGGAACTAGCTCCACTGCGATTTTGCCTCGGTGACATCCAAATCTACCTCGGAAACCTTAGGTAATAATGTGTTGAAGGATTCAGAGCTTTATGGTTAGGTGATAGGATTGGTTTTTGAGTGAGGAAAAGTTGTGGGTGATTCTAGTTACACAGGTACGTGTTGTGGTGCAAGTGTTGAGCTGCGAGCGGTTTTTAAAAATCGAAGTAAAAAATAAATTGTTTTGAGATACGAGGCAAAATCCAATGCAATATAAAACAATAGTTCTTGTATCTTAAATGAGATGTATTCGCTAAGAAAACATTTAGTTCCTGAAAATGAATACGTTTTATCGTCTTTTCTAAAAAAAATAAAGAAAATAATTATTATAAATCCAGAATGACTACTAATTTTCACACCTGCATATTATTTGATAATTATGTATAGTACCGACTTCTGGACTTTAAAAGAGACCATGTTTCTCTTTAGTGACCATGGTTTACTCATTTTTCTCAGAGGTCAGTAAAGAGTCGTCAGAAATCACCGAAGCTCCAAAAACCTGCTCTACACTAAATACTTATAATTCATAAGTATGGAGCAATTTCTGTTTTTGGAGGTTTATATCATAGAGTTTTCTATGGTATAAACCTCCCAAAACAGACAGAGAGGCAACAGACAGCAAAATCGCTACCAGCCTCTCACTTGCACCGCGTAAAGTTAAAGCCAGCGCTAAATTGTCAGACGCAGCTCGCAGACTGTCAGATTAGCTGACGGACACCTCAGCCAGCGCTTCTTGGAGCTTTCGCCGAGCCAGTCATGAAGGTACGGGGATGCTAGCATGTGAGTTGTGAGATAGGTACACATCATGGAAAAAGAAGGTTACATTGAATATTTTTAGTAGCAAATGGGTATGATTATGTTTCTTTGTAAAGTCTTTAGTCAGTTTTTTAACACACCAGGCGTTAATTGTGGTCATAATTTGATGTATTTATTAGGTCTATTAGGTAGTTGGTAGGACCGAAATATTTAATAATGGTCGAAAGATGTCAAATTATCGCAGGGATCTGCCCGATGGTCGGTTGATATTGTCAGGGCAGTGAGGAATCTGTAGGTGTGACTTACATAAGATCGGCAACAGTGGCGTAAGAGAGAAGAGGCTTTTAGTGGGTCCTACCGGCTGCTTACATTTAAAGACCTTACAGAATCCTCAGTTTGATGCTTTCCACTGTTGCTTTTCTTCCATGCGTTTCAACCGTACTTCCTTCCTAGCCATATCTTCTTCACACAATCCATCTATCTTTTCTTTAGTCTTCTTCTTCTTTTGTTTTCATCCCAAAAACTAATGTGACATGTTCTTCATTGCACAAATAAGAAATTCAACGTATTTTTTCTACAAACTTGTGACAGTCTGGTACCCCAGGGATGGCAAACGCAAAAGAGGAAGCTAGTTAAGGAGATGAGAGGATGAGATCCGCCTAACCTTAGGCCCATTGTGGACAAGAGTGGTACTTGATAGAGCCCAGTGGAGACAGTTGGAGGAGGCCTTTGCACATAGAAATCAGAGACATCTTGTGAAATATATGTGAAAACTTTATCCAGAAACTGTAATGCTGACTCCTGTAATAAAGGCTATTTTTTTTCTACAATTGAAATAGTAAAACTATCACCTACGGTAACAATTTTTAATTGCAGTCTATTAATTAAGTATTCACCCACTAATAAAACTGACCCCAATAATCGCAAGCGCATCAGCATGCAAATGTTAGTCGAATATTCTGTGCGTATTTAACACCAATGTAATTAATTTAAAACGAGCTCGCAGTCGTAATTGCCTAATTACTGCACAACAATTGCGCGACGGTTGTAAATTACAACGTGGCTTCATATTTGAATGTATTTAATTGATATACTTTCGGCTTTTATCCAGTAATTAATAGTAAAGTTACTGTACTGAATTGTAGTGACAAGTGTGCATTTAATTATTATCAGCAGGACATACTTATAACTTGCTGTTCTAATTGATGACATGCTTCGTTACGTACGAAGCAGGTGGTGTAAAATTACTACTCTTTAAAATATGGTTGAAACACTTCAGGATTACTGCATGCGTGCCATCTACCGGTTGCGGTCTAATCAAAGCTGGCAAAGTGTATCTTCGCCCGCATAATAGGTTATGCGACAATTATTTTTATGGCCTCATGAAAAAGTTGATAAATAGAGTCGATTATCAAAAACAAAATTTAAATTGGTTCAAAAATAACGAAGCATTTTAATCTTATGCTAGATAGAGAGCGCACTATACTTACAAATGACGTCAAAAGTAGCGTGCGCCATACTAATTCTTTACTAAAACTCATTTTGCCGGAAAAGGATAGAGCATCCCCTCTCCATCCCCACCAAAAACTTTTAACGCATTTATCTCAGAAATTTCTTGGTCGATTTAATATTTATTTTCAATATACAAAGTATGCTAATGATATTTTTCAATAAGCGTGTGATTATTAACAAATTCAACACCAGTCTTCTCCCCTATTCCTAGCCTGATGAGCTGCACTAAAAATATGGTATGACGATTCAGTTTGTATCTGTATCTATTCTACCGCCACGAATCAAATCACAGATACAACAGAAGATTAATTTGTATATTTAATCTGTAATTAAATTGCTGGCATTGTTGATTTGTAAAAGTGTCTTCAGCAGTTCTGCGTACAGAAACAAAATAATGTTATTAAATTATGGTTACTATATATAAAATAACAAAAAAATATTACAAGAATATACTATTTAATTATGCCACAGGAACATTTTTGGCATAATCTGAAATTCTGACATTAATAACGTGTTTTAGTTTTACACTGTAGGACAAACATTTTCGTCGCGCCACCTTAAATTCTTCGGCGATGGGTGTCGGCCAGAGATTTATCCGTCTGGCGGGTGACAGTGATGGAGGCAGGTGGACATAGGATTACGAGCATAAACTACCTACACCTGCACAACGCGCCGTTAAGCGAGGGACGTGAAAAGCTGCTTATGGGAATCGTGATGCTGGGTGAAGGGAACGTTTAACTGGCTTGTAGTGTAGCATTTTTTGTAACTGTCATATTGAGTAGAAATTTGAATATGCTATTCTAGCAGAATATGGTGTTATAGCGGTTCTCATAGAATTCTTAACGTGAGACTGTAAATGGCTCGATCTCATTAGGGTGGTAAGTACCTAATGGTTGGTAAAAACTCAAATGTTTTTTTTTAATATGGTGTCAAGCATAGGTACTGGCCGGCTCATGGTACGTAGCAACGGCAGCCTATAGAGGCCAGCAACACCAGTATCTTAAGACATTTTTGAATTTACTTTACCGCCCGAGATTTCAATCTTATTACACTTCTGATTTCTTACAACTGAAGTAAATAATAAGCCATCCCTCAACTGAATTCTTTTCACCATTAATTCTCCCTAAATCTACGAGCTATCTTGAGGATTAGAACCTCTCAGTTAATTACCCATTTGAAAATAAAAATACCTCACATAGACACCTGCACGACTACCAACTTTAAGACCACGTATACATAGTTGATTTCAGAATGTTGAACGCCCTATCGAAGTTTCTATCAAAAATCAAGTTGCAATGTATATTCGACTTTGTGTAATGTAGTTAAGGTTTCTTATAGCAAAACATTCTAAAGTTAAAGAGCTTGATGTACATGAGGAATAGATCAGTCGAATTGTTCGACTAGTCATTACACCGGGCGCCGCCCGCGCCGTCCGTAATTATCTTCATGCGCCATTGGTCGCGGCGATTAAGAATTTGCCGACGGAACCCTGGCCACGGTTCATTGTACGGAACCCTTTGTTAGGGTACGGTGATGTGATGTATCGTGGTAGAATGTACGACGTTTACAGCTGATCGGCTTTTAATTAAGTTTTTGTGGCAGATTTCTGGGACTTTCCCCCAAGCCAAACGGAACATTATTACCTTTGTGAGTCATCTATATTATGATAAAATGGTACTAAGTTCTCTTTACTAAGAACTAGTGATGTGGACGCTGTTATTCATATTACTGACCATGGTATAGTATGAAACTTTTCCAGGTATTCTCTTCAGAGAGAGCTAGGTCACGTAGTTGGCTCAAGTTACGTCATCGTGGGCTCCGTGCAGTGAAGTTTGAGAGCCACACCAGGGAGGCTAGACGAGTTGCATTTTGACATTCGAATCGACATAAAAATGTATGTAAATGACATTAGTGACAGCCCGATTTGCCGAAAGCTTGTGTCATTTCCATATCGATTCGAATGTCAAAATGCAACTTGTCTAGCCCCCCAGAGCCCATGACGTTACGATGACGACACTTGAGAAAATCACGTGACCTAGCTGTCAAGGAAGAGAATACCTGGCGTAGCTTCTTATCATACCACCCACAGTTTGCCGGTCCCAATTATATGTGACAGATATAAAGCCTTTGTGCCATTATCATAACCAATACAGGAAATAATTGATTGACAATAACTGTACTCACCATGCTTCTGGCGGTCTGTTTGGACCGCCACACTCAAACAAAATAACACACGGCAAAAACAAACAAAGAAATACTCGTCCCACATCGTTAGCGGCAGCACTCCAACAAAATAATAATGCCAAACAAAAAAGTCAATTTTAATATCAACTGTAACGCAACATTATTGTCGCAGCAATTCAATCTCATGCGACACAAAAGAAACTTTTGACTCGCAAAGTCTTTGTCGTCATCCGCGAGAAACAATAAGAGACATTATTTCGAAACAATTTTCATCATTTTCGCTATTTCAAGGGATTTGTTTAGTGTCGGGGAGACGCGCCTCCAGCGCAGCGTCAGACAGCCCACGAATATTAGTACTTAAAACTTGTGCACTAGACTGGAAAAATATTTAATTAAAAATAATTCTTACTAATATTCTTATGCAAAAGTAACTCTGTCTTTCTGTCGGTCGCGTTTTCATGCCAAAACTACTGAACGGATTTAAATGGAAATTGGTACACAGATAGTCTAGAACCTGAGAAAGGATATAGGCTACTTTTTAATCCGAAAAAAAAAGGCTGTAAGGGGTTAAAATAGGGGATGAAAGTTATAAGGAATACCCAGACCACGCAGGCGAAGCCACTGGCGGAAAGCTAGTCATTTATAAAAAACAACTGCCTGGTTATCTTAGAGGTTCTGCGGGACTGCCGCTCTTTAGGTCCTAGGTTCAATTCTAAAGGTCGATCAAAGTATTATTGAGTTTTCTCAGCAGCAACTATGCGTTTAGATTTGGTTAATGGCAATAGGCTCCCCCCTAAACATACCGGTGAACGGTGGCTGTACGCTTAGTACACCTCTGCCCAACTCTTCGTGGAAATGCGTGATGGTATGTATATTATCAATAATCCTTAATAGGAGCTCCTAGTTACTATTAAACAGTAATAATTATATTGTCTCTGCGATTTTCATAATAACACGGATGTTAAACAAAATAATACCTCTGAATTTTATTTGAAAATTACTCTAATTTGCTAATTAATAATTAACGCTTCATTAGAGTTTAATAAATTGCAATTGCTATGTATATTAGAATTATCGCATGTCTGGATTTGAACATTACCTACACTACATTATTATAATTGGTTAAGTACATTTTAATCTGTTTATAGATATTTATGTAATTTTGACGTATAATAATGGCCGTACCTACTAATGTTTACGTGTGACCCTATTGCCATTAACCGGGCACAAATGCAAACTCCGAGTCCAACTTTGCTCGACCTAAGAATTGAACCCAGTGTCCCAACCGTAACAGGCACGCTTAGTCCAATGAGGAAGTACAATTTCGAGTAATAAGTTTTGCCTCTTGACTGCCTCGTTGATTTAGTGGTCCCAAGAGCGACTGCTACGCTAGAGGTCCTGGGTTCGATCCCCGGGTCGAGCAAAGTGTTGTTGGGTTTTCTGTGAAATTCCCAGTAGCACCTCAGAGTCTGGATTTGTGTCCGGTTGATGACAATAGGCTAATATTACATGGGACCTAAAAATACCGGCGAAATGTGGGTGTACATACATGTACAATGGAACGCCTTTGCCTACCCCTTTGGGGAATATAGACGTGATGGTATGGTATCTTGTTGTTATTATTACGAACAAAATGTCGATAAAGGTTAAAATTTGTGTTTTAAAACTCAGGTGCTTGTGCGCGTCACAAGGGGCTCTCGGACGCCCCAACCATGTAGCCGACACGAAACTCAGAACAAATCAAATTTCCTCCTCTCGCCACCACACAGAGGGAATTTAAATCAACAAACTATAGCTTCGTGTTTTCCTTGTCTTAGAAAATACATAAAATGTTCCCGTTTTATATCGAGCTTATTCTTGTGAGATTGTTTGGAGGATATATTTTTGGTACACACTGTATGACAGTTATGAAGTCAACCGGTCATAATTATCCATATATATTGTTTCTCTTCTGGCATAGGTGTGTCTCTATAAATAAAACATGCAAATTATTTATATAACCTAACCTAAATTAAAAATTTAGAAAGCCCCCGACACAAATTGTAATTTGCCACTTTGCGGTGGCGGCCATCTTGGATTTGGAATTTATCGTAGTGTATTTTCGTCGTAATTTATGTAGTATTCTCCTAGTTAAGCCCTTTCTGTAGCGGCGGCCATCTTGAACCGATTTTTATCAAACATAGCTAAGCAATCCCGACTAATTCACCTTTCAAATAAAAAAAAAACAAAATCAAAATCGGTTCATCCGTTCGGGAGCTACAATGCCACAGACAGACACACACACACACACACACACACACACACACACACACACACACACACACACACACACACACACACACACACACACACACACACACACACACACACACACACACACACACACACACACACACACACACACACACACACACACACACACACACACACACACACACACACACACACACACACACACACACACACACACACACACACACACACACACACACACACACACACACACACACACACACACACACACACACACACACACACACACACACACACACACACACACACACACACACACACACACACACACACACACACACACACACACACACACACACACACACACACACACACACACACACACACACACACACACACACACACACACACACACACACACACACACACACACACACACACACACACACACACACACACACACACACACACACACACACACACACACACACACACACACACACACACACACACACACACACACACACACACACACACACACACACACACACACACACACACACACACACACACACACACACACACACACACACACACACACACACACACACACACACACACACACACACACACACACACACACACACACACACACACACACACACACACACACACACACACACACACACACACACACACACACACACACACACACACACACACACACACACACACACACACACACACACACACACACACACACACACACACACACACACACACACACACACACACACACACACACACACACACACACACACACACACACACACACACACACACACACACACACACACACACACACACACACACACACACACACACACACACACACACACACACACACACACACACACACACACACACACACACACACACACACACACACACACACACACACACACACACACACACACACACACACACACACACACACACACACACACACACACACACACACACACACACACACACACACACACACACACACACACACACACACACACACACACACACACACACACACACACACACACACACACACACACACACACACACACACACACACACACACACACACACACACACACACACACACACACACACACACACACACACACACACACACACACACACACACACACACACACACACACACACACACACACACACACACACACACACACACACACACACACACACACACACACACACACACACACACACACACACACACACACACACACACACACACACACACACACACACACACACACACACACACACAGACACGTCAAACTTATGACACCCCGTCGTTTTTGCGTCGGGGGTTAAAAACACGCAAATTATTTATAAAAGTCCGTGGTGCATAATTTGGTCTCTAACTTTGGTTAGGTACAAATTCCTGGTGTCCTGGAAAATTTTACTAACAGAGACAAGAATAAAAAATAATTTTATTATATTAACAGAAAGCCAATAATTGCCTTCTCTCAATGAAAATCTATTTACTCTGTGACACATGTTTTTCCACGATATACTTTTGATTACAATGGAATCGGGTATTTTTTGTAGCGATCTATTTATATACTGACCTTTAAAACTTATTGTTGCCTCGCCAAACAAAATCCATATATCAATAACTATTGATACAAAAGTTCAAGAACGAAACAGATTTTTGCTATATCATCTAAACAGTTAAGCACGATAAATCAAGGTATTTTTTTCAAGCATGGTAAAGTTCCCAATTACGTAAGGGAATGCCCTTACGTAATTGGGATTATCATTAAAATTAATTCAATAAGTGAATATACAATGCATTATAACGGTAAGGGCCTGTTTTACCATGTCTGAATAGCTAGCTATCTGCTGCATAAATAAAAAAATTGAACAAAATTTGTAAATGGAATTATGTTATCTGCCAAGTAATTTAACGCGAGCTTACTAGAAGATGGCCTTAGTTAATTTGTTAAATACCAATTGTAGCTATAGATAGCTCAAATCATATCTTATTTCTGATCGAAGCCTGTTTCACAATATCACAAAAGTTGAGTTTTGAGGCATACTCTGCGCTGTTTATTTTGGCCCCAACACTCCCCAAACGTGCACAGATTACAAAATAGTTCTCCACTCTTAACTGACCGTTTGGAACAAGTCCTGACACCAATTCCGTAGTTTAGGGTTACATTCGACTTGGATGTCGCTTACACGATGAGATATACTCCGATTACATGTTACTCCCAGAATTGTTTATTAGCTACTAAAAATATGTATGTATGTAACTTGGTGTACAACTCTGTCCCTTCGGGGAATATAGTTGTCATGCTATGCGAATTCATACAAATTTATATCAATATAATAATTACAAAAGCTTCACCCACGTGTCTTCACGAGTGACATTAAATCCGTCTGGGTATCAAATTAGAAAACTTTTTGAGTGTTATTATATGCCTAAAATTATTTTATTTACTTTGTTTCGTATAATTGCATTTACAAACATTGTAAGCTTTATTACAAAACTTTCTGAATGGCAGCATGAATACATTGAGATAATTAAGTACATCGTACTAGTGTATTGGCAAAAATGTGGTTGTAGCCCAAAAAATGTGTTTGTAAATTGTGTGGTTGTTGCAATTTACTAAGTTGTAATTAAACAACTCTCCCTTCGGCAGTCGTGGTCGTTGGTGTCGTGTACATTATTACCTCAATGTATAAAAACTATCTTATCGCTATATCGCTCTTTCGGAATGTTTGCTTCATTTCGTATGCTGTAGGTAGTAAATTCTAGCGCTTTACCGTTTTTATCTCACGTAATATAAATATTTTCAATATTTACAAAGGATTCTAAATGAAAACGGTTTATATCTACAAAGCGCTGCATAAAACGTATAAAAAAACTACAAAGGTCGCGTACATTTTGTTTGTTTATTATTGTCTAGAATTAAAACATTATTAAAAGCAGTTTTATTTTATTTTAATGTATTGTTTTGTTTTTGAAGTTATGTGATATTAAAACCGAAACAAAACACTCAGAGAATCTGGCTTTTAGCGGTTATTTAGAGGTGGTGAAACAGGTCTTTAATGTATCAATAACTAATTACATAACAAACCTACTTACATATCATTACAGCTGCGGTGTACTAATATAAACCCACAGTGCGCCGGCTAGCGAGCAAGCATTTCAAACTGCTACTAAGAAACTCATAAAAACGTCCAATGAAACTTCGCTCAACCTGGGAGTCAAACCAAGAACTAGCTAGACTAAAGAGGCATCAATAAAACGCAATAACCCCCCCAAAACGTAGTTATTCAATGTTAAATATAGGTACCTCTCCTTTGCAAACATAATAATTCATTTCTACTTATCCAATTTCCATTTAGCATTCATATCCCGTGTAACATTCACATAAAAACTAGCTAATTCAAATTCAATCTCAGCCGGCTTGTTAGGAGCATGAATAGGAGTGCAGGGAGGGGGGGCGGTCCCAGGTCACAATAGCCGCACCGGTGTTCCTAGAATTGTGTTTTAGGGATGTGCTGTACAGGAAATTTTCGTAGTTTGAAAATTAAAAATAAAGGAGGAATACATGTTTTTTTTTTGCCTATATATTTACCTAAGTATAAAGCTAAATACTTTTACGAAATACAAAATTTTCCTATTTGCGATCAAGAAAGGAAGGTAAGTAGGTACAAAATATATATATTGTTTTTAATGTAGTGTTTGCTTTGGCTTATTAAATGAAACTGGTTAAAGTGACATAATAGACCTATAGGTACTCAGCAGAGGGTAGATTTGGACTGTGCATCATGTTCATAGTGATGGTATATGATGTTATTATATTTATCTACACTTTGACGCCTAAATGCATAAATAATATGCAGTCTCATTTGAATTAGCTCTATTAGCTAAACTACCTACATACCTAATGGAATCCTTCTTCTTCTTCTCTAGTATTTTCTTTTCATTACATTGCAGCAGTGCCACGCACCTCTGACTTTTCGTAATCATGTACGTATTAATAATTAATTATCACTCGCTTACAACAGTGAAGGAAAACATTGTGAGGAAACCTGCATGCCGGAAAGATTTTCTCATCGGCAAATGAATTTTGCCACGTTGGCAGAATGAGAAAGAATTCCGAGTGGAAACCCGTGCCCAGCAGGGACGATTAAAGGGTTGATGATGATGACACTGTAAGTGCATCTACCATTTTCTATCTTTTGGTAGAAAATGCCCTTTTAAATCATTCCAAAAAGGCCAAATTGTTAGATCACAGCACATCACTAGAGTAACACGATTGAATCATAACGTTCTCAGTAGGTTGTCGCCGGCGCTGTGCGGACATCTTGAACGAAAAGAACAAAAAATATACCGTTCGATCCCGGCGTCGGGTGACGATAATAAATTTACTGGGAAAATCATTGGGAATCCCGGGGTGGGAAATTCTCGATGGTTTTATAAGATATTTCGGGTGTTTTATAACTCTTCCAGGATTTTTTCTCTGTTAAATCTAGTTAGTGACAGACTTAGTGATGCTCAACTAAAAAAAAGATATTTTATTTTTGTTGAACTATCGGACCATTCTATTTCTATAAAAAAAATATGGACAGAAAAGAAATAAATATCCGTATTATCGTGGTACGTGTGTATATGAATTTCGTTAGTCATAGTATTTTAATAACATTATCATTCGTTTTTAATTTATGCCTCTATATATCTACTTCTCCTCGGAACCCTGTTTTCAACTTAGAATATTATTATTGTTAATTTACAAAATGTTAATACTTTTTTTATTAAATACTTGTCTGTCTGTCTTTGGCTTCATCAGCGGGCCCTAACAAAGTATAAGCGCTGCAGTTTTATTTGTTTGCTGCAGCATAGTGTTGAGATAGGGACCCTTCTGACATCGCACAAGATAACTTACATGTTCAGATTGTATTTACCTATTTAATGTTTTGATGTTTGGTATTTTGTCTGTCAGAATGAACTTTCTTTCTTTCTTTTTTTCCAACTATATTGGAGTCGACTGTCTCCAAGTCTAACAAGATATGGCTGAATAATATCTCCATACACAAGTGTTTGCAACCCATAAATATGAGCAATTTCTGCAATCTGGTGGTCAGGCCCTTTATGCTTCCGACTACCATTAACGATTGTCATAAGTGTTTGTATGACAACAAGGATCGACAACTTGCTAATTGGAATAATACATGTTAACTTACTAGTATAACAATTTAAAAAATATGTATTAATATGTGGTTATGACTCAATAATTGTCTATACGTAACTGATGTTATCTTGTTTAATTTAATTAAGTTGAATCGGCTTAAGTAACATGACAAACAAAGGTTTCATTAAACTGTACGTCTGTAATATTCTGAGCTCGTAATGATCTTACGCTAAGGTACATTATTTATTTAATATGTATTAATTTAATTACGTTAGAAGCTATATTATGTATGCTCTGTATAAGCCAAACATGTGCCTATTATAATTGTACATGTTCCAATGGTATTAAATTGAGGGTTTTTTCATAAATTAAAACTATCAAACAATTGATACCTACTATATTTTTGAATACATTTATTTATTGGACTGCTTCATTAATCTATTGACGGCGACTCCTACGGCAAAATTCCTGGATTCGAATCCCACTTCGAGCAGTGTTACTAGGTTTTTCTATTAAAGTTTCGGCAGCTGTAGCAACTCTGGGAGTTTAGAATATTTTGTTCTCAGTTAATGGTCTCGCCCCCTATTACATGGGAGCTAAAAATCCAGCAATGTGTGGGTGTACATTAGTACACCTTTGCGTAACCCGTTGAGGAATACAGGCATGAATGTATACTTTCTTTTTAATTAAGTTTAATTTAATTCCAAAAGCAAAAGCACTGCTAAAAAAATACATTATAAAAATCGATATTTTTATATATATTGATATTATGATAGAGATATTTAAATCAAAGAAATTGCCATTGATGGCCAACACTGAATGGCAATTAAGTATACGTAATTAGGTACATTTAGTTTTAAATCGTAATATATAACATTAACACGAAGTTATTCGCCGGATTCATTACATAGAATCTTTGCAGGCATTCAATAATATACGCGCGGTTTGGTGTTCGGGTCTATAATTCTAAAGTAAGACTAATTTATGGCCCGGAGACGCCCGCAGCCATTCGCAATTAACATGATTGTCTTTGAAAATAATTACTAAGGTGAGATTCTGCTTTAAGGTTGGACACAGACGATGGAAATCGGAAGCCGATTTCGAGCCGACCTTCAATTTGTAGTTCTCAAAATTTTCGTTTTCTTTAAAGGAAATAGTACCTAGTTGCGATGTAAGATTTAAAAGGGATCTCATACCCAGTAGGTCCTAAATAAATGTTTTGTTCTGTGCGAGGATCGAATCTACAGCTCGTGGCGCAGAAACCGATCACTCAGGCACTACGCCAATCGTGAAAACCAATGATATTATAATGTCTATTTGTATGTTCCAGGTAATCTTCGAAACGGTTTAACCAATTTTGACGGGACTTTCACTAGTAAGTAAAGTTAAATTTTCTTTGACATCATACATACAAAGTTTTATATCTGTTTCTCTCTTTTTTCTTTTCTCTTAGAAAGTTAGGGTAGCGTGATACTCTCCAGTCATTCAGGTCAGAATTGTTCGTAGCCATTCAAGGGATGGAATTTAAAGGAACCTAAAAATGTATGTCGTATGAAACCAACCTTAGAACCAAAGATATATAGGTGTGCTATATCTGTGTGTATGTGTGTGTTTATTTTCTTTGTGGATTGAATTATCTCAAGATTGTCTTAGAACTGATTGCTTTTGAGAATTACGTCCTACGATATTTAATTAAGCGTCTGCTACTGTAATAGAACTAGAAATGTGCTGAAATATCTCACCTTTATTTCATACTTGTTCAAACGTCTATATCATTTAGGTACCTATTCTGAAATTAATGAACGCTTTATCATCAAATTGTGTTCGTCAATGGAAACAAATCTCCTTGGAAACCGCAGACAGGTGGTGATCGCAATCATATTGATTGATTAGTACACAAATAGATGTTTCCAATCTAAGAGAGTATCTTAGTTCATAATAGAAAACTACACTAAGCGACTAAAATCAACAGTATTGTAGATATTTAAGATTATTAACTTATTAATATATAGTTTGGCAAAGCTTGCCTTATGATCATGGATCAGGAATTGATATAAATGAGTTTTCTCTTTATCTTAAACACCTGTCTGCTAAAAAAAAACTATAATAATAAATTGGTTATTGTTTACGCGGAAAAGCAAACTTGAATGCGATTATCGAAATTTTGGTTGTTGCATGAGAAGGACGACGTAAAACTGCAAGGCGAAGAGGTGAAGATGCAGTTCCACAGTAAGGAAGGTTGCACAATACCTTATTTGATGTATCAGCGGCCTGGATCGACGATAGGAGCAATTTCACAACACTTGCACTAAAGTTTATCGGTTTGCGACGAAAAGAATGCGGAGCGAACGATTTACAAGCGCGGTATTTTCGCCATATTTTTTTGCTAGAGAGTGTTGCGTTGAATGCGCGGGAGGGGGCGCCACTTATGCGCTGTCGCTCTCGCTCGCACGCGTTCCTAGGTAATGTGCGGGACTAGGATGCGGATAGGAAATGCAACAACCAAATCAAAATACGTGAATGTTGCTATCAAAAAAAAAATATACTTTATTTTAACAGCGCAACCATCCCCCCGGGCTTGAAGGGATACCTTCAAAGGTTAAATCTAAGTTTACTATAATCGAATAAGAAATTATGCTAACTAATACCCTAACCTAAGTGGAGAAACCTGAACGAGCTATTGATTAGGTAAGGGGCAAAGACGAACGACGGGACGTAAGTACGATCCAGTCGTGGTCCTGACGCGAGCTATACGAGTGACTCCCGTAGAATCGGGGAAAACTTCCTCCACTACACCCAACGGCCAGTGTAGTGGCGGTGAGTTTTCAGTTAAAAGAATTACAACAGTACCGACAGTAATTGGATCGACTGGCGTGTTCCATTTCCGACGCGATTGTAGAGTATGGAGATAGTCCGTTCTCCAGCGCTTCCAAAACGACTGAACTAACTTGTCTAATAAATCATGTCTCGTAAGAGTATTTAAATTTGGATCTATTTCCCCAGCCGGCAAATACTTTAAAGGCGTGAGATTTAGAAAATGTGCTGGAGTCAACGCGAGAGGCTCCGAAGGGTCGCTAGAAAGCGTTCTATGTAAAGGTCGAGTATTCATGACGGACTCTATTTGAGCAAGCACAGTGCTTAACTCCTCGAATGACAAAATAGTTTCGCCTATCACGCGATATAAGTGAGATTTTAAGCTTTTAATATTAGCCTCCCAATTTCCACCGAAGTGGCTGGCCGTTGGAACGTTTAAAGACCAATCTATGCGATTTTCAGCTAGCATGTGACCAAATTCTGTATTATGGTGTTTCGAACATAAAAACTCATGAAGTTCTGAAAGTTTGCGTTTAGCGCCAATGTAGTTAGTCCCGTTGTCCGAATAGATCCTACCAACTGGACCCCGTCGCGATAGGAACCGCTTGAAAGCGCTCATAAAACTGGCTGTGCTCAAGTCCCCGGCCAGTTCGATGTGCACTGCACGCGTCGTCAAACAAACGAAAAGGCACACGTATGCCTTAGTTGAACGAACACCACGACCACGAGTTAGAGTAACCTTAAACGGGCCAGCATAGTCTGTACCCGTATGTACAAAAGGTTTTGCAGATTGTACGACTCGACAACTACGGTGATCCGCCATCTCAGGAAAGGTCGGTTTAGGATGAAGTCGAAAACAAGGTAAACATTTGTGTACTCTATTACGAACTAAGTTGCGAGCAGAAAGTATCCAATACTTCTGCCTTAAGACCGACATAAGTAGGTCCGGGCCTGCGTGACAGTTTAATTTGTGATGATAATCAATCAACAAATTCAAAATGGAACCTTTGCTTGGAAGCAAAATGGGGTGTTTTGCATTAAAATCTAAATCTGAATTTCTTAGACGGCCCCCGACTCTAATGAGCCCATCTTTAAGAAATGGTTTTAGGTGTTGAAATGAGCGGCTACAGACCTTACCTTTCTTGAGCTGAGAAATTTCGACAGGGAAATGAAAACGTTGAAGTTCACGAAGTATTAATGATTCAGCGAAATCAAAATCTGATGCTGATGCATAATGGTTACGAGGCAACATTTTTACGAATCTACAAACAAAGATAACACAGCGCAATAATTTAGTCCAAGACGAGAAACGATCTCCTAATAAAAGTATAGGAGAACTCTCCGGCGGAGTAAAAGTAATTAACGAATGTTTCTTTTCTTCCGGTGTCTCTGACACCATTGAAGGGTTGAAGGGTACTATAGGCCACTGTGAGACGTCTGAGCGGGCCCACGACGGACCAGTGAACCAAAGCGGATGGCCAACAATTTGCGAAGGAGTGAGTCCGCGTGATAAACAATCAGCAGGATTGTCCGACCCGGACACGTGAAAGAGATGTTGAGGCGATAAATCACTTTGTATTTTCGAAACTCTGTTGGCCACAAAGGTGTTCCACCTGTGTGGCGACGAATGTACCCAACAGAGTGCGACAGTCGAATCAGAAAATGCAAAAATATTTTTAAAAACAATGCGGTTTTGACAAGCAACAACGATATTTTTTATAAGTTGAGCGAGAATGAGAATAGCACAAAGTTCGAGACGAGCGAGTGAAACGACCTTTTTAGGTGAAACTTTTGATTTAGCTGTTATCAAGCTTAAGGTCTTGCCATCACTATTTTGAACGTGAAGGTAAATCATTCCCCCGTATGCCTTTTCACTGGCATCCGCAAAGCCCAAAATAGTAACAACACTATCAGAGACTATACCCACATGGCGAGGAATTTTTAAATTGGAAAGTAAGGGAAGTTCTTCCCTGAAGCGGATCCACAACTTAACAATATCTTGTGGTGGTGTATCATCCCAGTCACAGTTACACAACCAGAGCTGTTTGATAAGAAGTTTAGCATATAACACAACAGGAGCAACAAAACCCATTACGTCCCATATTTTAGCGACACACGACAAAATGGTGCGTTTCGTGCAACTATCAGGGGGTGTACTAATTTTCATACCGAAAAGATCTGTTGCAGGCGACCAACACAAGCCGAGTACTTTGTGTTGATCCGACTCATCAAATTCCTTGACTGCTGGCAGGCGATGCGAAGGCGGAATAGAATCTAAAACCATTTGCGAATTACTCGTCCACTTGACGAGTTCAAATTGACCAGCCTTCATGAGACCTATCATCTCAGACGCGGTGGACACACCCTCATCCTCACTTGGAACCGAGTAGACGAAGTCGTCCATGTACAGACCGGTATCAATGATATCCTTAGCCTTAGGGTATGAGTCGCCCTCATCGGCTGCCAACTGCTTGATAGTACGAAGCGCATGAAAAGGACTGGACTTAAGTCCAAAGACCACTCGATTAAATTCATAAACCTGTAAAGGTTGTTGCGGTGAAAAACGATATAAAATACGTTGGAAACGCCTGTCACATTCTCTTACTCCGATACTAAGAAACATTTGACGGATGTCAGCAGAAAGTGCGATCGAAAACAAACGAAAATTAACGATGATGTTAAACAAATTACCTTGAAGATTTTGACCGCTATACAAAAGATCATTAAGCGAAATACGAGAAGTAGTCTTGCAACTACCATCGAGCACAACACGTAGTTTGGTGGTGACTTTATCCTCGCGGATAACGCCGTGATGCGGTATAAAATACGACTGGGACTCTGAAATTTCATGTGCAGGTGAAATATAACCCTTATCTAAATATTCATTTATCACACTGTCATAGGCTACCTTTAGGTTCGGAGACGCTTGCATTTTTCTTTCTAAACAATAAAACCGGCGTTCACTTGCTTGTCGAGAATTACCAAGCGAGTCCACATTACCCTTAAAGGGCAGAGCTACGACGTAACGTCCATCAGTAGCGCGAGAGGTCGTACGAGTATAAAACTCTTCGCAAAGTTTGTCGTCTGGACTGAGTATAGGTGGGACATCCACCTCCTCTAGTTCCCAGAACTTTCTAATCGTGGAATCCAAAGGATCTCCAGTACAACAATATGATACGATATGGTTATTATCAACACGAACCGGAGCGTCACCAATTATGACGTAGCCAAGGACAGTTTCTAAAGCGAGCGGCGAAAGATGTGGGGGTTCACCTTGAACCTTATGCGATAAGAGAAGATGCGGGAAAATCGAGGCACCGATCAGTACTTGAATCGGAGCGGGCGAAAAATATGTGTCGTCAGCCAACTGTAAATTTTTAAAGTGCGATAGACGGGAAACATCGACTGTAGCCGTCGGTAAATGTTCGGTAATTTTATCTACGACCAACGACTCAATATCATAACTAACATTGCGATTAAAACGAGAAGAAAATATTAATTTTACGAAACCTAAAATAGATTTACTCGAACCTCCTATTCCCTTCACTACAGAACAAGCAGGTCTATTATTTATATTCAAACCTAAACGTTGACAACAATCGCGAGTGATAAAATTACTTTGAGAGGCGCTGTCTAACAAAGCGCGTACATAATGTTCTTTACCACGAGAATCTACGATAACAATACGCGCGGTCGCAATTAGAACGGTGGTAGGGCCGAGAGGCACTCGCGTATTAACATCTGATAACGCGGACATATGGCAAAGAGCGACGTCATCAGTGCGAGAAGAAGCGTTTGTTGTCTCGCTAGATCCCGCGGTAGGCGCGGGAGCGCGAGAGGGGGCAGCGCCACCGCCACATACGTTCGGTGTCGGCGCGCGTTGTGCATGCGAACTGTTAGAAGCGGGTTCATTTCCGAAACACAACAAAGTGTGGTGTTTGGAACCACATTTTTTACACAAAGAATTCGACCCACATGCGGAAACACGATGACCACCACTTAAACAATTAATGCATAAATTATTGGCTTTGACGAATTTAAATCGTTCGTTAGGTTTGTAATTATGAAAAACGGAACATTTGTAAATATAATCGTGTTGATTATTACACAGAGAACACGAAGATAACCCTGCACTAGATGCGGCATTAACGTAAGCATGAGTAGCTGTTGACTTTGGAAACTTTAAATCTATTTTACGATTATTATTTGGTTTCGTAACTTCATATTTTACAGAAGAAGTACGTTGTAATATTTTAATGTGTTCGCGCACAAACGAGACTAATTTTTCAAAAGAGGGAATTTCAGTATTACGATTATCTGATTCGAATGAATGAGCTGTATTTGAATCTAGCTTCTTGAGAGCGATATACAAGAAAATGAAGTCGGAAAGGTCATCGACCTTTAAATTTTTCAAAGCGGCGACCGGTAGAACAGAATATGTCCATAAACTAACTGATTCGAAAGTTACAATTAAGTAATAATTATTGTGTTTATTATTAGTATTATCGCATTTGATAATACGGATGTGAGTATCTTCGTTACGAAACGGCTAAGAAACTAGAAGAATCTACCTATTTCTCGGAATCGCGGCACCTACCTACGATGCGCCCGGCCGGCACGTGGCGCGCACGGTGCACGTACGGCTCGCCCGGTATCTAATTGAAAGTATTGAAACAACTATAAGTACCTACGTACTTAATTACGAGTGATTAAGTACGTAAGGTACCTATGCAAGTAAGGCTATCGAAATAATACTTACTTACAATGTGATGAGCTACTACCTAAGTTATGTTAGTCTAATTTGAATTTTCGAGTGCAAAATGGCAACGAAATGAATGTAGGTACCTAATACCTAACTTATTTACCTGATGCGGGTTTAACGATGCGAGATTAAGTAGATAAATAAGTATATAGATGCGGATTAAGCGAACGAAAACGATATTTGGCGAAATAACTACCTAATAAGCGGTTGAAACGAAAATACTTAGGTAGGTAGGTACCCAACCACGTGCTGACCGAATGCCGACGCGGTTAAGCTATCTACTATTATTTACCTATTAAGGTAACGATTGCGCTGATTGAATAATCTAAACAATCCAGCTCGAAGGACCATTAAATGTTTACGCGGAAAAGCAAACTTGAATGCGATTATCGAAATTTTGGTTGTTGCATGAGAAGGACGACGTAAAACTGCAAGGCGAAGAGGTGAAGATGCAGTTCCACAGTAAGGAAGGTTGCACAATACCTTATTTGATGTATCAGCGGCCTGGATCGACGATAGGAGCAATTTCACAACACTTGCACTAAAGTTTATCGGTTTGCGACGAAAAGAATGCGGAGCGAACGATTTACAAGCGCGGTATTTTCGCCATATTTTTTTGCTAGAGAGTGTTGCGTTGAATGCGCGGGAGGGGGCGCCACTTATGCGCTGTCGCTCTCGCTCGCACGCGTTCCTAGGTAATGTGCGGGACTAGGATGCGGATAGGAAATGCAACAACCAAATCAAAATACGTGAATGTTGCTATCAAAAAAAAAATATACTTTATTTTAACAGCGCAACCAGTTATGGAAAAATCATTTTGCGACATAAGAATACTTTTTTTCTTTAATTCTTTTGTCACTTGCTTAATTTTGAAAGAAAATTCATTAATGAAACCTACCTACACATCTAAGAGGCATCTATAGAGATCTTCAAGTTCACACAACACACAAGACTCATGGTGTTATGTGAAGCCCATTTATTCTGAAAGGAGATCCATTTCGAGTAGTGCACATTGGGGCAGAAAATAGGATGATAAATATAATCATTAGGGCTTGTTTCATCACCTCCCAGTAATTTTCTTTATCTAGCAGTTTGCGGCTCCATAGGTGTTAAATCAGGCCCTTAGTGTTGCAAAAAATAAAGAAGTTTTTAGATTTTCGTCCAATTAACCCAAGTACGAATGAATAAAAAAAATATCAGCACTGGCACTCAACACTCAACGCCAAATAATCAATTCAAATCGTAAGGGTTGCATTCACCGAGACACGATTGTCCGCATCGAAAGCGGATATCAATACAGAAGCAATTATTCGCAGCACAATGCTCTATCCGATTCTATTCGATGCTGTAATCGATCTGTACCGGTGTCTCGAGAGATTGAACACTCTAGGCGCTGAATAGGACCGATTGTTGCGGACTGACGGAAAAAGCTAAGATTTATCGTACATCTTAAGAATGAGGTTTATTTTTGTCTGTGAAGAGTTCCTATTGAAGTTTAGATTGGGTTCGGTCTGGTCAGTCTAGGAATTCAGGCTTTTCTCGGACTGCAAAATAGCCTCGCAGTCTAGGGTTTGAAATCAGATTTTGTTGTTAATGTGATTTTGATTTACTTTAGGTTCAGTTTTGAGAAAGAACAGTTATTTCGGACAAATCCAGACTTAGAGCCGCAACTGAGAATTTTATAGAAAAACCCAACAACTTCTGGTTTCTTTTTATATTGCAAATATCACCCCTTTTTACATTTAATACATTTATAGTACAGGATCCCGCTATACAAAGACCTTCACTGAGATGGTTAATGGATGAAAAGTATTTTATTTCATTACTAGCTTTTGCCCGCGGCTTCGCTTACGTGGATGTAGAAACAAAATTAGGATTAGAAATTGATCCCATTGATAAAAAACTTGTATTTTGAAGTAGTGTTTTAGAGGTTTGTAAAAAGGGCCTCGTGACTAAGTTATAACGGCGCTAAGCTCAATGAATATTGTGGGTTCGATTCCGGTCGACAATATTAGTCTCGGTACTGAGGTACTTTATGAGGTACTGAGGTACTTTGTGAAAATATGTCCAAAAGAAAACGGAAGCTTCAGTTAGTCGTAATAACTCGTAATTCTAACCAAACTTTACCAACTATTGTTTAATTTAACTCTATACCACTTTAAACGTTTATAACTAATCAACAATCACGATATCTGCGCATATGACAACTTAATTAAAGAACCAACAATAATGATCCCTTATATCAATAGGAATGCATACTACAGAGAGGTCAAGCTCTATCTCAGCATCTACGCAACCGAGTGGAATGAGATATACATCATTTTTTTAGTTGAACGATGGACTTTTAAATAGAAAATTAAAAATCAAAAACCAGCAATGATGATCTCTTCTTTCTATGGGCTTGCATACAACAGAGAGGTCAAGCTCTATCTAAGGATCTATACAAATAATTGAAAAAAGCTTTACATCAGTTTTTAAGTTGGAAATTATGCATTACAACAGTTAACACAAAATTCAAATCTATTCAGTAGGTTTAGCGCCAACCCCTAACAAACAGACAAACAGACAAACAGACAAGAATTCTAAAAATCACATTTTTGGGTTCGCGATCGTTTATATACTCTAACCCAATTGTTTTTTTTTAAATATCTTCAATGTACAGAAATGACTTTTTTACAATTTTATAATAGTATAGACTAGAGGCACCACCTAGTAAGTTCCTGTTAAACTATTTGACAGATAAGTAATTTCATTTTGAATTTTTTGGCTATACAGACATGGTAAAACAGGCCCTTAGCTGTTAATTAATACGAGTGTATTA
This sequence comes from Acronicta psi, assembly GCA_946251955.1. Classification (NCBI taxonomy): domain Eukaryota; kingdom Metazoa; phylum Arthropoda; class Insecta; order Lepidoptera; family Noctuidae; genus Acronicta; species Acronicta psi. Next base: position 13,107,136 of record OX276484.1, on the reverse strand, counting down.
TGTAATAATGTTATGAAATAATATTTCACATCACTAATGCAGAATAGATAGTTATTTATCAATATCGTAACTATCTCGAGCCTTTCGGGTTCCAGAATGTTATTAACGTCGGTGACTAGTTTTTATTAGCGTTCCAGCCTGTCTGGGCATTCCGTCCTTATTTTTATACTGTTTTATTTTACGATCTATACGTCACGTAGTAAAAGCGTTGATGGGTATGTTGTTAAATGGAATGGGCAGTAAAGTAAGTGGGAAATACACCAGTTGGTTATTTAGGTATACGGTTTTGCTGCGGATTTGCTTGCTTACGTACTCACCTATATAACCACTCACTACAATTTTTCCATGCAGGTGGAAAATTGCATTATATAGCAAGATAAAATTTGGGAAGTTTCGGTATACCTATGTAGGTATAAAGTTGTTGATACAAGCTAGTGTATTCTTATAGACGACAATATTTATTTATAAATATTATCTTTTTAAAATTATTATCGATGACTTAGCTTTATTTAAAAAGTTAAATAGTACCTATTTAAAGTATCTTAAATACTTTAATTTTGAAGATAAAAATGAAATATTCAAGTTAGATATTACAAACTCACCGGAATTCTCATGTAAGCTCAAATGAAACCTCCTGCAATAATTCCTCAGTGCACATCTCTACTTTCTTACAAGCAAAGGATTAAATTTTCCTATGCAAGCCCGGGACAGCGCGGGGCGGCACACCGGGATCTTTGATTTAATAACCGCTACGCTACGGGATTTATTAAAAATCCCGGACCGTGCGCCGCGTTCGCAAACTCTTTGACGATATTAAAAGCATCGATTTTACAAAGATTTGAGCTTACTTTAAATTAAAATCTTTGTGCGAATGAGTTAGAATGGAAATGAAGCTTGTTCGCATGAGGTTTTGAGGTTTTGTTTTGGAAGTACATTGTAAGAAGCTCTCCGATTTGGAACCAAAATAATAATATTTATAGGCATTAACAAACTAGACTAAAAACGTCTAAGCTGAATAAAAACTATTATTATATAGGTATGTGTATCTATATTATTAATTAAAATTTTACTAAATATTATTATATACTCATTGTTGTTCTTTTATTAATAAATCTTTAACAAAAAAACACACTCACACCAGGCAGCTAAATCCACCACACTTGCCAACAGTAGACACCAAGCCAGACAAATAATACTCGACGACTCGGCATCGAACCGTTTTTTACTCGATACAGCCAATTTATCGTTTTCCGAGTGCCCTCCACATAGCGAACTGTGTCCGATCAATTAACTCAATCCCGGGATATTCGTGGCCTTTCCATACTCTATTCAATTTGATTTCAAAAATTGAAATTGAGTTATATAGATACAAGGGGTTTCTGATAGGTTGATTTTTGCTTAATGAGAAGTTTTTTCAGATTTGTCGTTTATACAGATAAAATATTTCATTCGAGGGTTTGGCAACAAATTATGTTTTGTGTAAGTTGAAGTACGAGTTAGTGAAATTAGCAACTATGTAGATGGGCCAATTGGATAGGTCAAGCGTCAGTTATCGCGGTGTGTGGTAGTGTCATAAAGGTTAATTTCAACTATAGCAGCTTGTCTAAGTCATATCTATTATTTATATAGTTTATTTTTTGTGTTGATTAAGCTTTATACGAAATTTGCATACTACCTCAATTCGGCCATCTTTTAAGGCTAAAGATAGAACTACAGAAATATATATTATTCTTAAGCTGGTATTTATTCAAAGTAATAAAAAGAAACCACCCTACCTACCTACCTAACTTTCTGACAACACTATAAAAATAAAACAACTCCAAACTCATAACATAACGAGTTTGATGAGAAATAACTGTAACAAATAACGATGTGCCTTCACGTGTAACGCTGATATGAAGTTACCGTTATTTATAACCATAACCGTTATTTTAACGATGTCAATTTACACGTGTAAGCTAAACCTTGCACGATTTTTGGAGCGTTTGGTGACGCATGATAAATTATTGCATTGGTTTTCAACGATAGCTGTCATCGCATATTAAATCATACTACAATGTTTCCATGTTTTCAAACTACGGAGACCGCTATAAAATGTTTAACTTAATTGTATTCTAAATTTGAAGCTTCTATGTCTGCTAGAAGTGCCTTAGAGTTTTGATGATCGGTCAGTCATTGAGTGACAAAAGAAACAATGACAAATTATAATTTTTAAACTACTGGTTCAAATTGACTGAAATGTGTATTTATACAATGCCTGCTTGGTTACTGAAAATTCAGGCTTCTATTTTTATAAACAACGAAGTTATAAGGGGTCGAAAATGGCCTGAATTGCTTCGAGAAAAGTATGGTACGGCCGTGCCACTTTTTTGCTCGTATTGGCGGGGCACTACCGTGCCCCCAGATTTTTCTATTATACATTAGCGATTATCGAGCGTAGCAAGCATAACGCCACTGATTCCTTGTACAGCCATTGAGACATAGTTTTAATAGGATGTTTCTCAAATTATGTATTATCCGTGACTGTTTAATAGAAAACGTAAACGTGGACGAGCGGAGAGAAATATAGACATTCATGATCGTCACATAAAAAGCATAAGAAATAGGCTTATAAGGTCAACGCTCACACATAGGTCCGATACGTTTGTGGTTAGTACTCACCTACGATCTCAGCTGATACACTTTTAGCCATGCAATTCGACATTTATGTATAAACTTTCCTTTCTCTTAAAAATTCTACTTACGAGTATCCAAGATATCATTTTGGGAACTCATAATAACCTAGTTTACATAAATTCATTGTTTTAACCAAAACTCTTAAGTTTCTCGACATAGCAAACACAAACTATTTCAAGCAAAGCCATGAGGCGCATGCGCGTGATGTTCCGGAAATGAGTTCCACTTCCTCCCCCTCCCACAAATGCACTGCAGACCTACAGATTCTCTTAATGTGTATGTTTAAACGACTGTAATTTTAAGCATTGTAAAGATAGGCAGGATCTTACATTAAAAACTTAACATTAATTTGACGATAAATTAATTTGTAAGTCGGCACTTTAATACACTATATAATATATAATATATATATATTATCGAATATCGAATATATTTATCACTATCTTTTTGTATTTTTTTAAGCATTTTCCATGCTAAGATTACAATTTTTTTTTTAATGAAGGAAAAAATCGGCGGGCGGGCAGGGTTCGAACCTGCGCCTTCTGGTTGGGTACACCAGACGCTCTGACCACTAAGCCACCGCTCGCCCTGCTCGCCAGTCGAAATCTTCCTCCACATTCTAATTTATGTCTTAAGGTGACGTAGCGCCATCTATTGTGAAGATGCTTCACAACCGACACGACTAACTTTACAGCTAGTTCAATGTCGTATGATACCGCCTTACCTATCAACTATCTTTTTGTATTTTTTTAAGCATTTTCCATGCTAAGATTACAAGTTATTTTTAATGAAGGAAAAAATCGGCGGGCGGGCAGGGTTCGAACCTGCGCCTTCTGGTTCGGTACACCAGACGCTCTGACCACTAAGCCAACGCTCGCCCTGCTCGCCAGTCGAAAAAAAAAAAATATCACTAGGTTTTAACCTACGACTTCGGCTGCGTGGAGTTATGAACTTTGAACTCGTTTCCCGTAGGAACTTTGTTTTTTTTTGTATTAAAATGTAGCCTATGTCCTAATTTAAGGTATACGCCATCACCATTTCAACTTTCAGTTAAATCGGTTCAGCCGTTTTGCCGTGAAAGAGCAACAAACATCCAAACTAACAAACTTTCGCCTTTATAATATTAATAAGAATAATTTACAGAATAGAATAGAATATCATTTATTTTCAAGAATACGTTGACATACAGGTATTACAGTGTTTCTTTACATCATATTCTGCCAAGTGTGGCGTGGAAATAATTTGAATATTATGGGCAGTAATGAACGAGTTATTTAATTTACTACATCGTGTCATTAGCTTTGCTGTGCCCGACGGGGTCCATAATTGACACTTACTGTAACTTTCCAACACCTGTATACATTATGGAATGCAATAAAGAATTGAATTGAATTGAAATGAATTAATAGTAATAAAAAATGCAAATAAAAATGTTAAAAAATGATTAGCGTGAATTACATACATACAAAGGGTGATGTACGCCACTGGTGATGGTACAAGGGTGATGTAAGGCCAAAACATGACTGCTCTTTTTCTGTTATTTAACAATCTACATTGCTTTTAATTTATCCTCTATGCACAAATAAAATGTATTCTATCTTGTATCTTACTTTAAGCAGAGACACTTGTCTCTGAATGACTTGGAATACCTGAAATACAAGTGTGATATTATCGAAACATTTGACATTACTCGTACAATATTATTCATAAATAGGAAATAGGACTACCTTCCCTAAACATTAAGCTCGCTGCTCCCCCCAACGGAAATAGTATGACGTCATGCGGCACATCGCAATACATTACCGTATTTATCAAAGACAGCGCCATCTGTACGCAATATTAAATTAAACGAGAGAAGTTAATTAATACATCTGTCGGAATACTCGCTCCGTCAAATTTCCGCTTCCGGTATGGAGACTTATTACTCATTCAGACTAATACTTATAAATGTATAACACAATGGGAACTGCACTGATCTTTTGTTTGTCAGGTCAGTTTTTTGGATGGGCTACCATTTTTACCTCAGATTCATACACGCCTCGGATCGCATGTCTCGATTGTGAAAAGCAATGACAATCGGTAGTCAGATTCAGAATTGCTGCGACTTTCTAAAATCTGCCAGTAATAAAGTGTTACGTCAAAATCACGAAAACCTCAGAATTTGAATTTTTGTCCCGATAATAGTAAAATGTTTAATGAGTATACAATTGTACGCCTTTGTTTAACCAATGGGGCAATACAGGTGCCGATGACAAAAATATAATGGTATGTTTTTGTCATCGGCTGTAGCACCTCCACAAAACTTTATATATTTGTCAGATTTTTGTTTGTAGAAGCAATGATAGCTAGATATAGATACACCACTGGACTGCAGAGTCAAAGGTCTCACTTTTCGAAATCATGTGTGTAATCATCACTCGCTTTAACGTTGTAGAAAAACGTCATTAAGAAACCTGCAAACGTGAGGCAACCTCTCTCAAGATTTTTTTATTTTCTCGATAGCATGTGAAGTCTGCTAACCCGCAATAGGGCAGCGTGGTGGGCTATATCATAATCTCTCTCATACTGAGAGGAGAACCGGGGCGAACCAGAGACAGTTAATACTTGTCCCACTGCTGGGCACGGTTCTCCGTGGGATGATGAGGAAAATAGTTTGTCAGATTATGCAATAGACGATATTATAACACTTGCAAGATAAACTCGTTATTTTATTTTAATACAAAGCCATTTTAATATTCTTACTGTGGTAAACAACGGAAACGTTTATCAACCTTCACTGTGGACTGTATTCTGAAAACTTCTGGCCAACCTCCGGCTATTCGCAACTTGAAGCATCGCGCGATGCGGCGCTCGCTTCAACTCAAACAAACTATTCTCTCATCCCTTGATTTGTTTCAAATAAATATAAAACCTTACAAAATTACATCATAGTTCCGAGTCATACGTATCATCCCGCTTCGACCAATTGTCTTTGACGGGTTAGGCAGAGGTGTACTCATTCATATAACACGAGCATTATGTTTGTTGTTTTCCAACACAAACACACATGATTATACGGTAAACTAAGTAGGTACCGGGAATCTATGCTCGATTCAGTATTCTAATCTATGGCTCGATTATCGGTTCGCGTCATATTATGGAAAAATATTTAATCCGGTTATGTGAGGTAATAAATTCGTCAATGGACGCTAACGGTCGCATGAGACGAGCTTCTTTACAATAACTTTACAGAGTAGTCATCATAATTTTGATGTCATACCTAAATATATTCATCAAATCACTTACAGATTTCACCAGTGCGTCCAATTACTACGCAATTACTCCGTCAGTTGAAAACAAACAGCACTTATTTACACATCGCCGGCTCACAATGGCGCGTACGTCGCGCGTGCCGTGTTCGCGCATCGATGGACGTGCGGGCTCATTATGTAGTCGAGAAGCGACTTGTACTGCAGGATTTTAATTAGAGATAAAAAATACGTTCGATATTTAAAATTTAAATGGCTTTTGACTCAAACTTGAACTGATTGGCTGACTGCCTTTTGTTTTAAATGTAGTATAAACCCCACAATTTGATAATGCCACCTTGGTGACATAAAAATGACGTAACCGGACCCAGTACGCGTTAGCACCACTAGCTGGCAAGTACGGCGGTTGACGTCATACGGAGGTTAATTAGACAAGGTTCCAGCCCATTAGCAATAGCACTAGAGACAGGAACTGGAACTGGACCAGAACTGACCCTGGAACAGAGGAAATCGAATAGCAGCAAGCATGAGAACCGGAGCTGGAATAGTAGCCGGGACAAGAACCGGGACTGGTACAGAAAATAGAAGAATTAGGACACAGGGTTCTGGAATTGGAATAGGGATTAGAACTGAAGTATTTGGTTTAGACTGAAAACTAAGGTCCAGTTGTGTCATAACTATAGCATATAATACCATAATACCTCAACGAAAATTACGTCAACTAGTCTGAATACATTCAATTCGTGTGTAATCCAGAGAGTATAAGTATTTAAAATTCAAACTTTATACTGGTAATGCAATGCACATATAGTGGTGGGTAATGAGGCAGGCCGCGGTGATCGCTGCGGTCTCGCTGCGGTATCGCTGCATGTCCGCTGCGTGCCACTCGCGGTGAGCCACCCGTTGCAATACTCTCTCATTTTAACGAAGTATCATTACATTTTGGAATATTTATTGCATCAGTACAGATTATAAGCTCGACGTGTGCTGCGATGGAGGTCTAAACCTGGAAACTCCTGGAAAATCTTGGAGGGAAGCTCATATCAAAACATAAATATAAGTAAAGAAATTATCTATTAAATTATTTATTATTATCCCTTTAAGAGAGCTAGGGCACAATCATTTATGGCTCAAATCCGGAGCAGCCCACCTGGGGTAGTACCTCCAGCTTACAGAAAACTGCAGCCAAATAACACACTTTATTGTGTGTGTTCCTGCAGTGATTAAGGTTCAGGTATCAGAACAGAGTTGTTCTACGAAGACACCTAACAACTATTATCGACATTATCGTTTCAATATCGTCCCTCTAAATCACCCTATCACTCATGTGGTGTTTAAGTTGCTCGTCAGATGTCGTTAGGTGCGGTCATTATTAATTGTGTGTAGAGAGTTGGCCAAACAGGGGCGGACTGGGGTGCAGACTCTACGGAGGGCTCCCGTGGGCACTGCAGGTTGATGGGTGCAATTAGGTGGTGAGAGTTCTTGAGTGAAGTGGCGATCGGTTGAAATAAGGTATCGGATTTGTTTTGAAAAAGCAGAACTGATTTATAACCAAGGATAGCTTTTCTTCGGGTTGTGTTTGTAATGTAAGATTTGTGGACACGGATACAATTTTTAAATGGTTTTATTAATACCAATTAACAATAATATATTAGCTAAGCATAAACGAATACACGAACACTTTGGTAGGTGTGTCTGTATGATATAGTCTTTTTATTCAAATTCCATTACAAATAAATAAATGATGATGAATTGATGATGATTTAAAGATTTTTTATGAGGAAGGTTAAGGAATACTTAACCCAGAACACCGATGCAAGGTACAAAAGCCTAAATTTTCTACTCGCGGACTTGTTTGAAGCTATAATATAATCATCATCAAATTCTTGTAACTTCCTAAATCAATAAAGGTGAAATACTATTTACTATGTACTTGCCATTATATTTCTGGCTCATATTTAGGTATGTAAGTAGTACGGTCGAACGGTTTAATATTAGATGAAAATGTTCTGTTTACCTTGCAAAAGAACAGGTGTTCAGTGGCGGCCAAACTTTTGAAGAAATTGAGAACAAACTTGTGACGTGAAACACAAATAAAAGTCCTGTGGGTCGTCCAAGATGTTTACTTAATAAATGTTTAGTTCGGTTTACTTGCTTTAAATAATTAACCCAACATTTGTGGCTTCAAGTGGTCCTTTGAAAAGTTAAGGTGAAGAATATACTTATAGCTATTATTATTATGTATTCTGGGCTAAATTGCCTAACATTAAAGATATAGTATGGGTGGTAGTAATGATTTAGGGTACTTATATGACACAACTTTAATAAAAAGATATGCAACTCTTTATTCTTCACATTGATACCACTCAAAATATCATAAACCTCGTTAAAAACTTTACGCAAACAAAGCTACATACGCCTACTGCCATAGTTGACTACAGTAAACTTGCACATTGCAGGGCACTTGACTGTAAAATATAATAATTATTTTGTGCTATATTCCCTAACACTAACATTTTACCGTTAATACTTTGTGATAGGGTTGAAATTGGTGTAACAGTGAGCGCAAAAATAAGTTTGTTTTGTGCGTATTGTAAAGCCAGTGTCTGAATATTGGAGGCAGCATCGAGGCAGTCGGAGCCTATCGTGTGTACACGCTTTTACATTTTAGGTTAGGGTTGTGCTGCACCTAGATTTTTTTAACGGTCCACTCAACTAGGAATTATTAATAGAATAATTACATACTTTATCTATTACGATTGGCTTAGTATCTGGGCAGAAGTCACCCAGCAGTGACAAAAAACTAAGATAATAAATTCATCCGTGAACCATGGTTATTAAAACAACTTTGCTTATAATCATTTTTATTACCCTACTGCTGAGCACATCCATTGTAATTATCATTAGAATTTTAATGTCAGCAATAAAAAAATATAGACTGAGATTATGATATTTTAATTTCCTGCCTCGTCTTTCTTTCAAGTAAAAAAAAATACGTAAAGTACTTTTGATTATTGTTTCCCTGGAATAATATTGACTATAACAATAAACAGATATTGCGGATGCCTCCATTCTACGTTGAAATGTAACATTCAATTCTAAGTATCGAATAAAATTTTATGTTTCAATGTTTCGGTACAATTTTTGTGAATGCGAAAATGTGAGAGCAGGCAATCGTAAATATTAAGACATTTAAGTAATTTAATTTCCTCTGCATGCTTTTAAAGATAAAAGCCAAGAATTTGTAGTCACCTACGCAAGGGATGTCGCCTTCAAAGAAAGTAATTTGTTATTAATGTTGAATGATTTGTAAATTTAATTCTGTGTTTCTAAAACAATGTACAAATATATTTTTTTATTTTTTGGAAAACTTACGGTTATTTAAAATAAAATTCAACAATAAAAAATCTAGAACTCGCCAGCCCTGCACCTCTAATCCCCTTCTAGCCGAGCTATCGAGGCGTTGAATTTTTGAAATTCCACTTGGGCCTCTTCGTTGGTAGCCCTACTAGATTGGGCCTAGTGCACAACAGTCGAAACTGTACTACACAATACCCTTGAGTTCAGAAAAAGGACTTGTAAATGTAGATTTTTGCGTAGTTTTGTGAGTAGGGAGTGTTTTGTGTTTTCCAATGTCGGAACTAGGTTTTATAGAGGCGTCAACGGGCAAATAAGGTTTTAGTAGTGTGGAGAGATTGTGTTAAATAGCGATAGACGTTTTATATTTATAATCGTTTTGGTTTGTACAGGACAAGGTTCGGCTGTTACTTTTGGATTTATGCCTATTATTAGTTTTACGTGAGATTTTCACTTAAATGATACGAGTAGAAATCTTCTAGTGTTTCCACTACACCCACCATCTGTTTTAAGAGGAATTTATCGTAATTATTAGCATTATGTAAGTGTATTTTGTATGTCCGTAAAGGTTACTATAAACTTGTGGTAATTTTAAGATTTAGTATATTGTTGCTGTTTTTTTTAATAAGGAGGTTTATTAAAATCCTGCAAAGCTTCTATAAGCTCACTCCTGCATCCCAAGAGTCAACTCAAAAGTGATCTTTACCAGAGGAACTAACGCACTCTGGGACGTGATCACCACTCTTGGACCTACTGTTTCAGCACTTGGGAAGGGAAGGGAATACTTTAGAGAATGATAATCTGAACGATGAGAAGAACGCAGAATAGCTGCATTGTCCACAAACTCACAGAATTTTACGTCAAGTTACATCATGATTATTTTCTATCCAGCATCAAGAAAATAATCTGTGCACGAGTAAAAGGATTAAAACGTGAAGTAACAGTAGGCCGGGCAAAGTTAGCGGAGATTATGGTAATTACCCGGGGGATCTGCGACGCGGCGCCGAATCAGCAGGTTTTTGTACGTACACCGTCGAAATCGTCAGGAAAATTCGTTAATTGACCTCATTTCAGTTTTAGCTGACCAAAGTCTTTGTAGTAAGATTTAATTGTAGCTTCTAATTGGTGGACGCTTTCGTGATTGTTACGCCTCCTATGGAAAGGTTGGCAGAAAAAAGGTTCTATGTAAATCCTTCTTTTCTGATCTCATTTTTTTTATAAAACATTAGATATTACTTACTTGTAACTTTGACCAAAAAATTGTAAATGAATGACATTATTATCATTCATTTACAATTTTTGGGTCAAAGTTTATTAGTATCGCATAAATATATATCAAGCATACAAGCATACAAGCTTTTTTACATACCTAGTTTTCCTACGTACTTAGGTACTAACTTTATGTACGTATATAAAACGTTTCATTTTGAGTCTGTGAGTAAGCTTAGTTCTAATGCGTAGATTAACCAGTGAACACCCTTTTATATAACAATAAACCTACCAAAAGCAATCCCCAAAGTTACCCCCGTACATATTTACTGCATAATATTTTTCATTTTGCTATTTCCTCATTTTTTCCTATTGGTAGAACTATAAATCGCGTCAGTTTTCACGACAGACGAACACAGGAAGGGCCGCAGTGAGCAATCATTAAATTCGCATCACCCAGGCCGAGACAACGGCGCGGCGCTTCCTGCAATATATCGCTTATTTCCAAACGACGACTTCCCGGGAAAGAAATAGCGAGGGAATTACCGGGTCGTTGATTATACTATTGTTATAACTCGCACCGAACTAGTGAGTTTTTTGTGAGAGTGTAGGGAGTAATATTATAATTATACACTAACAGGTACTTAATCCTTCAAATAAACTTATTTACAGTTAAGTATTCAAATATAATTATAACGATATCAAATTATGTCTTCATCTGTCATAGAAATAGTTTCCCCATTGTCATCATTCCTCGTTCATCAGAGTTGAAAATTATGTTTTCTCCAAAATTTAAGTAGATAAAACCAATAGAAAAAAAATGCTATACCTGAACACTCCGACCATGCAATATATTTGAGTAACTTTTATGTTTGTTCCAAAATTTTGAGTCTTTTGTTTCTAGAATTAACACAGGACGCAAATGACAGAAACAGACAATAGTTTGTTCATTTTAAACGAGAAGTCAGCGAGTCCCACTAGTATTACCCTCAAGAATAACGGCCCGGGTAATCACCGTGGTTGACGACAAATAGGAACCTTATTCAAATCAGCACCAATTTATTTTAGCCAAATGACGGCTGCCAGCCATTATCTTTTGTTGCTACACAGTATTCAGCTGCCAACATTATTTATTTAATTGCTAAGAATAATAATAATGATTGATCTCTTCGTAACTTCTGAATGTTATGAAAATAAGGCGTTACTTAGATTAATCTAAAAAAGAGAAAATCCGTGTTGTATTTTCCTATAATTTGCCTATAATAATGATAGTTCTCAATAGTTCTACACAAGATCTTGACACATTAAAACTAACATTATTTTTGATAACATGCAAAAATGTCCGGCGTCACACAAGTAGCGACATCTGTTGATGTTTTGGAGCAATGCTTACACCATCTAGCGGCGGAGTTTCGAAACTGATAACTAAAGTTTGGGCGCTCCGCAGTGAAGTAGAGCACCCACCAACCCTGTTCAAAGAGATATGGTTAGATGGCGCTGTAGTAAGCTTTTGAATAGCGAAGAGAACAGGATCGATAAAAAATAAAAAAAAATCCGCCGTACAGTGTTTATTCTAAGTAAATATAATATTATGAAGATTATTCTGTACTTGTAGTGAAACATTAATATTAGATATGGTATTTAGTGTAGTATTATTTTAACAAAAAGGTCCTTTTTCACCTCTGAATAGCCGCTAACCATTTAAAAATTGAAACAATTTTTTTGTGTAAGTGTCTGCCAAGGAATTAAACGGAAATTTACAAATGATCAAAATATAACTTTTTTAAATAATGCGAATATTGAAAATGAAATATTTTTGCTCACATGTAGTGGGGTGTTGCAATGAAAGTTAATAGTGAAAACTGTTATTAAAATCAGTTAAGAAATAATAATTATGACTGCTACAGACTCATACGAAAATCTAAACTTAGTACTATCGATAAACTGCAGAGCAATTACGTATTCCAAATGAACTCTGAAACTTAGCCCTAAACTAGCTTAACTTAACCGTTCTCGAAAATCCGCCATTAAAAGTAGATAGTTGTAAGTACAAAGTAATAATTACGGATGTCTAACTTCGCAAGTGGACGGGCACGGCAGGGAGAAGTTGCCACAATTGGTATCTACTGAGAAATAACTTCGTAGACTTCTTTGGCTACAAGTGGGAGATCATTTTAATTAAATTCGTTGCGAATTTCAACTTTAACTTTTGAAACGGATCGTGTCTTGGGAATTGACTTAAAGACGAAGATAATTTTCCGCTTGTTTAAATGTAGATCGGCTTGATGTACGGATCTATTCCTTGTTATACCTATATAAAGATCTATTTTTGAAATATATACGAAACCTTAATTTTCATGAATGAAATGTTTGCATAATTCTAAATCTTTGCAGTCATTTTCTACTTAAACTAAAAAACTAAATTGTCTGTTTTAAGAATCTGCCATCTAGTGGCATCACACTGAACTTTTAAGGTTCCAAGTCTAACTGCCGCGGCTTCATCTTTGGTTGTAAATAGTTAAGCTAACAGATGGCGCTTTAGTTTGGTTCACCAAACCTGCCCTAGATGGCGGTAGTGTTAACGTTTACTAAACCAGTGAAATGAACCAATATCGTTAAACGTTGATTGAAGTGCTTACAGCGAAATAGCTTTCAGAGAATTACAATATCTTATTGTTAATTCAGATTGTTTAATAACTCAGTGCTATTGTTTGGACTTTATATTGAGATTGGGTTCATTGTTCTGGACTGAATATATAATTAGTCAAAAAAATATACAATGATAGGTACGTTGTAAAGTTTGATCTTCGGGAATCTTCTTTAAATTATCGTGACGTTTTGATAGATTTTTCTGTAAGAAATATAAAAAATAATGAAAACTAGCGTGATGCTCTTTAGACTGATATTTTAATACGGTGTCACTACTGGTTTGTATGTATTTGGATAAAAATGATTTCAAAGTGAAATGCCGAATGCACATACATGCCACTGTCTAGGCTCTCACTCGCTGCATGTGCAGCGTGGTTCTGAATCCTACTTTTATGGTACATAACCGTATTGCTGCCTACCTACAGTCAACCAATGCATCTGTTCTATTGCAAAATATTTTGATCTTCAGAATCAGATCTTGAATCAGAAGTTCATACAGTTTATTAAATCGTCATGCGTAGATAATATTCGTATTATGAGTATTAGAACTTTGAGTATGATTTGCGTACCTGTATAATGCATATTTAAACCCGTAAATGTATATTTAGGTACGCAAATACTAAAGAAGTATCTCTTCTTTTTTTTCCACCCAATACGAATTCTTATTTCATCATTACCGATTGCTTCAGTAATCAAATCGCACCAATGGTACTACAAACTGACTGGATGCTATTCAGGTATCAAACTTCTGTATTGGCGGGGCTCGGTGTGAAGTGCATCATAATGAGATGTCACAGACTAGAGTTGGAAGTACTAGGTACTATAATAGTGTCACTATACTGTGAAGTATCACTAGCTAGATATTTCACGAATATCATTTGAAAAGTAACAGGTTTTACATTTTCATGAGCATTATCTAATTACTATAATTATACGTTGAGTTTCTAAATCAGCAGCGTTTATACGATGACTTCTTAGTCACTAAACACACATACTAATCTTCTATTATAGTGGTCGAAGACGAAAGGCGTTCCAGACGGCAGATTTCTAATAACAATAGGTACCCAATAACTGTTATCGGTGTTTGTATGACAACCGAGACCAAAAATTGTTTGATATAAATCGAATAAAAAGGCAAAAACATTGTAACGAAAAGTTATTTTGTAGCTACAACTGCATATTTGTTGCGAGTGCTGTCATCGTTAAACACGCCACTACATTTCCACCGTGAGGGGCGCGCGCGTCAATTTTTCTGACGCACCCACCATTGTTAGCGGCATTCTGCTAAACTGACGAGCTTGCGAACGGTAACAAGTTGAAAATATATTTAGATACATATTGTATTTATGGCGCATGAAGTATCTATTGTTAATTGTATACAAATAATAACTTTATAAAAGACTAGCTTCCCACCAGCGGCTTCGCCCGCGTGGTCTTGATAACAATTTTTCCCCGTTTTTGCAACATTTTTCATTGCTACTCCGCTCCTATTAGTTGTAGCGTGATGGTATATAGCCTATAGCCTTTCCCGATAAATGGGCTATCTAACACTGAAATAATTTTTCAAATCGGTCCAGTAGTTTCGGAGCCTATTCAATACAGTCAAATCTTTCCTCTTTATAATATTAATATAGATATATTTGCAACCAATGAGAGTTCATAGATCTGTAATGATAAAAATATTTTTTTAAATTTTAAATTATAATCCGATGCGCCGAAAAAAATCAGGTCAAAGGTTGTATTCCTGTACTCACTTACTTTCCGCTGAAGAAGTTAAAATTCACTCTTGATCTTACCTGTAAATAAAACAAACAAGGTATTAGTTAATATACCGAAACAGTAGACCAATTTACCATAGATAAACAAACGTCATCTGTCTCACTAAAATCAACCCGTTCTCAAACTTTTAATACAAGTTTAAGGCGTATGACAAGCATGCATCCCTCTCAATATTTCCTCCAAGCAAATCAGCGTGCAAATCACAAAACTTAGAATACCTTTCAAACATTTTTTGTATACTTGACAAACTCCTTGCGACTTGGTTCAACTACCCTGAAACCTTTACTTCGTTATGCCGAAAATATTCGCCATCACTTGACGAAAATAGGGAGGGAACGAGTTCACAGGAATCGATTCTGGAGAAAGTGGGAAAAGTGTTATAGAGGTGTGAAAACCTATTTGTATTTTATTACTTTCGAGAAGTACCACTGCACCCGGTGCAAATCAAATGACGTATTGTTACGTTCATGCTCAAACTTTGACGATTTCCATGCATATCAAATTATTTTTAGGAACCACGTGCATCTAATAAAAGTATCAATAATACTTATTTTTGGAGTAGTTACACGTTGCCAAAATTTATACCATATTCCTGTAAATATACACAATCTAGTGCGACTACAATATCATAATATAGAGTTATTATAATTAAAAATAACTAGTAATCTTAGCATGGAAAATGCTAATAAAATACAAAAAGATAATTATAATATACGCAGAGGTGTACTATAAATGTACAGTTCACGATTCAATACCTCAACCATGAGTTCCATCGAATGGCGATATTTCGATAGGATTTTTCTGCATCGAAACGCTGTAATCTCAAAGCAGATTTTAGTTCCTTACGTAACCGCTAGAGGCGCTGCAAGGGTTTTCCATACAAATATTTTACGGCGTCGCTAGCGAGTCTAGTGAGAAAATCTCATGGTCGAGGCACTGATATCGAATCCTCAAGCGTAAACGTGCTTACTTGCTAGTGTTTTGTTTTTGTATATAAAAAAACCACAGGTTTTTTTACAATTCCTTGACTGAAGTAATGAAAGTGTTCGGTATAAGAAAGCGAGGTGTGGAGTCAACTCGCAGACGCTCATAAATAAAACCGCTTCTTACCCTCTGCTCGCGACTCCACGCTTGAGAGTGGCGGCCAATGTCGCCCCGTGAGATTGTGTGGCGCACTTTAAATTTAAAATGTGCTCGCTTTCGATAATGATTTGTATGTAATTGGTTTGTTATTGTGGGTAAAAAAAAAACATAATTTAAAACGAAAATTCATACAGCAAAAAATCATTTTCAAATCATTTTGCACATTAAAGTGTATAAAATTTTCTTTTTTTGTTGTTTAATTTCATGCCCAGTGACACTCGTGCTATCAAGATGTATCTAATGAGGTATTCTTTATCTAAATCAGTTGAGCCGTTGAGTCATTACGAGCGGACATACACACATATACAACAAACACATAAACTCTCCTCGGGCAGTCGTGTGAAAAAGTAGGTAAAAATATTTTTTCAAAATAAAAAAAACCCTAAGAAAAACGCCAACAATGTCTATTAGACGTACCTATATCAGACGTCACGCACTGTGGCCTCAAAATCTATAACTATGTTATCTAGATCCAGTTTTTTCATTTATCACAGAATACAGACTGACAATAGATTCAAGTCAAATGTCAAGGTCGTGGGTGAAACAGAGTATACATTGTATCATAAAAAAAAAGTATATTCACAATATCATTTGTCAAAAGCAGTAAATGGGATTGCGAGCGAGTGAAATATGGTCTAGTGATGTAATGTAACGTCTTTATTCTGTAGCTTTGGTGTATATAAATATGCTTTGGGTAATATTATTCTAGATAGCACCAAGGCCCAGTTTCTTGGAGAGCTAAAAAAATACTGCCTTGTTGTTCTAGTAATGGGTTCAATTCCCAGGTCAAGCAGCTATATTCTATTATGTTGTCAGTATCAGTTCGGAGTTTTCCGACTTTCAGCGAACTATGGTGTACAGACATCAAAACACCCCTGTCTAAGTCTTTCAGGATTTAACATTACGTTTATATTTTTATGTTCTAACAACTACTACGGCAAAAGAATTAAAGTTTCTTTTATATGTATTAACATAATATCATCAAGCCTGTATTCCTCGAAAGATAAGACAGAGATGTAATCTACCCTCATCTGCCGATAGTCCTATAATAATATAACTAATACACCCATTACATGGAAGCCTAGAAAAATCACTTTCAGTTACTAAAGATACAGTAGGTAATAAAAGGTACTAGAAAATAAACAATTTTAAAACCAATACAGTGTTTTCCCAAGCACTGCAGAGTTTCCAATCTGTTCACAATCTACAGTCTGTAAACTATGTCAAGTTGTCGTGTTTCAATCTCTGGTCCCGTGAGACGGGAGTTCGATGCCTCGTCCGGGACCGCCCGTCTCGTCAACGCGAATATTATATGGCATGCGACACGGGATCAGATTTCGCGTTTATGTACTACTTTTATATTCGACTGTGCTCATGTTATTTTAAAAATATTTTACGATCAAAATTTTATGGATATTGTTTTGCTAGCGCGTATGGTATAGATACTAAACTAAATTGAATATAAATATAGTTACGAGGATTTTTTATCATAAAACACATTTATGGCTGTTTCCTGAAGGGGGGCAGAGGTGTTGCCTCTTTGTAATGAACGGAATGCTTAATGAGGGCCAGCTTTTCGCAATTTTATTTTTGTATAAAATCTCGATAACACGCATTTGGGAATCCCGGAAACACAGCAGTCACAATGTCGACCAATATACTAATGGGGCAGACTTTAATTGACAGTTGTTTTTTTAGCACAAGACTATTATGGAATGACTTTGTAAACGCATTACAATACCAGTTAGTTAATGAAGGAAATATCGACTGGCGGTCAGGAATTGAACCTGCGTGTTTTGGTTAAATACATCAGATGCTGTGACCTCTAAGTCTACCTCCCTACCCGCCAAGTCAACATTTTATTGACATTCTACCGTCTCAAGGTGATATTAGTGATTCGCATTATAATATTTAAATTGTCATCCAAAAATATTACACATTTCGTGTATAAAACTCCAGCCATCACCAACAATTCTTTGTTCCACTCTCGCGCTGATAACTTGGCAGACATCAAAACGTCCGAACTTTCGTTTTATTATCAAAGTTTACCGCACCACGAGCTATGTGATGCAGTTGCGCGCCCCTGCTGCAGGGGTGGCCAACACAACAAATGTACAAAAATAATTCAGAACTAAATTGTTAACGAAGATTTAATATTGTAATGATAGTTTTAAAAGTTATTTCTAAGTATGTCTTGCCAGTAAGTACTCCTGTATGAGATACAATATTGGTGCCATGCAACTAATACTTATTTTAATTTTCATAAGGATTGTAAACGGACTTAGGCGGAGCCTAAGTAAGTCCTACTAAGAATTTCCTAACCCAAAAAAATCAACATTCCGGTTCATTCAGAATCAAACGAAGTATCTCACGCAAGACAGCAGTATTTATGAGAACGAATGATATACTTAGTTATGTGATGTTTATTGGTTTACCAACTTCTATCAAAAGTAAAAAATCATTTTTTCAGTAAGTTAATCCTTGGCAATGTTTTACAGGTTATTTTTCTGATAAATCACCTCGTTGCGATAACCGAAAGATATCATCACTAAATTCCCTATACTTTATACCTATTGCAGAAACATCCACATATATAAAGTTCATTCAATTCGTGTTCAGTTTTGAATCTAATTAGCAACCCTACTTCGTTACGGGCTAGGTATTGTACGTGTGTTGTATGTAGCACAATACAGGGATGTCTCTCAATAGAACATTGTCTATCAATCGCCGATGACACGGAACGCGTCGGATGTCGTATAAATAATTCAGGGCAACCCTCACCCTTCGGGGGCAGCCCTATGTCATAACGTGTCGATGTAACTGCTGATATGTGGCAGTTTGTAGTTTGGGATATTTGCAGGATGGGTTAGGAGGGTACCTATTGTATCATGTTTGATTTCCTTCAATACTCGTAGAAATCATTTTATTATTCATGTTGGATTACTTGCCTATAAGAAGATGCGGTTCTGCGGTTAAAGTTATCATAATAATTATGCTGAAAATAATTTTCAATTAAAATGAATGAATACAATTTATTCAGACACCAAAGTGCATCGTGTTAGTAATATTTCCCTTACAACTAGTGTTAGTTCTACTAAATACACGATAATTATTTTAAAATTGAGTTAGTCGCACAGAAGATGAGGAAGCAGAGAATAAATATCATAACTGGTCATGATTCCAAACAAATCCGCCGTTACAATAACGCTCATGCTTTATTCTCAAGATAGGCAGAAACTGTTGAATGTAGTGTACTTTTTTTCTTCACCCACAATCATACACACGATTGCATTAATGTTGTAAGTTGCATATTTAAATACAATACGAAACAAAGATTTTCAGTAAATTATCGTTTATTAACAGCTTGAAACTGGATAATGCTAAGGCGAGACGCATAATTATAAAATCAAGAGACGCGCCATGTGGCGACATCTGTAACATATAATTATTACGTAAACTAGGTGTGACATTATAAAACAAAATCATAATGATCCAGGAAATCATAATAGAAGAACTGCTTTAAGTAAAACTTGACACAAGCAAGTCAAAACTCAAACGATTGAATTGAAAGTGATGATGAAAAAACCTATTAAATAAATTACTAAAAAAGAAAATTTAATATACTGAAAAATTAAATAAAAATTATAAATTACCACAACAAGATCGAGGCGAAAAAACCGGGAAGGTCAAGAAAATAACATCAACTTTAACGAAAGCAGAAAATATCTTTTGTGAGAAATTTTACCATCAAATTAATTGTTTACACCACAACAAGGCGCTTATAATTTTATTTCTTGTTATTCTTGTCTTGCTCGATAATAATCTATAGAAATGCTGAACTGACATTAAAGGGTTGTGGAAAGTTTTGAAAAAGTCCTTGTAATGATTAAATGGTTGAGTAAACATGGAATATTAGAAAAAGTCAATTCATAGAATCTTAAGTCAAATTTGTGATCATTATTTATGGTCATCATCACAATGTTCTGCCTTTATTTGTCCCTTGCTGGACTTAAGGCTTTGATTGGTACTGATTGCAATTAATAACCCGTTTAACCTGCGCTGTAATAGAATCAAATGCAGAACACAACTTTTTATCATCCGTATAAGTTTTGTAATTTGTGTTATTAGAGGCCTTCAAATATATATAAAAAAAAATGAAGACAGATGAACCCGATTTAATAAACCGAAAAAATATAAATGCATAGCATTTTTTATCAACTTATGCAATTATAATTATTTATTAATTTTATTAATTTTATTAATTTACACAAAAAGAAGTTTACACACACACACACCCACACCCACACACAGTCACACACACACACACACACACACACACACACACACAGACCCACACCCACACACACACCCACACACACACACTCACGCACACACACACACACACTCACACACACACACACACACACACACACACTCACACACACACACACACACACACGCGCGGAATTTCTGGATTCGGTCCCCATGCTCAAGGCCCCCGATAAAAGCTATGCAATAGCTTAAAACACAAAATTCAAATCATTATGCCTGTAATCCCCGAAAGGTTAAACACTCCGATGTCTAGAAACTTCAAAAACCTTTCATAAAAACTATTTCAGCTTTAGCTGTTATCAAAAGCGGTTATTCGTACAAAATTCCAACTCTTCACAAGTGCAACAATCTATCTTGTAAATTCAGGCGTGGATGTAAGAAGCACGCAACTCGTAGCAAGTTTTATTGCGCGGCCCTTCAGCTCAGCGTATTGTGGACTTTGAATATTGATTGCTTAAATGCTTTCGGAATAGTTAGTGTCTGGCAGCGGGAGAGGGGTTATGTTAATATTTGGAATATACAGTACATCATTATAAAATTAGTGTCTTGGATATTTTTTACGAAGGACGAGGTTTTTTATGTAAGACTTTCCATCAAGATTGGACAAAACGAACACAAGTCAGAGTTTTATAACTACAAATCTGTAATACCTAAGAAGTTTTATTTCAGTGTGTAATAGGCATTTGCGTATATATAGGTATAGGTAGGTGTAATAGGTATTATTTAATATGAATTAACTTAAAAACTTAATAGTTTTAAGATCCATCGCCTGTTAATGAAAGAAAATCTACGTCAAGTTCTGTTCAGTCAATGAGCCAGTCTGTTACAGCACTTAATTCACAAAAGACCAATTTCAAAATTCTTCGTATTCCGATAAAAACGGTTCAAGTCGTTCATTTCTACCACTTACATTAAAATCCAATCTTCTAAAGAGATCCTTCAAAGAAGGTTTTTGTATTCGCCATACAACGACCACTTCCTCCACTGAAATTAGTTTGAAACTACTGCAAAGTCACGTAAAATATTACTCAAATAAAAGCAGACCGTAATTCTGTTTCCACAGAATACTACGTCAAAGTCAATTACAAGATCGAACGCCTACTTAACTCCTAAGTTTGATGGAATTTGAATCAAGGTTCGGGTCAAGCTCCGAATATTTAGCCTAAATTTTTGGAGCGAAACGTGCGCATTTAGGGTTTTGACGTGCGAAAACGGTGCTCGTTCTTTTATTGAAAATCTAAGGCGGAGTTTTTAGAAATGTAGTTCAAAATATTTCGGCGTATATCTTTGTTGGTCCTTGTTTTTTAATCGTTTTTTTTTACAAAGAATAAATTGACATAATTATTAATTTGTAAACAATATTTTTAATGAAGGAAAATATCAGCGGGCGGGCAGGATTCGAACCTGCGCCTTCTGGTTCGGTACACCAGACGCTCTGACCACTAAGCCACCGCTCGCCCTGCTCGCCAGTCGAAATCTTCCTTCACATTCTAATTTACGTCTTAAAGGTGACGTAGCGACATCTATTGTGAATGCTTCACAAAACAATATTTCATTTTAAAGAAAAAATATTGCCAAGGCTGCAATACTACGCTAGTGAAAAACTGAGTGGCTTGTCATTACTGATATGTATCATTTTTTTTTCTGTATTCGCATTAAAACATAATTATACATTTTTAGTTAAAGTAAAATTCATTTTTTTACAATTTAACATGTTCTATCGCTTAAATGTGAATTCATGAAAATATAAATGTATTAATACCAAATACATTAAAAATCACTGGGTAAATGCTAGTTTAAAGTTAAACTGAAAACTTGTGATCTTGATTTTAGTTGTATGCATCAACCCTGCGAGCGCTTATGTTAGTAAAGCTATAATTCGTGTGTAAACGTCGGGTGAAACAGTTTGCTATAACTAATGGGCTAACAGCCGTCACTAGTTGCGTACCATTTGTAATCTTTAAGCCCATACATTACGAGATGAGCAGAATTCGAAACTGCGGTGATACGCCTAATTAGCATCTTGCTGATGTAAAGGAATTAATTGACATCGAAATCATTGGCGGATCAATATGATCAGAAGCCAGCTACCGATGTTGATTTAGATTAAAAGTAAGAAAGGTTGAACTAGTTATCAAAGATATAGTTTTATATACTAACATTTAAAGTACAGCGGTATATTTTGTCTTAATAAATGTTCACGCTTAAATTAATTGTGGATGATATTTTAATTACATAGAAGGATAAGGAATAAATATTCACTTAAACCATATAGCCCATTAGGCACTTATGCATGGATCGTCATGGCTTTTCCTTTATTTTAGAAATGACTTAATTGAAATATTGAATTATTTCTACGTAGGTGAATGTCAGTAAAAAGATAAATAAATGCAACTCTATACAACTGATTAATCCAAACAAAGAGCCGAGCATTTAACTAACAATTATCAAGTATAGTTTGATTCATCAAATCCCATTTTGAACAATGGTCTTCTTCCGTCTGACACTTCAGAACCCCAATAGTCTTGAACAAAGTTTCGCTAGAATACTCATTAATGTCAGTCTGGGGTTCAAAGTGTGTAGCATTGAGTGTAAACAGCTTGATTGACGTAGCGAGACCGCACTTGATGCAAGGGTTATTAGCACGCCTCTTTGTGAGTTGTGTGCGCCTGGTAGTTTGGTAACTTTTGGGGTATTTTTTTTTCGGATAATGAAGGTAATTAATAATAATAAATAAATAAATATCCTGGGACATTTTTACACAGCACCATCTAGTCCCAAACTAAGCAGAGCTTGTACTATGGGTACTAACTAGACAATGGATATAATACTTATATACTTTTTTTTGTAAATACATACTTATAATATATGTATTATCTGGGTGTTTTCTATGGAAAACACCCAGACAAACACAAACACTTAAGTTCATCACAATAAATGTTTGTGTCCTGTGGGAATCGAACCCACGACCTCGTGATCAGCAGTCCGGTACTCGAACCACTAGACCACAGACGTCGAATTAAAATTTTTTTAATTCATTTAAAAAAGATAGTTTAACCCACTTAAAAAAGGGGTAGGTTCTCAATTAGACTATATATTTTAAATATAATCTATATATTTTATCCTTCTAGCCTTCCGACTTCCAATTTAATAAAATGAGATAGACGGTTTTAAAGGTTTTTTTTCTATCCAGTCTTGTACTTTCATTTGTTTTTTATTATATCCCTCTTAAGCCATATCCTTGATCGCCGGGTGTTGGGTATAGAGGGTTCTATGTAGATGAAGAATGGATGCCAACCAAACTTAAATTGTTTTTGTTGGGATGTTAAACGTTACTACTAAAGTTTTCATTAAGAAAAGTTTAATGAAAGTAGTTTTGACCTAGTAAAACCGCACTTACGCAAGGGTAAAATAGTATACTGTGGCAAATATCTTCCACTTGTAGAGTATCGCATCTATAAATTATAATATTGTTGAGCTCTATCTCTTATTCATTCTATCATTTCACTATCTATTATTTGAAAAGTATAATTAACACTGGATTTTTAACAGATATTTTTATCACCTCCACCTGTAACAATTAAAACAACAACAACAGTCCCATAATCATCAAAATGAAATACAGCCTATTTACTGTACCTTGCATAAAATCTTATCGATCTTTCTCTGCGCAAATATCTCACACTGATTAAGATTACAATACTTTAACTAAAAATAAATTGTTGGAAAACATGAACAGTTGGAATTATATTAAATTTCCACTCATTAAATGACCCCTCCGCCGTCCGAGCTAAATTGGGATGCTTGTTTTAATCAAAGTAATAAATATTTAAATCCTCACTAGCTCACGTTCGTTCGTAGCTTTGTTCGTGTGGGAGGAGCTAAGTTTTATAGCCTATTATTCTCTGAATCTGAAAGGATATGACTGAGAAAATTGCCATGAAAACCATCCAGCTTGTGAGTTATGCATGTGAATAACAATAGGTCTTATGATGAGGATTTTATGCTCGAATTCTACTCCCTTCTGTACCATACCTTTATTTGGGGGCATAAATTTATTCAAAGTACTTTTGTCATAGTATTTAAGTACCTACATATTAGCTCAAACTAATGACGTATTTTCTGTTTCAAAAAGCGTTAAGAAGCGTTTCGTGTAAAGTCTCTCTCTCTCTCTCTTTCTAATTGAATAATTTGCCTTTATTATACTGTAAAATTCTTCTTATTTCCCCCTCTACATTTACTGACAATATCCTTGGTCATAAGGAAATTAAAATGTCCCTGTTTGATTGACAGCCCTCCCCTTAACGTGCTCATCTTCACGCCATATCTCTTACGGGCCGAGCAGAAATAAAAGGACTTAGTAAGATAAATTATTTAACTTGAGTGAGGGTGATTTGAGCCTACTTATCTTTACAATATGGGGAAGGGAAGAATTAATTTAAGACCCATTTTTTCGGTCTTTATATACGGGGAATAAACAGCTGACTATGGGAGTGTTTAGAAGAACGGAATAGTAATATCGTTCAAAGAGGTAGTCAAAAAGGCTTTAATTTCGTAGGGATAGTGCAAACTGAGTTAAAAAATGTGTCATTTTTACTATTACACCAATTTTTGAGATGTTTTTCCTCTAAAATAGCTTTATTTGAACACTAGTTTGGTAAAACTACCTAAGTGGTGTTTTTCTTATGTCAAATGCGAATAAAATTGATTTAACCCTTATTCAAATATGAATCGGTCTTAATGAATCTTTGAATATAAAATATTATTTAAGCTTCTGTAACTAATCTATCAATAACTATAACAACCAAATGTCCATTACGAGACCCTTGAAGCGGAGCTTTTAAATAAACATAAAAAAAACCAAAGCTGTTCGAAACTACATTCCCTGATATGAACATTAGACGTCTAAAAATATAACTATCGAACAATTTTATAGATAAGCTTTAGATATACAATCGTAATAAATAAAGCCGTCATCGACAGTAATTTTACGATTCGATTTAAAATCGTAAATCTTGTAACATCGTACAGGGCTGATTGAAATACCTATGCTAAATAAGCAACTGCAAGGTAGCTGGTGCTTATCAGGTTTTCCTTTTTTAAGCACAAATCAATTGAGCTATTAACGGAACTAAAATGTAGCCCAATTCTTTTTTGTAAAAAAAATGTACTTTTGGAAATAAAATAAACTTATTATTATTATATATTATTATTACAGTTTACAAAACATATTATTTTTACATCATAAACAAAAATTTTTGTTGGCTGGTGTCTATTTCATTTTGCCCAACTTACATCACCTACGCAATTAAATAAATGTGACCCATTTTGATTCCAAAGGAAATTCATTACGTGCGTGAAGCACAATAAAACAATAAACCCAATTACCATGAGAAACGTCATATAAGCCGCACCGGGCTTACAACAAGAGTTTTCAATTAAATTGTGCGAAATCATCAATTTTATTGGCAGTAGCGAAAAATGTGTGGCTTGCGAGCGAACAAGGTAAATTGGTTTGATTAAATTCGCCAGTGACACGTTCGTCGTAACGAGACCGCACCTACGGCTTAACGACTCGCAGTGAAGGGTTAAATGAGTTAGGTTTTAGGAATGAATGTGTGTAAGTACTATGTTAGATAGGTGAGAGCTATTTGTATTAGGAAAGGCTCATCACCAAATTCATTCATTCAAAATGTAGATTTAATACAATGGGTTTAAAAATATTAAACCCATAGATTTTTTTCTTTTATTATAAAAAATCTATACTTATATTATAAAAAGAAAAGATTTGATTGTTTGTTTGTTTGTATTGAATAGGCGCCGAAACTACTGGACCGATTTGAAAAATTCTTTCAGTGTTAGATAGCCTAATTATCGAGAAAGGCTATCACGCTACAACTAATAGGAGCGGAGTAGCAATGAAAAATGTTGCAAAAACGTTGGAAAAATTCATAAGACTACGAAGGCGAAGCCGCTGTTCAAGTTCAATACCACCAATGTTCAAGTTTATATACAGGGTGTTTGGTAGAACGTTGAACATACGAAAATGGTGGTTAGTTGGGGTCATCTGCTACCCACTTGGCCCAAATTATTTGACCTTGGCCGCACCGTTTTCATTTTTACTTTTTTTAATTTCACAGAAAATTACCAGTTTTTTTTACTTAAAATTCGAATATAATTAGACATTAATACAAAACAACATCCTGCCTGTTTTACCCATCACAAGTAAAGATATTCGAATTTAAATTGATAAAAAACTGATAATTTTCTGTGAAATTAAAAAAAAGTAAAAAAAAAACAGTGCGGCCAAGGTTAAATAAATTGGGCCCAGTGGGTAGCAGATGACCCCAACTAACCACCATTTTCGTATGTTCAACGTTCTACCAAACACCCTGTATAAAGAATCTGTTTGACATTAGGGTTCTAAAATACAATTCAAATTAAAGCCACAAATCTCAAACGGCATTCAGGTAACAAATTCATAGGAAGGAAGGGTTGAAAAAAATAATCTCGCCGAATAAATCAGGGGGTGACAGCAGAAAAGTAGGCCACGGTACACCACATAAATCGCGGTATTCCGACATTTCAAAGTTTTATTCTAAACTTAGGCCCTTCGTCAAAGTCACTCAGGGCGGTAAATAAAAAATAAAACTTTTTCCGTTCAGAAAATGTGAAGATATACGAATTTCGGACTATTTTGTGATGGCGTGGTTATGACGTCAGAATTTGATGTATTCAAATTGAGCAGGAGTTGTCAAGTTTTTACATTTAACGATGTACTTGTTGCTTACCTATATTTATATTTAAATACACATTTTTTTTTGCCTGATTTCAATTTGAATTATTTAACAATACGGCAAGACGAGAAAGTTTCAAATACTTTAATATGAGTGTGACAAAATTAAAACGGGCGCTATGTAACGACTTTTTTGCACATCAAAGCTAGTCATTTCAGTTGGTAAATAGCAAATTATTGTGTGTTTTCTAGAACTAGATCATATAAATAGTTGCGTATTGTTTCCAATCTTATTATCATTACATTTTATTTTTTATTTTTATATAGTTACTGCTGTGTTACTGTCAACAAATTTTACGCATATTAGTAAATGTGAAAACTTGTAATTGGCCTTAGCTTAATCATAGTTTTTGTTTGTTTTGTTTTAATTTCAGCTGTAAGTTTTCTAAAATTGAAAATAAAATAAATAAATACGTACTGCTACAAAAACAAATAATAATCAACTATTGGTAACTTTTTTTTCAATTTCAACATCGGGTACTGAAGATAAATGTTGCGGTGGAATTTAAAATCTATTAATGTCAGATTAAATTTTTTGTAACGTGAAATCTGAACTTTTATTCGAGTCCCGCGTTTCAACGTTATCCGAATTCTAAAGTGATTTATGACAATTTCCGCGACGCAATTGATGATATCCGACTTTGTTACCGCGTAACTTCAAACATCCGACTGGCAAAAATGAAAGATTCCGCAATTATTTTCTGAAACCAAAAATGGTAAGGGAGTTTTTTCAGTCTCATTTTTCTTTAGAATCTGAAGAATATCAGACTATGGAATTTTTTTTGTACTAAGATAAACATTAACTGATTTGAATTTGAGAAAACAGCGTTGCAGCACAACGTGTGTGTGTTGTGTGATTTTGACGTCCTGATGACTAAACGGATGAGTCTCTTTGGCAACGGGTACCCAAAGCCAGAAGAAGACTTAAGGTTTTTAGGAATTTCACATAAAACATTTTGCTCGACCTGGAAATCGAACCTGGAACTTAGGAGGTACCGTATCAGTCGCCCTTGGGGACCACTAGACCAACTAGGCAGTGAAATTGTTGCTTATCCTTATATATTGACTGATTTCTTTGTACTTGTAAATTCGAACATTGTACCAATTATAAACTATAACTAATATACTGGTATTCCCCATCTTCGTGTAGTACCAATCAATAGCTCCCACGGGGAGTAGTAGGACACGACTTAAGGGATGCAAGGGTTGGCCAGCGATCCGTTTGCTTGCTAATAACATTATGCTGCTATCTACTGAGTGCCAAGTGGCAGTGTGCCCGTCTGATGGCTTGTTATGGCGTAACCTGTGAGTAGGAGGCTCTTTAGCTTAGCTATAACAATGTTAGTGGCTCGCTTTATCGTAGCAAGTGGCGGTCTCTGCCTACCCCTGTGTGAAGCGTGAGTGTATGTATGTATTATAGTTACTCATAGCGCTTGAAAATATTATTGACAAAGGATAGAATATATTTTTCGATTTACTGAATTAGTACTATGAGTAAGAATGGTAGCCTATCTATAGAGTAACCGCAGCAAGCGCAGCTTAACTTTGTAGATAGAAAAAGAGCCTACAGAGGTCCACTGCTGAACAAAAACCTCCACAAGCTGCCTAGACATTGTAGTAGTCATTAAATTCTTAAGGGTCCGTCCTACAAATCGACCCATTTTGATACATTTTGATCATCGATTGCAAGGAACCGAATAGAGGAAAATAAAAACTGAGCCATGAATTGAAAAGAACAGTTCCTTTTATGTTAGAGAGCCAAAGTGGATTTTTTAAATTATTTCCATATTAGTGGTAAATCGCGAATATTGACAACTCTTTTTCCGAAAAGTTGCGTTCGAGTGACGTTTGATCGTCGCTAGCCAAGAAACTATAAGTAATTATGAATGTAAAAAATATGTATTAAATACAATACATACTCTTCTTTTAGAGAGCCAGGTTACTTTTTTCAAGTTTTATACAAAATATACCAGAAAAAAAATGATGAAATAATGTTATTTTTGGAAAACTTCCAGTCAAATATGTATTTTTTTCTATTTTTTAGAGGCACTTATATGAAATTTAAAAAATAGTGTATTAAACTTAAGTTATCCTTTAAATAGAACGTAAATTTATATTTTCAAAAAAGTAATATTTTCACTGTGAAAATAATAGATACATTGAGCTATATTATCGAGCGCAAAAACTCGATCGCGCCAGTAACCATCGGGCCATCATTTATTTGTGATAATTATTATTGAAAAGATCAAAATTGTTTATACGATACTACGCCCAACCTCGAGCCGAAACATAGAACTCGATTGAATCAAATTTTGAAAAATTGAGTCAAATTTGTGCACGGCCTCTTAAAGCATAATATTTTCTATCTAGCAACATAGATTAATTCCGTAGGTTATCTCGGGGAAGGAAGGGGTTGTTTATTAAGTACCCCTTTGACCGTCCAAGACGCAGATCGACTTTGAGTGGAAACTTTAATTGCCAAGTGTTTTTTTTTGTGGCTCTAATAAAATAACTTCCACGCTGCTCTGGAATAATTCAAAAGCTGCATTGAGCTATTTCAGGTTAAGACTAAAGTCCGTTGTACTTTGTAGGGTTACGTAGTCAAATTAGGAATCCTTACAATTTTGCCGTCTTCATCCATGTTCCGCAGTCATTGTGCGCTCAATGTCGCCCATGCCACGTGAGTTAGAAGCGTTCAATGCGCTCCTGGAATCCAGTAATGAACTGGATCTCTGCTGATGAGAACAAGGTGAATAAATGTTAGAAGTATTGCAAGAAGACTGAGTGAAAGGCTCCTATTTTAGTGATATTACTATAACTATTAATGGGAATTATAAATTTAAAAATTAATGTAACAATTTATACGTAGTAATACATACACACTCACGCATTTCATGTATAATGGTAGGCAGAAATTACAGAACTAACCTTGTTTCGATGCATTCTTCTTTTGATTCGTACACAGATGTAGGTAGTTAGGATCATTTTAGCAATTTTATCTTCATCTTTATTTCTAGCACAAAAGTGATACATACTTTAAAAAAAATTATAATTATTATAGTGGCAATATAGACCTATTTTATTACCACACTTTAAACCACTAGCCATTTTATTACATACTTCAATACTAACGTCTATAAAACGAAGTAAATCAAATTAATCGAGACTAGTTCCAGCTGTGCCAGACCGACAACGCATTCCAAGATATGCAAGCAAGTATGAGTACTAAAAGTGGATGGGGTCCCGCCGAGACAATCGCGACGAGTCTCGCCGTGTCGGCGCCGGTATACATAAATGTACTGCTAACTCTACCAACCCGTTTTAAAAGCTATAAAAGCTCCCGTGGGCAATGGTGAAGAAAAACTGTTATGAGTTATGTTTATTTAGTTGTTGGTTTTGGGAATAAAGTTTTTCCATTATAGTTCTGGAATGTAAGGAGTTTAGTGTGGTTCTTCAGCGAGAAATAAGATGAAACATATTTACAAAAATACTTGATATAGTAATAGTAGTTAAAATGTAGATGTGTAGTTTATGGCTCCTTAAGTGTACCCGAGTGATGTATTCAAACTTTTTTATAACACTTGAATAAAAAAAAAAACTGATGAGTATTTTAATAAAAGAGATTCATACTTAGTAATTTAGTAATAATTTAAAATTAAAATATAGCTTTGTAGTCTCGTCTCACGTACGACCAATCATTAATGAAGCAGTTAAAATAAAGTTCAAAAACAGATAAGAATGGAAGGAACATTATAATAAATTAATTTCATAATGAAAGTAATATCTAAAAATTCTCCAAAGAAAAAACTCAGGTTTATCTTTAAAAAAATCTTTTGTATTTCATATAAAAAATGTATGACGTGAAGGTCCTGTTTTACCACCTCTGAATAGCCGCTAACCACTGGATAAATTCAACTTTGGAACAGAATCTGTATGAAATTATCTGCCAAATAATTTAACGGGATCTTATCAGGAGTTGGTGAAACAGGCCTTAGGAACGGTTTCGCACTACGTCCGATTCGAATCCGTGAAAACTCGGTCCGGTGTAGTCGTAGAACTATTTTTAAGGTAGTTTACACACTAGAACCGATTTCCGTCATCCGACTTCTCTATACAAATAGTTCCACGAGTACTCCGGACCATATTTTCACGGATTCTCATCGGATTCGCATCGGACGTAGTGCGACACCGCTCTAAAAGTCCTTTAATAAATCAGAGCACTTTTCGCTAAGAAAACTTTGCCATCCGTACTGACATCACCGCGTCCACAGCCGGGGTCTTATTCTATAAATGGCCACAAATATATCCCCATACATCAGCCAATACTGAAATACGGCGTCAGAAAGTCTAGACCCTTCTTGCAGGACATCATAGCATACGGCAAACTTTTCTCTTCAATCCAAATAATCTTTAATACGTGGCCATAAAGCTCGTTATTGAATAGTTAGGGTGTGTTTTTAAGTTGGTGGTGTAAAGGCTGGAACATCGTCGCATGCATTTTACATCGCATTTGTGATGATTCGATGAACAGACTATTTATTATGGTGACATTCGTTTAAAGCGCACTCAGATATAAAGGACAGTTGAGCGATGATGGCGTGATTGCGGTCTTAACGTTGACTTTATTTAAATAAACAAACACACAACTTGTATTCATCGAAGGGCTAAAGGTGTACTTATGTACACCAAAAGTCCACGGTATGTTTAGGTCCCAGGAGCGACGCTATTTTGCTACTGAGAAATTCATAGCAAAACTCATTAGCACTTTTCTCGACCTAGGAATCGGACCTAAAGCTTTAAGCGTTAGCAGTCGCAGTTCTATGTTTAATACCATCCGTAGTAGAAACAAAGAGAAACGAAAAAAATATTGCTAGGTATGAACAGAAAATGGCCATTATAAACAAGATTACAGTTACCTTCGTCATGAGTATGTTTTGATGTTATTGTTCTCGGATAAGCACGAGAATCCTTTTTCTGAGTATGGCTTTAGTGTGCCACTATTGTTAGCTTTCCAACTTAATGGAACTGCATTACAGTACATTGCCTTGGTTCTGCATGTTACACTCTGTGTTAGCTAGAATTCTCCATGTTAGCAGATTTTCAAAAGCTTTCAAGATGCAGAAGTATTAAAATAACTTCGCTAAAGAAGTTTTAAATATGTAAGTTGCACTATGCAATGAAGTGAAAGAAGAGTTTGGACGCCTTTGCCCTGAATTGGGACATTACAGGCTTATAAAAAATCGGCTATGGTATATGTATAAGGATACGATTATATGGATATCAATGTTTTGTTCTAATGTTCTGATGTGGCTTTCGGTGCTAGATTCAACCTTAAGTCATATTCAAATAAATCCCAAACCACTTCAACTTACTGGCGTGGTCTTTCTAGATCAACAACTTTTTTAGCGCCAAACTTCTCAAATTATGCACAAATTCAAAAAATATCTCAGTTTTAATTAGATTATCCCCATTTCCAATCAGCCCGAAAGTCATTGGTCAACGACTATATTACAAACTTCTGCATAATTTATAAGCTATCTTGTGCCTCACTTAACTAAATTAAATCGTTCATCGTGCAGATGGCGGAGTTCAAAAATATTGGAAACTTTCCCGTCAGTATCTCCAGCCCTGAATTATTTGCCTCCACTTCTTTGGCAAAAGCTGTTAGCGAAATTATTTGGTAAAGGAGACCCAGGTAGGCATTTGTTTTTAGGCCAATTTTGCCGTCTGAAATATATATTATTTTTACAGACAAATGAGTTTTAGCAGTAGATCGAAGTTTTGATTAGGTTATTTCAATTTAGGATACTAAATACAATTTCCCAGGAGATGAAATATAAACGGTATCAGATAACAGCACCCAACAATTCAATACAGAACTTAACAATGTAAATGATAAAATATATCACATAAATATTTTTTTAGCTATTGTAGAAGGCACAAAGTCTGCAACGATGAGCGTTCATATTATTAATACTGTGACGTCCATTATACTAAGTGTGGCAGAATGTCAAGCGGCTGACATTTGGCGTAATGAGACAGGAACACTACGGTATTTCTGGATAGCGGATCATGTAATTAACCTTTTTATGTTGATGACATTTTCATTGTATGAAAGGTGGACAGTTGAATTAAGGTGATAACAACTAGTTTTTTTTTAATAAGAAAGACAAAGCGTTCCTGTAATTATGTGCTATTTGGATTAGGAAGTTAGGTATAATGCTTAATACGCTCATGGTTTGGAAATGTCAGAAGTACGTACCTGAACTCTCTCCTGAGTCATATAATTTGGTTCTCACTGTAAATAACTTGAAATAATTCAATACCGTTTATAAAAACCTCAATCGAGGCAAGTAAGCCCAATAATCCATTTACAACGATAAATAAACTAAATCTTGTAGCTACAAATACCTTGATTCAGTACAGAAAGGCTCTAAAATGGAACAACCTTGTAAATTTTGTTCCAAATACCTGTTATTTTAGGAAAAACATCTCGAACAACACAATGATCGCCCACACAAAAGCACATTAGTAAACAAAACCGAAACTTCAAACGCAAGAACTCCTTTCAACCGGTGAATTCCGATACACTTCAAGCTGGTGAAACCCACACGGTAAATCCAACCAAAACTGTACCCACTTAAGGTCCTACTTTGTTTGTTCTTTGAGCTGTCAATTATAAGGGTGAGATTGTAAGGACTCACCACTCCCCCTGCTTACCTGTCAAACGTCCACTGAAGCTTGAAGATACGTGCGTGTATCGGGACGCGTCATCTCACTCATCCCCTTGAGTGTTCGTCGTGATGTTTGCTATCTTTTTGACGTTATTATGTGCGATACAATGTTTGAGAGATTTGTACGTGATTTTTATCTTGTTTTGTGATTTGAAGAAATTATATGAGTGTTGTATAAAAATGTATGTATGTGAGAGTTGTAGTTGATGTAGTTATGGGATCTTTAAATATTGATTTATACTGATCGTCTGATTTTGCAATTGTCTGCTGATGATACTAATTATCAAACTCAACCGTTTTGTGCAAAGGAGGTGGTGGTCTTCTTTTACTTATTACTAATTAAAATCTTCCAGTAGATAGTTTTAGACTTAGTCACAATCACTAGTTATAATAACACTTATATTATTATGGATCTAATGATCCATCCCACCAATATCAGTAATGATATTGATGACAAGCAATAGTTACTAATTAAGTTGTTAATATTTAATAATAAGTAAATTAATTATTGACCTGTTTATTTTAAACAGTACTTGAGAGATTAATATTAAGTGAGCTTAATGAGGCAAGTACTGCACCAAGCAGACTATTCTCAACCGCCTAACGTACCTAAATCTTTACCGCATCGTAACCGGGTTGAAGTCGTGTCGTAACCGCGCCGTGCGTGCACCGTCTCGTCGCCCATTAATTTCATTACGATGCTGTTGTTCGGAACTACATTAATTCTCTGTCTGCCCCCTTGACGTTCCCGCTTAATGAACTAAACTTTGTCAATACGTTTTTGGTGTTTGAAAATGATGTTTGGTTGTTTATTTTTGATTTATTACGTTTGGTTTGGCATTTGTTGGTGTTATTTGAATTGTTTTGAGAGCTTCCTCTTGTCTTCACCTTACAAGTTTACAGTATTTAAAGTGGTCCTTAAATACTGTAAATAATCATGATACCTAATAAACTCGGTTGTTTTATTTCTGTGGATAGATAGGACATCACATTTTTAATAGTTAGAAAAATACTGGTTATTATAAAAAAAATCTTTATTGCTTTTGATGTTTTTGAATACTTTTAATGAAATATAAAATGTACCTATATATTTACTTCTAAAATAAAAGCTGGTTATCCTTTGTGTGGAATCACCGCGTTTATTCGCACTCTTTCCCTCGATTACGGGGCAACACACATCGATAAATTGCGAACAAAAATATCTTCATAAAAGCAAACAATGGGAGGCACCAGAGCGATGTTGAACGCAACATTTGACGCGACAAACGTTTGTCGCGCAACGATTTGTTTTGTCGCAACAAACGGTCAGTCGGGCGTAGTGTGTGCTCGATTGACAAACGTTATTGCGCCGCGAATATTTTTTATAAACATTTGATTGATCACCTGGGGAGTGCTAACGGCTATATGTTTTTGAGAATAAAGCTGAGTTTTCAGATGATAGATAGTAATAATTATTCAGAAAGAGAAAAAATGTATTTTTCAATAAAACGTGTATGAAACTCTCATCATTTAAAAATCAAACAAAACAAATAAAACACCTTAGTATTGTGTTAAGGACAAAACTCGCGTGCGAAGACCCATTTTTTTCTCAAGTAGCTGAAAAGTGAGTAAACCATTACTATTATTAGTAGCTTCAATATTTTATATAACCCCAAGCAAAATATTTGGTCTTACATGTAGCCCCGTGCAATTTTAACATTGTTTTTCCGAGGCACTTCTATCCACTTTCCCATATGGAATAAACTGGGAACCGCGTTGTAACACGCGAAGACCCCATTTGCCGCTCGTTTCGGGACTGTCTATAGTCAAGGTTAAGGCATACTGGCAACATTGGAGCAACTTTTTGTTTCTTATGTGTTGCTATTAAACGGAATTTACTTACTACTTAAAGAAAATAACTAATTTGCGTTGCCAAGACGCATACAAAATTTAAAGTCAGAGAAGGTAAGGATTAATCTGTTGCGAAAGTATGCGTCACATTCGGATCCACGCAAAGGCAGTAAGGTAAGTTAATCCTGTTAATTTTAGAAGAAACGCAAGGTAACGTAACGAAAACTAATAAGTGACATATTTCACCAATAATTATGAGAATAGCCGTAATAAATATAATATTTCAAATCAGTGGTTATTATTATTTATACAACAATCAGCACTAAGAGAACAGAACAAAGAAAAATCTGCAGCCATGTTTTTGTAGCTTCCAAGTTTTCTTGAAGTGTCTCGTCTAACTTGTGCTATCAAGTTGTTAATTCAAGCTACGGCGTAGCAAGGTACTACGTGCGCCGGTTACACAGCGCTACTCCGCTACGCCTTATTTACGACAGCCGTAGCCAAAGTGATCATTGCTGTAATATTGAAGTAATGAATTGGAGTTTTTAGTACTTTTGTACGTATTCTATTTGGGTTAAATATTTTTATTGGCGAACTGAATTAGAAATTGTTATTTAGTCGAGTATATAACAATATTTTTTTAAGTATCTAACACATAATACATATATGCCATCACGCTTGCATTTCTCGAAGGGAGAGGGGCTCGTGGTCAAGTTGTACCAACGCTGATCAAGCGATCTGCAAGGTTAAGCTACACTTGCCGCGGTCAGTCTGTGGATGGGTGACCATTCGTAACATATCGAGACCGCTCCGTGCCTCGGAGAGCACGTAAAGCCGTCGGTCCCGGTTGTCATACGAACACCTATGACAATCGTTAGTGGTAGTCAGAAACCCAAAAGCATGACAACCAGTCTTTCCATCGAATATCGGTATTGCCCAGAAATTGGGTTGCGGAGGTCTAATGGCAGTCGCTCCGTGTAAAATACTAATATTCAGCCGCATCCTGGTTAGACTGGAAGCCGACCCCAACATGGTTGGGAAAAGGCTAGGAAGAAGCTTGCATTTCTCGAAGGGTTAAATATTTTGTTTAACCGTTCCCACATTAAAGGAAAAAGCCTAGGCAAAGTTATTTAGGAAGAAAAGTACATGGATTAACAATATTAAGGTATATCTTATGGTTGGTAAGGTACATAAGTATGCCTATGCGCGTTTGTAGGTAAAAACATAGAACAAATTCCATGTTCCTATTTCTCATTTTAAAAGATAGCGCCAACATGTTAGGTCGTGTTTTATGAACCAGTTTAACCAAATTGATATATTGCGCGAGTAGATCGCGGTTAGGTACGGGGAGAGTTGTCTACTGTACTACTGTAGTTGTAGAAGCATATTACTTTCAACATAATGAATTATTGTTGTTGTCAGTAATAAATACATTATTTATGTCTAACCTAAAAAGATTATGTTGATTTTGACGCTATTAGTTAAAACAAATCATCTCGATCAGATTTGAATAACTTCTTCAAAAATTAGTCGTATGATTTGACCCAAAGACCCGAACATATATACATACTTTGCAAGTTATATAAAAGTTTGTAAAAAGAACATGCGGAGATGATTGTGGAGTGTATGAAAGGTACCTAAAGTTCGAGTTCATACATTTGAACTCGCACTATAGTTACTTAAACTTTTTGAGGTACTTATTAGAACTTTGCGTCCGAGTTCGTTTGGGGTCAGTCACTCATTGTCAAATATGTGATAACACTTTTGTGTTCCAGTTTAAGGGGTAAAGGCATTATAATATAAGGGCATTATCATCTGCTGCATCTGCATCTGTCCTTGTCCCAATTTATTTGGGGTCGGCGCAGCCTATCATTTTCTTCCATTCATCCCTGCTAGCCGTCACCTCCTCATTCACTCACATTTCCATCACATGGACCTTATACAATCCATCCATCTTTTCTTTGCCCCTCTACTATCCCGCCATCCTTCAACATTCAATGTCACCACTCTCTTAGTCACATGCGTTTCATTCCTCCTCATCACGTACCTACGCAAGCTAAGACAAACGATATCCCTACAGCTTATTTTCAAACTTCCTCTTTAAGAGCTAAACTTTGAAGGATAAAATAGCCATTACATTACTGGACAAATTAGACTTAATAACTGATGTCTCAAGAGTCTCCTTTCCTTGCTGGCATTTATAGGCTGTGGTTACCACTTACCACCAGGTGACCCGTATATTTGTTACCTTATAAAATAAAAAAATCAATAATGGTTTTTTAAATGTAAGGCAAATGTCAGCGAAACCGTCGAGAGGGGACACCCAACAAAGACATCTACCGACCTTATTGATGAGGTCCTTCATAAAGGTCAGGTGCGTAGTACTGGCGCATGTGTATATAGGCTATGCGACTAATTATTTTTTATGGCCTCATGAAAAAGTTGAGCATAAATAGAGTTGATTATCAAAAACAAAATTTAAATTGGTTAAAAAATAACGAAGTTAAAAGCATTTTAATTTTATGCTAGACAGAGAGCGCACTATACTTACAAATGACGTCAAAAGTAGCGTGCGCCATACTAATTCTATACTAACAGCGCGTCTGGTGTACCGAACCGTTTTCCTTCATTAAAAATAACTTGTAATCTTAGCATGGAAAATGCTTAAAAAAATACAAAAAGATCGATTTAATATTTATTTTCAATATACGAAATTTGCTAATGATATTTTTCAATAAGCATGTGATTATTAACAAATTCAACACTAGTCCTCTCACAACATTTTATGAAACAAAAGAAGCATGCAATAATCGTGGCAAGAGGCGTTCTAGGTTTCAACCTACCTCTATGATGTGTGTATCTCAAATTCGACAGCTGTCATCGTGACGTGCGCACGTATTGTACCGCTTGGATATTATATTAATTATTTACGCGAGTAGTTTTTATCCATATCATTGATAGTGATGTCGGAAGTAAATAGTGATGATGAGGATAAAAGTGATTCGGACATACTTGAAGAATGCGAGCAGGAATTACAAGGAATGAGTTATGCTGAGGAATGCAGTAAAAATAGTAATAACAATGAAAGTGGTGCGAAGAAAAGATTGAGAGAAACAAGTGAAGGAAGCAGTGAAGAAGGTTATACGACTGTCGTTAGAAATAGTAGGAAACCAAAAAGACCAATGCGAAGTGATCCACAGATCAGTGAAAAGCAGTCTCAAATTTTGTTAAATTCGTTGGAGAAAATGGAAGAAGAGGGTAGTAGTAAAAATTTCGAAGTTTGTTTAACTTCATTAGAGGTATTACCTAAGCAGATGGCTTTAGCAAAATTATTAAAAAATGAAAATATAAGTGGTATTGCCAGAATAAATTATAAAAACCCTTACAAAATTGTTATACAGTTAAATGATAAGATACAAGCCGAAAATCTAATTCAATGTAAAAAATTATAGAACTTGGAGTACGGGCACAGTTTAATGGCGAAATAGTGGCATCATATGGAGTTGTAAGAGGAGTAGATCTGGATATTACAGAAAAAGAATTTTTGGAGTGCCTAAGTAGTTCAGCCGAAATATTATCAGTGAGGAGATTGAAACGCGTCGACTTTGATGGTAATTGGACAGACAGTGAAACAATGAGAATAGGCTTTAAAAGCCCTTCATGTCCTGTACATGTTTATGCGTATGGATGTAGTTTCCCAGTAGAACGCTATACTTTTCCTGTTAATCAGTGTTCCAATTGTTGGAGATTCGGTCACATAAAAAAATTTTGCCCACTCAAAAAGTCTATTTGCCCTAAATGTGGTAAAGATCATGTAAATTGCGAAATTGACATTTTTGCGTGCCCTAACTGTAAAGGTCCACATATGGCTTTAGACAAATCGTGTCCGGTATTTTTAAAAGAAAAAAAGATTCGTTTAATAATGAGTGAAGAGAATATGAGTTACAAAAAAGCGTTGGCTTCTCTTCTGCAAACTGAGATAAAAAACAAAGACAGTCAATTAGTAATTAATAAACATAATCCGAAGGAAACTTTGCGCAGTCAATCAGATAATATTATAGTACCGAGAGTTGGGGTTAATGAATCGACATCGACATGCGAAGTCAATAATAGTGGGAGTGGAGAAAGCGAGGACAGACGAGGTCAAAGTAGAACAAAATATGTAGATATTGTGAAAAATAAAAAGAAATCTAAGGGTCAAGAGTCAAATTTATTAGATATGGAAACAGATGACTACAATTATACAGAAGACCACGGGCCAGTTATAAGGGAAGAATCAGCGGAAGAACTACAGAGTAAACAGGAAAGGAAATTAAACATACAAAGACTTGTTCAGAGGCTTAAAGATATTATATTATGTAAAAACAAAACACTATTTGAAAAAGTTGTCTTGTTGTTGAAAATGATCTATGATGAATGTAAGTTGTTTTTTGCCAGTTTCTTTTCGGGGGAAGGACTAATCAATACAATATTGAATATCTTTAATGGATAATAGAAACTCAAACTTCACGATTAAATTATGTCAATGGAACGCTCAAAGTTTAAAGCCAAAATTATTAAGTTTTGACACATTTTTATCACAAGAAAAAATTCATATTGCTTTTATAAGTGAAACCTGGCTAGATCCAGAATCTGATATTCATATACGTGGCTATAACATCTATAGAAAAGATAGATATGACTCATACGGAGGGGTGGCCATTTTGGTTCACAAGTCATTGCAATCACAAGAATGTACTATTAACTTAAACAATCCTGGGATTGAAACAATTTATGTTAAGATATTTAATTGTAACGATCTAGAAAATATTATAGCAGTTTACTGTCCCCCTTCAATACATACTCAACAATCAGATTGGGATAACATTTTCTCCTTAGCTTCAAATAAATCGCTAATCGCAGGTGATTTTAATGCACATCATAACAATTGGTCGTATAAAACTGATCAAAGAGGGATTCAATTATTAGATTCGTCATTAGATTCTGGATTTATTTCTTTAAATAATGGGGATGCAACTAGAGTTAAATTAGTTAGTGGCCTTATACAAAGAACTTCACCAGACATCACATTTGCGTCATCTGATCTAATAGTTAAGTCAAAATGGCAGGTTTTTAATGAAAATCTTGGAAGCGACCACTTGATTATTAAAATTGAATTAAATTGTAAACAGTATTTTCAAGTCATTGAACAACGTAATTTTAAAAAAGCTAACTGGAAAGCTTACCGTGATGAGCTTAAGTCGTTTTTCTCAAATTGTCATGATCATGATACAAATATTATACAAAATACCTACGATATTTTTGAGAGTCAAATAAATACAGCTGCCAACAAGAGTATTCCTAAAATAAAGATTTGTAGTAGACCAGCCTGTAAGTTTGTACCAAAAGAGTATTGGGGTCCGTCACTATCGGAGGCAGTAGCTTTAAGAAGATTGGCTCTTAAGAATTTTAGGAGAAATCCTACACCTGACAATTTATTGGTACTGGAAAGAAAACATAAAGAAGCTCACGCATTAATATATCGAGCTAGGTCACAAAATTGGAATAAGTTTTGTACAAGTATTCATGAAAGTACATCAGTGTCAGACATGTGGAAGAGGATGAGTTGGCTTAAAAACCACCGGAAACCTACATTTTATGTTCCCGAATGTAATCAAAAGCAATTATTATATTCTCTCACTCCAAACACAGCAGCAAATCAGCAACACAATATTAAGTATAGTAATGAACTGTTAGAAATTCCGTTTACAATGACAGAGTTAAATAAATGTTTAAAAAAAAAGGATACTGCCCCTGGAAGTGATGGGATTACATATTCTATGATCTATAATTTACCGGAAGCTGGAAAAATCTACTTGTGTAATATGTATAACAAAATTTTTATATCTGGTATTATTCCAAATCAATGGCGAACTATTCTTATTATCCCAATTCCAAAAGCAGCTGACAATAATAGATCAGAAATTAAGTTAAGACCAATTTCACTTATTTCATGTCTCTGCAAAATTTTTCACAATATGATATTAAAAAGGATCGAATGGTTTGTGGAAAAAAACATAATTTTAGCTCCATATACGTCAGGTTTTCGTAGAGGGCAGTCTAGTATAGACAATTTGGTTAGACTTACTTCTCATATTCAGAAAGGTTTTTCAAATAAGATGTCAACAGTGGCTTGCTTTTTAGATATAAAAAATGCTTATAATAATGTACTTATAGATAAAGTGATAAGCACTTTAGATAAATTAAAATTAGGCTTTAGAATATGTAATTATATATCATCGTTCTTAAGTGCAAGATGTTTAACTATTAAAAATCGTTTCACTAATAAAACAATAGACTCAAGGTGGACTGGCATGGGCCTGGCCCAAGGCGATCCCCTTTCTCCATTGCTGTTTAATCTGACAACTTATGATTTATGTCGAGATTTAGATGACACACGAATTATGGTTTCCCAATACGCTGATGATTTTGTCTTTTACATTAGTCATCAACTTCCAAGTACTTGTGAATGTAGTCTACAAAGAAATTTGAAATTTATAACAGACAGACTAAACAGCATTGGACTAGAAGTGTCTACAAACAAGTCTAAAGTATGTGTGTTTAGTCGTACACGTAGAAGACAATATATACATTTGAAAATCGACAACAACACCATCCCAACTGTAGATAACATAAAATACTTGGGCTTTTGGCTAGATAGATCATTGTTATGGAGTAAACACATAAATGAAATTTATTTGAAGACTACAAAAATACTAAATTTGTTTAAAGTATTAACGGGCCCTTCCTGGGGAGTGCATCCGAAACACCTGCGCAATCTTTATATTAGTTTGTTAAGAAGTAGAATTGATTATGGTTCCTTTTTATATGACTGTAGTGCGAAATCTCATTTACAGAAACTTGATAAAATTCAAAATCAGGCCCTTAGAATTGTTGGTGGATTCATTAAGAGTACTCCAATACATGTTATGGAGGCTGAACTAGGTATACCGCCATTAAATATAAGGAGATCATATCTAGCTTACAAATATTGCATAAAATTGATGTCTTGGAATAATGATATTACAAATAAACTTATTGAAGACTTTGCCAATCTTGGAATCAGTCGGTATTGGTGTAACAAAAGAAAACCTCTGCTTGTTACAGTATATAATGATTGCAAGCTTTTCGATGTCCATTCCTCCTATCCGTTGGATATGTTTCTACTAGATATTTGGACTGCATATATCAATGAAAAAGAAGTCATTAAACATAATCTAGACTGTGTTAAAATAGCGAAAAGAAACATAGATAAAACAATACTTTATGCTGAGGTTGTTAAGGAATTGCATGATAAATATGAGAGCTGGCACAAAATCTATACTGATGGGTCTAAGAATGGTATAGGTCAAGGCGCGGCATATTATGATGTCAACGGAAAGAAATCGGCCATGTTTAAAATTAATAATTGTGATGCATCGATCATGACTATGGAGCTCATTGCTATCTCAGAGGGTATAAAAAGTGTTTGCAATTGGGGTAGTGATAGGGTGGTTTTATTTACAGATAGTAGGAGTGCTTTGCAACATATAGCTCGATGCGCCTCTGGATTCAGAGGTGCATCGATAGCTTATGGCATTTTAAAGCAAATATATAATTTGAATATCCAAGGTAAAATCCTGAGATTGCAATGGGTTCCATCTCATATTGGTTTAGTTGGTAACGAGGAGGTGGACAAGTTAGCAAATTTAGCAATTACAAATGGTATTAATTATAATATAAAATTATTTCACACGGAATATCTGGCTCAAATAAAAAGAAAATGCTTCGATATGTTTAAAGAATATTTTAATGAAAGAAGTAAAGTTAAAGGAATCTGGTTTAAAACAATACAATGTCAACCTCCTCGAATTCCGTGGATTATGAATATTAATATAAGTAGGCGGAATCTAGTAATAGCTCACAGATTGCGTTCAGGACACTATCCCTCTAAGAAGTTTGCTTATTTAATGAAAAAGATAGATTCACCAAACTGTGAAGTGTGTGGAGTACTGGATGATGTCCAACACTTATTAATGGATTGTGTTAAATATAAGAGGCAGAGGGAATTATTTGTGCGGGTTCATAATCTGAATATGTTAGATGTTGGAGCTTTTCTTCCTATTTTGGCAAATCCATCATCAAGTGCTGCAAGGAACTTGTTTAAGATGTTTGTGAAATCCGACTCCCTTAGTTTGTAGTTAGTTATTAATTAGTTAAAACGTGTTAATTTCTATTAATGTGATAGGAATAATGGGACTGACATGTTCTTGTTATAGAATAAAAGTCCCTATAATAAACAAAGATTAAAAAAAAAAAAAAAAATGTGTGTATCTTATCATACTAATATAATATAGGCAAAATTTTGTAAGTTTAGATGTTGGAATGTTTGTTGCTCTTTCATGGCAAAACGGCTGAACCGATTTGGCTGAAACTTGAAATAGTAATGGCTTATACCTTGGATTAGGACATAGGCTACATTTTAATCCCGAATTCAATGTTCCCACGGGAAACGGGTTCAAAGTTACTAACTCCACGCGGGCAAGTGCTAGTATAAAATATGTTCAAATGTTTTATTTCTACAACATTGAGGCTCTAATGTTGCCATTCACCAATCGTAACAGTTCGTTTGACATGC
This sequence comes from Acronicta psi, assembly GCA_946251955.1. NCBI lineage: Eukaryota > Metazoa > Arthropoda > Insecta > Lepidoptera > Noctuidae > Acronicta > Acronicta psi. The sequence goes on along the minus strand of OX276484.1, from coordinate 13,062,727 downwards.
GGTTCACGGGGACTAACCCCAGCCTTCACATAATCCTACGTTTTTGCGGCGTGCACGCGATTCGCATCTTTTACCAATAGATCGCAGATACATGGCTTCCCGATGGTAATTTCATTTGAATTACTTTTTTATAGTTTAGCGACTTTTGTCAATGTTTTTGGGAAAGATTTGAAGTTTACTTATATGTACAAATATTGCATGTTTTAACGTAACATGTACCGTAGAATTACTTAATATCTTGTTAACATTTTTTTTTTAATTTATCATTTTAGCATTCATTATTTCATTAACTCTTTGTAATATGATAAGCTACCAATATGATTAGTAACCAATATTTTGTTACAGAATCATCCGTTTATTATTTTGTATCAACAAAAACATTTGTCAAAACCACTATGAATATAGCACCGCCATTTAAAAATCGTAAACCAGTCAATTAAATTCTAAAACGGAACAACAGTTAGCATTTCATCCTGTTCTAAATCTCTGTCCCGATCAATTAACAAAGCGGAACAATTAAATTGTTGAGAGTCCAAATCCATTTGTCGTGTTTGTTTCTACCTTAATAGTGTTTGCATTGGAGACACCGCAATCCCATTTGAGCACTTAAATGCTCAGTTTTGAGAAATGCCGAGTTGTGCGCAAGTTACCTGCGGGGCGGTGTGCGCGTCATTTATGACATCCTCGGGGACTGCTGGTGTCGTGTTTTGCAAATTCTGTTATAGTTTAGCGACACGTTTTGCTACATTGTTGTTACAAGTTTATTAAAAGACTGCTTCTTCATCAAATGACTGTTGCATTGGTTTAGTGGTCGTTAGAGCGTCTGCTATGCTAAATGCCCTATTCCCGGCTTCAGCAAAGTAAAATATGATAACAAACGCAGCGTCTATTATCTCCAAGACTATTTTAATAAGAAATTCATTTCATATCCCAATTGTAACCCCACGAAACGGACGTTTAATCTAAAAACATAGGAAATAAAGGAAATTGTACATACATATTTATAAGCTAGATATTCAAATGGGTGCAAGTATTAGGGGCCGTGTTTAGACATTTAACTGGAGAAGATTTGAACAGAGTCAATAATAGTATAGAGATTGCGACCCTTCGAAATGGAACGTAGACGCGAGCGACGAAACGGTATGACGGACATGGCGATGAGATTAGCCATAAGTAGAGTATGTTTTTGATAAACAGTTCCCTGATTCCCCAAAAAAAATGTACAACACGGACGCAATGTTACTCCAGATACGATTAAAAAGTTGAAAACCACAAAAATATTTTATCTGGGTGAAAATCGAATCTACGAATTCGAATACGGATTTGATTAACTAATTCGTAACACTAAACGTGCAGTCCATATCTAGCCAGGAAGTGCCTCGTTAGCCCGTTAACGCGACTGCTACGCGAGTTATTGGGTTCGGTTCCTAGGTCGATCAAAGTGTTACTAAGTTTTTCTATGAAATACTCAAAAGCAGCTTCCTCCAAGCGGTCTGAGTCTTTTGAGACTCGCCCCCTGTTCCCCTGTCGTACCTAAACACAACGGCAAACTGTGGATGTCTGACGTCTGCCTTACCGCTCGAGGAATACGGGCGCGATGCAGTAAAAATAAATGTCTATAAGTATTATTCCAATACTTTCACAACAACCTAACAAAACTTGAACGATAAAATATATTTCTAATGCATTTTATCATCCAATTTGTATGTTTCGTGGTCGATCTATTCGTTCATCGGTCTTCCGATTCTCCTCACGTACCACTCCGTAACGTCCGATCAATGTTCATGGCGAATAACTTATAAACTTTAATAAGACCAACATTCTGAAGTGCGGGTATCGGGACCCTGTCAAGATAACATCGAGATTTTAGGAAAGTTGTGTGTAGTTTGTAGTTATGCAGACATACCAAAATTGGATATGAATAAAATAATTGAATAAATTGAATAACACTGTCGAATAAATATTTATTATCATATCCATTGTTTAGTACCCATAGCATCAGCTCTGTATATTTTGGGACTAAATAGTGCTGTGGTGTTAAGTAATGTCTCAAATATTTTTATTTATTAAGTATAGTGTCATGTAATCGTAATGTTATTTTCTTAACTGTCGGGGTCGGCTTTTAATAGAATCCGCTGAATATTAAGTAAAATCTTTCACGAAGGGATATGTTGCACATGGAAAGGCGATAAAAACCTTGAATTTAAATATAAAAATTGCGGTACCTATGTAATTATTGTCAATTTAGACATCAATTTGAAAAGTCAGTGCTGCCTTGAAATTGACTGAAAGACTAATTTGCATCGTAGGCCAGGCTAACCCTACCACCGTTTCATTTTTCAGAGTTGTAGTGGTCGCGTATAATTTTATTTTATAGTCAAAGCCCCTCTCTTTCTATGCAGCGACAAAAAAAGAATAATTCCATAACCCTATTGAAGGCACTTTGGCTCGCAATCGCGGCGGTAAATAAAAAACGCTCGCAATTGGCACCCTGTCTGCGCCGGATGCGCGCGCCGGGCGCAAGCTCAGGGCTGGTGGAAGGCTGTACCGAAATATATTTAGTCAGAAAGATAAGATGTTTATTCTAGCTTTGCTCTAAGGAATTAGTTTTTTTTTTAGTTTTAGTTATGAATTTTGATTGTGTTTAGGAAAATATTTTATTTTTGTGAAAATGTTTCAGTGTGAAACAAAGTATTCATTTTGTCGTAGGTACCTAAAGAAGGTGATAAAATTTTCTCGTTTTTTTGTTTTGGCGTATTTTTGGCATAGTTTCGCATTTCATTACATTATTTGGTTACAGTAAAATATAAATTATAAACTAACACCGACAGTCTACATCAATACAAACTTAATTTAACGACTACAAAAAAAATATATAAATAAGATATTGGCAACCCTGCTCGCACCACACGCGACTGAATGCACTCGCGTCGGATACGCACTTAGATGTTACGTACACTGCATTAGCTTCTAATACAATGTGCTTTCATATTGCATGAGAGTTAGCGACTCCTAAGTAAGGAAGAAGATGGAAAGATAGAGATGGATGAGGCTAATGCAAATATATTTTATGGATGGATTATCTTATGATAGAACCAGAATAAAGTGGGATAAGCGAAGTGAGACCTTTACTCTGTAGAGCTACTGATGCGATAACGAGGGTTAAGATCTTTTGTAAAAGCAAAGGTAAAAGATTTTGGGCATACCTTCGGTATTTGTAGGGTTAGACTGAGACGTGTTTTGAAGAAATCATTTGCTCTGATATTTCGACTCGTAATCTTTTGGAGCAGACTAGGAATATTAGATAAGTCTTTGGTATGTTTATTGTTAGCCTACGTCCAGCAGAGGACCTCCGACAAAAAAAAACAAGATTCAAGAGCAAATGAGCAGATGAGCAGATGAGCCACCTGATGGTAAATTAATGTTCGCCGTCCATATTTCTGATGCATTGCCAACACTTAACCCATCTCCTCGCGAGGATTTGTTTTTAATAAATAATAAATATCTTGGGAATTTTTTTATACAGCACCTTTTATCTAGTCCTAAACTAAGCAGAGCTTGTACTATGGATACTAGGAAAGTATATAATACTTATGACTTTTTTTTTGTAAAAACACACTTAGAATACATAAGAAACACCCAGACAAACACAAATAATTATATTCATCACATAAATATTTTTGTCCTGTGGGAATCCAACCCACGACCTCGTGATCAGCAGTACGGTACTTGAACCACTAGAGACACAAAGATGTCGACAAATATGACGACGAACGTCGTCTAATCATTGCTATACCGCTTCATAGAAGATAAAAACCAAATTGAGATGAAATTGAATACATTCTATATAACGTATATATACCTATATAACGACTACATTATACGTCACACTCAGCAACTGAAGTGCAGCCTTCTCACAAGTTAATTTCCTGTACGGGAGTGACCTGGCGAGACGAGAGTCTTGAAATTTTGAATTTATGACTTAAAAATATGGATGGGGAATATTTTGCACCGGGTGCAGGGCTTGTAGCACATTGACTGACAGATATATAGTAAGATCAAGCGAGTAAAGTGGTTCAGTCTTTTAAACGTATCGAAAGAATTCAGAGGTAAACTCTATCTATTGATATTTCTAAGGGGAGTAGAACGGAACTGTATGATACTGATATTTCTATGTTAACAGAAACAAAAGAAAACGACTCTTTAAGAGGCATTCGTAGGAAAAAATATGACATTAGTAAAATTCAGAAACTAGGTTACTTTTTCCCTTCGGGATATCTCTGGAACATTCTTTGAATTATTACCATTGTAAGTATTTCTTCTTCGTGTCGATGTTCCGATTTTTTAAATTAAATTTGGTGTGCCCAAAACTTTGCCACTTCCACAGCATCGTCAGTGGCAGCGCAGAGGTCGCTTTGATTGCAAGTAGCGGGGCACAAAGGACAGGATAGGAGGTGCACCATTTTTTTGTAAGTACTAAAATCATGTAACCCCTTTCTAAATTGTAACAAGGTTTGTGTAGGAATCATCCACACTCAATCACATCAATTCCACATCTCACACGAGTAAACTCGGTACACGTAAATATTATCTCACGCGTTCCCACATTGTACACCAGCGATCCAGTACAGTCGCTAAAAATGTTTATAAGTACGTTTTGATAAAACTAAATTTTAATATTTTTATTGCTATCCAGTCTTGAAACATCAGTAAGTATGTTTAAGAAAAACTTTATCTATCACTTATACTTTCTGTTTTTATGAAAACTGAAATCTCACATGCACATTATTTAAAAAATCCGACTTTACACGATACGTTATAATCATTTAAATTTGTGTAATTTAGGCGGCCAAAATAACATAATTCGAAACTTAAGTCATTTCTAGCTACAGATAAACTAAACAGCATCAATATTAACCTTATTCAATCTATGGATTTTAGAAGACCAATAATTTTTACACACTTTTGCACTCATCTGTACAATACGCCGAGAAAGTTTACGAGCTGGACCAAAGTTGGTGTCGGCGCTAACCGCGGCCGCGTCTGCCTGCTGGCTCGCTAGCGGTATGTGTTTGATTCGCAAAATCAATGGCCGCGACTGTGCGATGCGCTTTTGTTTGCACTACCGCATTTTGCTGCCGTGTGTTGTTGTAACGAAACTGTGTTCGGAACTTTATAATTGAAGGCATTTTGGATAGGTACTGTAGAGACCACAAAGATCGCTACCAATATTTGATATATTACTGGTCGTTAACAAGCATTCGTATTCTGATTGAAGTAACTGACGTAGACTGTTCTAGAGGTAGTTGTGTCACTGACACCATGACATGTCAACTTGATTCAGTGCTCCCAATAAACAAAGTTAACAATAATATATTAATAATCTTTTTTAGTTATCAATACCCTAACCCGGTACCGTGGAGGACAAGAGCCTCCACAGTACCTACAGTCTGTGATTCTATATCAATATCACCCTAAATTATTTCTAAACTTGACATTATCTTCGTTCAGAGAAGGAGATCGAAATAATACCACTGATTAATTTAGATAATTAACCCCTTGAATCACTCAAGCTGATAACTGTACTTTTTAAAAGTACAGTTGTGTTTGTAATGTATTGTATCGTTGTGGGAATGGGTACACACAGCTGTACTTTTAAAAAGTACAGTTATCAGCCCAAAGTTATCAGCACAAAATCCCACAACGATTGCTTTGCTTCTTAGGATCTTGTAATGTTTGCCAATGCCAAGATATGTTTGTATCGTAAATTAAACCAGTCTAATAAAATACTACCGGCCAGCATAGTTTTATATTACACCGCAGTATCGAGGAGCTTGCCGTTGCTCAATAGCGGGCGCGTGCGCGTGTCAGCTTGCATACTTTATTAAAATTCCTATACAACTCTTCTATGCATACCTCTAGTAAAATATAGGTAAGTGAAAGTACTAAAGGGTAAAGAATACTTGCCTTCTTTTGTAAGAAGTTTGAAAATTGATAATTTTATTTACCTTTTTATAAAATAAATACTAAATATACAATTTTAATACATAATCCTAAACTTACTAGGTAGGTAAAAGGTACCTAAAAGTGTTGTACTATTTACCTATAGTCTCTTAATTTTTATTTGTATGATTGCTATAAACTTTTTGGTAGATATTATTTTTTTACATCGTATTGTTGGTACTTATTATAATATTTTTTCTGCAACTTTGTCCTTTGCCGTTTAGTAGTTACAGCAAACAATATGTCTCAGCTTTTGGTTTTTGAAAATGGTTTGTGATTTGTAAGTCAGGTATTTCACAGGTATTTCATTTAAATACTATCCAGACTACCGCGAAACACGATTTGCTATTCGATGATTACACATTAATAATGATAATCAAGCATATTCACAGATATACGTCTTATTTCTATAATCCAAGGGTAGAGGAACAAATGAACGAATGAGTTCCGTAATAACTCCTTAACGAGACTTGCGAGAGGATTCCTGTTCATTAATATCCTTAATGAATCGGCACGGCTCCGACAGAAGTGTGTGCGACACCTTTATTCTTTTTAGATATGAGCTAGCTGCGTCACTGGTATTAAAACAAAAGTTTTTTTTTGTCTTGACGATTTCAATGCAGTGGATTATAGATTGGCAAACGGGACTTTAGAGACAGAATGAAGATACTAAGGATACTTTGAAGGATTCTTACAGCTGTCATACAAATATATGTATACGATTTTCGCTATGGGAGGTCAGAATCCTCAAAATTGGATATCAGTTTAGCTGGCTCTAAGTGAGAAAAAAATATCTCGACTAATAGAACTGAAGTAACTACTTACAAGAAAAAACTAAATGAAACGTTCAGCTATTTCTTTCTTTAATAATACAAGAGACACATGCCTAAATAAAAAAAACTAAACTTGTAAAAATATGGGATACCGTACACAAGTTTACAAAATGGTAGAGACATCTTTTTGTCACATAAAATGAATCTAAAGGCATTATCCACTGCGAGTTTTGGGCGAGCGATATTTTTTTACCCAAAAATGCTTATATTATTCCGTATCGTCAGATTATTGTGTGAGTTACGTGGGTAACTGTAGGCCTTCTATGTAATCTATAAACGTTAGAAACTTGTTAAAAATTTATCATGTTTTTTTATACTAGAATAATAATATCTATGGGTATTTAATATTTATTATAGATGTGTTATTGCTACACATATTAATTCATAGTAGTTGTTTAGAAGTTAATAAAATATGAAACTATAACAGAATAGAATAGAAATAATTAATTGTTATCACAAGTACAAAAAGCAACAGAAAGGTCTTATTTCTAAATTAGGTGTCTGTGACATACCATAATTGAAGGGTACCTTCATACAATATTAAATTGTTGTTCATTATTAATACAAATTCACACGCATTCATAGCATATCTCACTATGGATATGTACCATAATCTTGGGTCCAATCTCACGCAGTCGTAGGCCTTGAAAAATGGCCTTGGGGGATGCGCGAATTACTTTTTTTGGATACGCATCCCTTCCTCATCGTCACCTGTGGCCCTTACATATACTTTGTTTTTCACCTCTGGTTTTCCGCGAAACAAATTATATTATTGTCTTTTTGGGCCGTGATTTATTTGTTCAAATAAATGTTTTAAATGTTCTGTTTAAACTGTATTTATAAGGTCGCCGTTCCTGCCGTTTCTAAAATGGTAAAAATACTTGGTCAAAAGATGGTTTTACAAGTTTTTAACTTTTTGGTTGGTTCTATGCAAGTTCGCATCTCGCTTTAGCCAATCATTTGTAGGGTTTGTTGTTATTCTATTCTAGTTGTAGTGTACAACTTTTTTGTAAAAGCCAATACCTGTGGGAAAAAAGTTGTGAGTGTAATTTTTTTTAACATTAATCTTCTTATCTTTTTGTATTTTTTAAGCATTTTCCATGCTAAGATTACAAGTTATTTTTAATGAAGGAAAAAATCGGCGGGCGGGCAGGATTCGAACCTGCGCCTTCTGGTTCGGTACACCAGACGCTCTGACCACTAAGCCACCGCTCGCCCTGCTCGCCAGTCGAAATCTTCCTTCACATTCTAATTTACGTCTTAAAGGTGACGTAGCGACATCTAAATTTTTTCCTTCATTAAAAATAACTTGTAATCTTAGCATGGAAAATGCTTAAAAAATACAAAAAGATAGTTAATAGGTAAGGCGGTATCATACGACATCGAACTAGCTGTAAAGTTAGTCGTGTCGGTTGTGAAGCATTCTTCACAATAGATGTCGCTACGTCACCTTTAAGACGTAAATTAGAATGTGAAGGAAGATTTCGACTGGCGAGCAGGGCGAGCGGTGGCTTAGTGGTCAGAGCGTCTGGTGTACCGAACCAGAAGGCGCAGGTTCGAATCCTGCCCGCCCGCCGATTATTTCCTTCATTAAAAATAACTATTAATCTTCTTCTTAAGAACACTCCCGACTAATTCACTTTTCAAACAAAAAAATACTCACAAGTCAAACTTATACCACCCGGTAGTTTTTGCGTCGGGGGTTAATAAATAATAATAATATCTTGGGACATTTTTATACATCACCATCTAGTCCCAAACTAAGCAGAGCTTGTACTATGGGTACTAGACGATGGATATAATACTTATATACTTTTTTTTGTTGTAAATACATACTTATAATATATAAGAAACACCCAGACAGACACACCAACAGCTAAGTTTATCACATAAATGTTTGTGTCTTGTGGGAATCGAACCCACGACCTCGTGATCAGCAGTCCCGTACTCGAACCACTAGACCACAGACGTCGTCAAATAGATACCATTACTGTAACATGATTATTAATTAACGCGGAACCAACTGAAGTATGACATAAAAATGTAAAAAAAACTGTGTAAAATTAACCGTTAACTGTTCATAATCTTGTAAAAAGTTAGCATTTATACTAAAAGTTAGCGCGCAAGGGAGCGACGGGGAGAGATAAAGCGCATAAATTAAGGCGGAGCGTTTGACCGAACTTAGCGCATTAGCGTTTGTTGCCTATGGAATTATTCGTTTAACTTATAATCATTTCGTGTAAGCGTAAGGTAGAGGATTTTTTTATAGCAAATAGCAGGTTCAATTAGAGTATTTCGCTATGTGGCATGTACGACAACTGCTCATTGATATTATATTTTTCTTTTTAAACATATGGCCCCCACACTAGAGCACACAAGCCATGGGCTATGTCACGAGGCATATGTCTGACACAAAGTATACTCGGTCTCACGACAAATATCTGTGGAATAGTGTAACGTTTTTTTTTAAATAAATCACATGCATCTTTTGGTTACACTATTCAGTGTAACCAATAGATGCATGTGATTTATTTTTTAAAAAACGTTTCTACGACCTGAAGAGTTACATAACACGCTTTCGTTTAAATATAACAAGCATAATAATCATGGATTATTGTAATAATTATAATTAATTTAATAATAACTAGGTATTCGTTTATAAAAAGAAAAATATAGCCATATCCAATTTTCTCGATTTTATTTTTTCGAGTTTACAAGATTTTTCCGACTTTTGTTTTTTTAAATTATGTTATTTATATTTTGTCATTTTATTGTTTTGATCTAGGTGTGCGATAAATCCGCTATTTCTTCTTATAATGCAATTTATCTCTGTACTGTGCCAGCATCGTCATTGTCGACTACCATAATCGTTGACGTGACGCTCACCAGGTGGCGCGTTTGTCGCTAACAACCTCCTCTTATTGACGACCAGGGAGAAATGGGCTTTATTTAATGGCAACTGTTTGCAACTCTGATTAACTTTGTATGAAATCGTCTGTTGTGGTTTGAATTGCATTCTTATGGAGGTAATTGTTTTTTACATTGAAATTTCCTCCTGTTTTAAGTAGAGTAACTTAGTGACCAACCCTGGGTATTGATGACCCGACTAACTAACTTATTTATTACTATGAAAGTAACCGGTGAACTGTGGTTTATATTAGTACACCTCTGCCTAATCCTTGTATGTATGTAAACAACACACTAGCTCGTGCTCAATTGATAAACCAAAAGCACTTAACCTAGCCACTGACTGCATTGCGCAGGATTAGAATATAAAAATAATAATTTTTCGTTAAATACTAAAAAGATTATAGCCAACAATTTGACTGTAAGATATTGTTAGCAGTACCCGTGTTATGCTGCAAGATAAATTTGTATTTCGTCACGTCACAAATAGAATGACAAGACCCAAATACGTAACATAACCCTCCACATAGCAGACGCTTGTAAAACCATTCATCGATAAATTCTGGCACATCGCTGTCCTATCAAAAATCGCGGCCCATTCCTGTGCACTCATTAGTATGCCGGTCCCGTTCTGTCACGTGATTGGTATTTCATATCTCTTTTACGTAGCAGCAATGTGACCATTCCTATGCGGTGGATTACTCTTCTAAATGTTTATCAGTTCAGTCGGCGTTTGGAGGGTTGGACTGATGGCGTTATTTGCAAGCTGGTTTGGATGTGGGGGGAGGAAAAATAAGCAGTTGTTTTTGAGCATATTGCTCTTTGTTTTTTTTTTTGCCATGACGCAGCTCAATATATTTACCTCATTAAAAATACTTATCGATCACCAACTCATCGGCTGTAGGCAGATGGTAGCATACAGTCAAGACATAAAAAATCAACCCATTAATCGGGCACGGGTCTCCTCTCAGAATGAGAGTGGTTAAGCTATCGTCAACCACGCTACCCTAGTGCGGGTTGGCAGACTTCACACGCCGCGGTCGAGAAAATCTCTCAAGCTCGAAGGTTTCCTCACGATGTTTTCCTTCACCATTATAAGCGAGTGATAATGAAATTATCCCTAGGACTTTTCCTAAAAAATACTTGACACAACTTAATTAGGTTTAGTTTTAGTGCCACAAAATGCAGGACAAAATCCAGGTATTTCCTAAATTAAAGTCTCCTAACAAAAACAGAGCAATCAGGCTGGGGGACAGTGCTTTAGGCGGAGGTAAGTTATCGCGCCCCCGGGATTAATTCTGTGCGAATGACGGAACAATGTAGTTTGCCTAGAAAAATACAGCTCAAGCTAAGCTTAGGAACCTACATTTTGGATTTTATAAGGATTTAGAAAAATATCCTTAAACTTTTTCGTGTAATATTCGAATATTTATTTTTCATAGGCACAGTTGCATAATTTTATTGCCGAAGAATTAAAAAAAAACAGTTAATAGTGTTAAGATTTCTTCAACAGTTATCTATGGAGATTGCCAAGTCAAAAAGTCAAGTTTGAATGCATGGCATACACCACTGGCTTTCCGAAATCTTGTGCGTAAAACTAGAAGGAATACCCACACTAGGTCTAGGTTCTTGGACCTTAGGCTGAACTCCTCTTACTCTGAGAGAAAAACCATGCCCAGCAGTGGGACAGTGAATTAATTAAATCCGTACTGTCAACGATCGATCGAAATATCAAGCGTTGTATCGCGAATTGTTGACAGAAAATGTCATTTTAAGGACTACACATGTATACATTTTATCACGTCTCTCAAACCAGAAGTTATCAATAACAAATAATTAAATATTTAAAATCAATCAAAAACATTCCTCACAGCCCGTTATTAAGTTGGTTTCACCGTTCGGCAGCGTCCGGCAAAGTCCGTCACTGCTCGGCCAAGCGTGCGTTCCAACACCTATTATAATGAAAATTGATTTCGTTCGTTATTCGAATTTGAGAGAAACGTTTTTTTGTGCCTACTTTATTTAAAAATTGTGTTGGAAACAGTTTACTATTTTATGGATTTTGTAGATAATACTGATAACTGATGTTGTTTAAAAAGGTTTTAGTAGTAAAAGAAAAAGTAGGTTGGTAAGTATGAGGTTTTGATTTAGTTCAAATCTTTCAAATATTCTTAACGATTTGTTTAAGGATGGGTGCTCATCTGTAGCACAATAGGAGCTCTTTGTTTGGAGACTACATAAAACAAGTCAGTCTACAGTACCTAAGTAAAAAGTCAAAATGAAAAGATTTTTATTTCAGAAGCCGAGCGCAAAAAATACAGACCCGCGAGTCCATTACGAGTAATCATTAGTAAAGCACCATAATGTACTAAAATATGTACCAAAAAATATAAAAAATAATGTCACAAATAGTACAAAAATGTCTACCAAAAAGCCAAAAGCCGAAAGCCGTGGTCTTTTAAACTACCAAAGCGAAAATCTCAACGATACGTCATATTTCACACAACAAAAGATGTGTAGCGGAATGATTTATTATATCATTCACCCATTCGCTCTATTCAGTTCATTCGTTCTATTCTCATTCAGCCGGCGACTGGACTTCGCACAATAGCTCGCCTATCCTTGTAGATTTAACGTTGTTATTATGCTATTTTGTTTTTGGGTATGCATCTAATTAACTAAAACGAACTTGAAGTTGCAAATATTAACCTATGAGTGTATTGTCATAGCTTTTCGTTACCATCTATGATCTTTTGGGTCTTTGTCTTTCCGTCCTGCCGGGCTAACATGCACGCCGCGAGAAAATTTTGTCGACGCTTATGTCGTGCTTTTGTCTCGTTTTCGCACGAGGAAGAGCGAGACAAAAGAGTAGATAAAATTTTGTCGTGGCGCGCATGTTAGCCCGACTGGTTTCGATTCGCGGTTTCTCTATTTAAATCAATAATTTTTATTCTATTTGAGTTGATTTACTACGTTTAATTGCACAAAAACAAACACTGTACTCGAAAAGGATCATGCTTTTACATAAATGAATATAGAATAGAATAGAATATTATTTATTTCACTTTCAAGACACAGTACACCAGTAATACCCAAACTCTGGTCTATAATCCCCCAAAAAAAACATTCTCGGTACAGTGACTTAGACAACCGAATGTGTATGGATCGCTAAAAACAAAATTGCATTAAAATCTGTAGTTTTTTTTACAGGCGACATAGTTACCCAAAATATGTAACCTGCAATGTACCATTGTCGCAGCAAGGCGCGAAAACCAACGAAATGTTTTAATTTTGTCCTAATTTATGCCGACACCCATAACAAGCCATGCTTTATGTATTTGAATTCAATTTCGGGGATTATTTGGGGAATTCCGGGCGTTCCTGCATATTTTGGGTTGATTTAGTGTTTCATTTGACTTTAGTGTCTTAAACCTTTTTGGAAAAAATCCCGATGTTTTATTATATTACAGCAGAACCAAAATAATTGAATCAATAAATTTTAACATGTGTCATGGTTATGGCAAAAAAGCTTCATAATTCACCGGAAAATATCGTAAAACGCATATAGTAAGAGGCAATACCCCAGTCTACTCAACTAAAACTCGACTCGTCTTATAAAATGATAACTTCAATGAACAGAGCAAAAAGTTATCTTTATTAAATGTTTATTCGAATTCAAAAAGAAATATCATCTGTATACCTGAAGCATTTGCGACACACAAACTTATGTAAATGCAAAGTCCTAACTCAAGATAAACATATTTTGAAAAACCCTCGTAATCCAAGATCATGACGCCAAAACAAATTCTTTTCAACAAGAGGCCTTTAATCCGTATTACAATATGGCAGACGGTGGGCCGATAAAAGTCTCCATCATACGGGGCCAAGGAGTAGGAAGACATGGAGCACTAATGTAATAAAAAGTTCTTTTTTTATTCATGGCCTATGCTTGACAGCCATGCCAGCAACACTGCGATCTACGATGGAGCGCGAAGCAGCTTACCTAGAAGAAACAGATTCACTCGTAATTTAAAGACACCCAGATCATAATTATCTATCGGGGAAGACCCACTCGGGAAGTGCATTCCATTCAGCCGTACGTATAATAAAAGTGGCCTTGAACCGTTTTGTTCGGATTTTTGGCATGTCCATCATGATCGATGTCGCTTTTTCTATGGACTATAATAAACAACATCAATGTAATAATCATCAACTCTCAGTGTTTTTTCACTTGTGGTTTTCACCGGGTATAATAGTCCTGATTCTGTCAAATTCCCAGTTTAACTATAAGTTCTTCCTATTTACAAAAATAAAATCTTACTTATTACTGAGTGCGCCAGACACGTAACTCACTTGTCGTGTTTTTAAAGAATTATGATAGTCAGCACTCCATAGTTTCATTATCCGTGTGCCAGACTCCAGTTCGCATTAACATTTTTTTGCAGAGTAGTATCTTAAAAATGTTTGAGAAGGTATTACAGCTTGTTTTAGGATGGTTTATCTGTCTGCGTAGGTGGTACATGAAAAGACATCTCATAAATAAAATATTAGAATGATCGAAGATCGAAACATAAAAAGTTTGATTTTCATATCAATGATTTTGTTTTGACTCACATTGTAAAAATAATTTCGTATGATTTCATTTACTTAGTACCATTTTATTATTTTGGACTGCCTCGTTGGTTTAGAGATCTCAAGCGTGACTGCTACGCTAGAGATCCTAGATTCAAATCCCGGTTCGAGCAGTGTTGCTGGGGTTTTCTGTGAAATTTCTCAGTAGCAGCTCGGAATCTGGATTTGTGCCCGGTTGATGGCAATAACCCCGCCCTTATTACATGGGACCTAAACCTACTTCTGCCTAACCCTTCAGGGAATACAGGCGTGATGGTATGTTACATTAGTACATTTTTTTTAAACAGGATTTTGGCTTTCTGCATTACATTCTATTATTCTAAGCTATTCCTCCAACATATCGATTATCAGAATCTTAGTATTTTCAAAGACATCTCACAAATAAAGCTACTATCCAATCTTATAATAGATTTGTCCCAGAATTGGAGCCAGGGTTGTGACAGTCCATTAGCCGGTTCGTGCGGAGTCAGCGGCCGCCCGGCTAAGCCACTGTCTTATTGACCTCCTGCGCAAACATTCAATACTGTTTGTACTCGACTCTAGAATATTTTCTTTAAGGAGGTTAGTTAGAATTTAAAACTGATTTGTTTGGGTGACAAGCTTGCATACCATCACGCCTGTATTCCCCGAAGGGGATCATGGCTCCGAGCTGCTACTGGGTATTTTACAGAAAAACCTAACAACGCTTTGCTCGACCCGAACTCGAATCCAGAACGAAGGGATTCGAACCCAGGACCTCTAGTGTAGCAGTCGCGCTTGGGACCACTAGACCAACGAGGCAGTCAGATTATTATAACGAAAATAAGTAATTTGGTTGTAATGTGTCCAGGAGGTCTACTACCTATCTCCGTCAACGAAATAATGGGCCGTAAGAAAGTAGCCCAGACATAACGATCCGTTAAAACAAATGTCAGGTTATATTTTTCGGATGGGTAAAAACACACCGGGAGTAGGTACAACTGTCAAATTGTGTTGTCGTTCATCCTTAGTTGACAGTTAGAGCCCCGAACAAATCATGCATCCAAAGGTGATCCGTAGTAGGAAACGCCCGAAACGACGGCAGAAGCTACGGACTTTGTCCTTAAGGAGTAGACACCCAGTTGTGAGGTTTGGAGGAGGCTCGTCCTGTATTACATGGGCCATACCTGCAAACTGCAAGTCGTCTGTGATCGATGTGTGTAAAGTGTGTGATCGTCGAACTGACGACGTCTGTGGTCTAGTGGTTCGAGTACCGGACTGCTGATCACGAGGTCGTGGGTTCGATTCCCACAAGACAAACATTTATGTGATGAACTTAGGTGTTTGTGTTTGTTTAGGTGTTTCTTATATAGGTATTATAAGTATGTATTTACAAAAAAGTATGTAAGTATTATATCCATTGTCTAGTATAGCATAGTACAAGCTATGCTTAGTTTGAGACTAGATGGTGCTGTAAAAAAATGTCCCAAGATACTCGTAGTATAAAAAAAAAACATTAGTACACCTCTACCAAACACTTCCAGACATTCTTGCAGCTTGAATATTGCTTATAACACACTTTATTCTTTGTTGTGTACCTGCAGTGAGTAAGGTTGCCAGAACTTCATCTAAGGATGCGCTGCGCTGGCAGCAAGAGAAACATACCATTAAACTGTCGGGGCAGTGAAAAAAAGATTTTTGCAGGTCAGCAACGCGTGAGTGACGCTTCGGTGTTGTAAACGTCCATAGACTTAGGTAACCGTCTACCATCAAACGGGCCACATGCTTGTTTGCCACCCTTGTAGTATTAAAAAAAAAACTTATCCTGAATAACAAAGTAGCCTGTAACAGGTAGAAGTATTCTTGAACAATCCATTAGTAGCTTTGTGCTTCGTCAGCTAACGACCACCGAAGTCGTAGGAACCATCAAATGATTCAATCTTTTTTGCCTTACTCGAAGGCCCGAAAGGCATACCTTTCAGCCTTCTTGTGGCCTATAAGTGCCTGAAACATGATTCGAGAAAAATTTTAGCGATATGAGTTTTTTAGGAGTTTTGTAATCTGGAGTCTCGAATTGTTACGTAATTGCTTTCTCAGCATTTCTTGTATTCTCTGAAAAGTTGGAAACCATAATATCACCATCACGCTTATATGATATGAGGGTATACTGATGTAGGGTCACACTCACTGGTCGCTGGCACGTTTTAGGTTGCATCATCAACCCACATACTGTCCCACTGCTGGGCACGGGTCTCCTCTCAGTATGAGAGGGATTAGGTCATAGTCCACCACTCTAGCCTTGCGGGTTGGCATGTAATAGGGAGCGACTAATACCATTTTTATGCTACTGGCCATTTAATAGAAAAACATTTTGCTCCACCTGGGAATCAAACCCGGAACTTGACACTCAGCAGCCGTACTTGCTACCACGAGACGAGTACCGAGACATAGTTTGTGTTTTTGTCCTTCGTAATAGAGAAGCCGCGTGTAAAATCTAGTTATCATTTTATTTCATAGTTTTTACAAGTTTTTTCACAGCCTAGATCAAAAACTACTTAAGAAGGATAAGATACTTTTCCCAGCTTAATTTTTGTTGTATCCGCTGTACTGCAAAACTAAAGTTTCGTAAACTTGTCGAGATTTTCATGTTTAATCTTTGTTGGACCTACTTTTGTACTCAACCGGGTAAGATTCGAGAAAAAAAAAGTGTGTTGTCAATAGTTTTATTGAGGTACTGTAACAAAGCTAGATTAACAAGTACGGAACAATCAGAATATTAATGTTTTTTTCCTAGTGACAAACTCGCCGCTCGTCACTGCTACGCTAGAAGATGTGGGTTCGATTCTCGGGTCAGGCAAAGTATTTTATAGTAGTGTTTTCTTATGAAATTCTCGGCAGCAGCTCGGAGTTTGGATTTGTGCCCGGATACTGGCAATAGGCTCGTCCAGTCGACTCCAAAAAATACTGGCGACCTGTGGGATTAGAATATAAAGTAGTTACCTTATTAGTAGTAGTAAAAATATGATGGTATATCATGTTATTTTACCCACAAATCAAAACTACGGGCTGCTACTGAGAATTTCATAGAAACCATCTAATACCACTGCTCGAACCAGGACTAAAACCTGTAACTCTACAGTATCAGTCGCGCTTAGCAACCACTAGATCAATAATGCAGTAAAAAAATATTACTGCGAACATTGCCGTAGGTACTTAAATAGTCTTTATAAAAAGTACCATTATTACTCTGTGGTACTATCAAGATACTCGTATATCGGGCGGTACGCGAGCTATCACGCGCACGCCGCTTTGATCAGCTGTGCACCCAACTGAACACGATACGCTATAGGTATGTACCTATATACATATTTAATACTAGCTTCCCGCCAGCGGCTTCGCCCGCGTGGTCTTTATAATTTTTTTCCCCGTTTTTGCTACATTTTTCATTACTACTCCGCTCCTATTAGTCGTAGCGTGATGATATATAGCCTATGTTACTCGGGGATAATGTAGCTTTCCAAAGGTGAAAGAATTTTTGAAATCGGTCCAGTAGTTTCGGAGCCTATTCATTACAAACAAACAAACAAACAAACAAATCTTTCCTCTTTATAATATTAGTATAGACTAGCTTCCCGCCAGCGGCTTCGCCCGCGTGGTCTTGATAACTTTTTCCCCCGTTTTTGCAACAATTTTTATTGCTATATATAGCCTTTAGCCTTCCCCGATGAATGGGCTATCTAACACTAAAAGAATTTTTCAAATCAGTCCAGTAGTTTCGGAGCCTATTCAATACAAACAAACAATCAAATCTTTCCTCTTTATAATATTAGTATAGATATTGTTAGAATCGAATGATTGTGAAATATAAGTACTTAAAAAATTTGACGAATTATTTTTGGTTCTGGCTGGCTGGTTATTGTTAGGTCTAACCTAACCGATACAAAGATGATCAGTGTATATGTATGTATTGAAATAAGGTGCAGTTCATAATTTATCGACAGTTTACTATCTCTCGAGATAGATTATAATCTACAACATACTACTATATACAATATACATATATACTACGATTGTCTGGAATTTAAAAGAGCCCATGATTCTCTGAGTTTGTTTCGGCGTTTCTTCTCAGAGGTTGTCAATTAGGAAATGCCGGCGACATCTAGCATTTGAATAAAAAAACAAAAAAATCCGACTGCGTAAAAACTACTAACTAAAAATCTAAAAACAAGCTCTGTGATGTTGGAAAATGTATTGCAGGCGGGACAAGCAAAGAAACAATTTTGTTTATGAACGAACAGCTTGTCCCGCCTGCAATACATTTTCCAACATCACAGAGCTTGTTTTTAGATTTTTAGTTAGTAGTTTTTACGCAGTCGGGTTTTTTGTTTCTTTTAATAATTGATTTTATTTCCTTCTTTTTAGTTTATAAATCATCATAGAATCACTAGATAGATCCTAAATGATCATTTAAAATATAAATTGATACAACTAAAGATCAAAAATAAAAAAAATAAATTTCAAATCATTTAAATTAGCATTAAGGACAACAGAGACTACCTCTAGCACAGACTTACCTAGAAGTTCATCGATATCTGATTGCAATATTAATTATAAACATTGTAATTTTATCAACCTGGTTCACCAAAATATACAAGGAATGAATAATAAAGACCTAGAAATTGAATTATTCATGAATTGCAATAACATAGATATTCTTTGTATTACTGAACATTGGTTAAAAAGCCATCAATTTATGTTTAATTTTAGTAACCACCAGGTTGGTAGTTCCTTCAGCAGAGAGTGTGCTATCCATGGTGGCTCCTTAATCATAGTTAGTAATCAATTTAAATTTAAAGAACGTAGGGACATTGTGGGCCTCTTTGTTGAACGAACAATTGAAATAGCCTGTGTGGAATTGGAACGGTATGTTGTTTTGAGTGTATACAGACCTCCATCAGGGTTGTATGACTGTTTTGAAAGGGTGATGGAGGATGTACTTCATAAGATCTGTAAGTCTAATAAATCCATCATCATCTGTGGGGACTTTAATGTTAATTTATTAGAAAATTCAAGTGCCTGTACTAAGTTAAAAAATCTGTTTCTGTCATACAATCTGGCAAACTTATTTCTGGAGCCAACCAGAATTACTGCATCTACTGCCACATGTTTAGATAATATTTTTACCAACTTAATACCACACCATAAGGAAGTTATTAATTTATTGGAATCTGATCACTGTGCTCAGCTGATTACTGTTTACAATCATGATAAAATTGTGGCCAAAAAAGATATCACTGTTAACCCAAAAACTGCAAATCGCTTGGAATCATTTAAAAATAAACTTGTTAGTAAATTACCATCGTTATCATATAATAAAGATCCTAACAAACTATATGCTACCTTTTTTAAAACTTACTGTACTGAATTTGATTCAATTTTTACCCCCAAGACGATATCAGTTAATGGTAAAGCATCCTTCAGTGAATGGGCAACTGTTGGTATTCATAAAAGTAGGAAACGACTTTATGAGCTGTATAATGAGCGAACATATGTCAACACCCCAGAATTTAATAATTATGTCAAAAATTATTCAAAATTATTTAAGAAAATTTGTTGTATTGCCAAGTCGCGTTATTTAAGTTCAAAAATAAAAAATAGCAATAATGTTATCAAAATGACTTGGAATATTATCAACAGTGAAACAGGAAGGGTTAGTAAACGAAATAGTGAATATAGCCTCAATATCGACAATAGCATAATTAATGCAGATTTAGAAGTAGCCACGGTGTTTGAAAAGTTTTTCTCGGACATTCCTGTTTCAACAACTAAATCCCTAAACTCATCACCCACTGTCGCAGAATATTTACTTAAAGAAAATGTAAAAGCTAGCGATGATGAATTTAAATTTAATCATGTTAACTATAAGGATATTATTAAAGCTTTCAATATGTTAAATGTGAAAAAAACTTCAGACCTCTGGGGTAATTCTGTCGACGTTACCAAATCAATCATTGACATTGTGGCACCAACCCTAACTGTTATTTTCAATGATTGTATTGATAGTGGTAGATTTCCTGATCTTATGAAAAATAGTAAGATAATACCTTTGTTTAAATCAGGTAGCACAACTGACCCCACTAATTTTAGACCTATATCCGTGCTGCCTACTTTTAGTAAAATTTTCGAAAAACTCATGTTAGAGCAAATGCAAAGGTTCTTTGTCAAAAATAAATTCTTACATTCTAAACAGTTTGGTTTTACAAGGGGTCGTTCAACTACCGATGCCGGTGTTGAACTTTTAGGTCATATATTTGACACATGGGAGGAATCATGTGATGCTTTGGGTATTTTTTGTGATTTATCCAAGGCCTTTGATTGTGTTGCTCACGAAACATTGATCAGGAAGTTACACCACTATGGTGTTAAAAACACTTCTCTGAATCTTCTTATCTCGTACCTGGGTAATAGGATTCAGAAAGTGGACGTCAATGGAAAGAGATCTTCCGGGTCTGTAGTTACAATGGGAGTGCCGCAGGGCTCAATTCTTGGCCCATTTTTATTTTTAATCTATATTAATGATTTACCTTACTTAGTTAGGGATAATCACGAAATAGTGCTGTTTGCAGATGATACGTCTCTACTATTTAAACTCAAACGTCAACAAATGATTACTGACGATGTAAACGGTGCCCTCTCAAAAGTGGTACACTGGTTTAATGCTAATAATTTACTTTTAAATGAAACGAAAACTAAATGTATTAAGTTTACAACACCTAACGTAAAACAGGTGAAAACCAGTGTACCTATAAATGGCAAAGAATTGGAGCTTGTGGACACCACTATATTTTTAGGCATAACTTTAGATTCAAAACTTCAGTGGGGCCCACATATAGATAAGTTGTCGAAAAGGCTTAGTTCTGCAGCATACGCAGTCAAAAAGATACGTAGCTTAACTGACGTAGATACTGCGCGTCTGGTTTATTTCAGTTATTTTCATAGTGTGATGTCGTACGGTATTCTGTTGTGGGGAAATGCGGCCGACATACAAACTATTTTTGTGTTGCAGAAGAGAGCTATTCGATCAATTTATAATTTAAGTCCCAGATATTCACTGAGGGATAAATTTAAGGAGATTAATGTGATGACTGTTCCATCACAGTACATTTATGAAAATTTACTGTATGCACATAAGAATATTAATCTCTTTAAAAAACGTAGTGATACACATAATATTAATACCAGGAATAAAAATAAATTTATTGTTCCCTCAACTAGGCTCCAGAAGATAAGTAATTCATTCAAATGCCAATGTATACGCTTTTACAATAAAATCCCAAGCGATATTCAAAACCTCAGCCTGAACAAATTTAAGACGGTTGTCAAGCAGAAGCTGTATCATAAAGGTTACTACACGGTGAAAGATTATATAGATGACAAAAATGCTTGGGATTGAACTGTTCCAATGAACCAGGTTATTGATTTCATTATGTTTTTTTTTTATCTGACATTTAATTTATACCATTACTAGACATTACAATAATCTGACATTTAATTTGCATCATTAATATCATTACCTATTTGACATTGCAATAATTATGCTACGTGATTTTATGTATGTCTTATTGTGTCATTTTTTATTGAGAAGTGAACTTCATTAACTGTACAGTATGAGTATTCTGCAGCTTTTGATGTTGCTTTAGTTATTCTATTAATGTATAATATAATAAGTTATAACCAGCCCGAGGTAGAGCTTGTCATGCTCACTTAAATGTCCTGCTGATAGTGGCGTTGTGTGTCGGGTCTTTTTATTCCCTACAACATGGTTGAGTCAAACGGCGCCGATACACACGTCATGCTCGTGAACGGGTGCTGTCTGTCGGGACTGGTCAGCTCTTACTGCAATGGCTATGTTCGTTTGTTTGTTTTTTTGTCCATTTTTTTTTAGTCATACACATCATGCTGCATTATACTCACACTATTCATCACAAAAATTTTATTGTTACTCGCCTATATTTTTTTTAAAAGAGTAACTATGGAGTTTCTTGCCGGCTCTTCTCCATAAGTCCCACTTTTTGGAACCGTGCAACTAGTTTGACAATTCAAAAGTGCCTATTTATATGGTCTAATTGAAATAAAATATTTTGAATTTGAATTTGAATTTGAATCATTTTCAAAATCAGTTCGCAGATTAAAGCGTATAAAATCCGCCATATAGATTTTTTTAAATTTCATGTACCCAGTGACAGTCGTGCCATCAAGACGAATCTAATGAGGTGTCATTTATCTAAATCGGTTGAGCCGTTGAGTAGTTACGACCGGACATAGGAACGGACATACATACATACATACATACATACGCGTCAAACACATAACCCTCCTCCTTCGGCAGTCGGGTAATAAAATATAATGACTTGTAAAAAGATCTACTTACAGAAATAAATATAATTTCATTTCATCATTTCATTTCAATATAGAACGGTGTTCACAATCCTACGGTGACATAATCTACAGATAATGTTTGTAGCTCAACTTGTGCGCCTGTGTTCAGTGGCTTAATGTGAAAACAGTAGATCGTGGACGAAACTTAGACGTACCCTGTTATACAAGTAGTTGGCAACTTACCGCGAAGGTGCAGAGATCATCATAAATCACACACAGATGGCGCCACCCCTGAATAGCTGAACAGGTTTTTTACAATTTTACAAGTTGTTTGGCAATGGTTTTGATTTATAAATAAATGAAAACAATTGAAAACCCCCGGCACGAAATGTAATTTGCCATTTTGTGGTGGCGGCCATCTTGGATTTGAAATTTATCATAATGTATAGTATTCTCTTAGTTAAGCCCTCCCATTTGATACCTATATTGAGGGAGTTGTAAAAAAATATGTAATTCGCTATTTTGTAGCGGCGGCCATCTTGGACCGATTTTCATCAAACATAGCTAAGAATACTCCAGACTAATTCACCTTTCAAATAAAAAAATCAAAATCGGTTTATCTATTCGGGAGCTACGATGCCACAGACAGACACACACACACACAGAGACACGTCAAACTTATAACACCCCGTCGTTTTTGCGTCGGGGGTTAAAAAGGAACTATTTATAATAGATTAATTTCGCTTGTGTGTTTGTCATGCTCATAATAACACTTCATTTTTTTCCCGGATCTTACTCTTTTACTTTTGAATTTCTAGGAGATGTATATTTTATATTCTAAGTTCAGAATGCTAGAATTGTTCTGAGGTGCCTGCAACAAGGACTTAAGCGAAAAAAACGACGTGGGCTTAAAAGAAGAAGAAAAAAAAACAAAAATATGCGGTCTTCTTATTCCTTCTAACTACTGTTGTTAACATTATACAACTCAAAACATGCAAACAAGCCCGTCGATAGAACCCCTGAGGTCCACGCTCGAGGATCGAACCAACGGCCCGTGAGACTTTCATTCAGGACAGCCTTCGACCGGAAAATCACAATAGCACGCTCATTTTGACGCGACACCGAAGTTATCGTATGTGAAAATTTGGTGTTTTTGAAAACAGTACTTTCTAAAATAACTGGTATCTAATCTTTATTTATTCATGAAATTAGGGTTTACCCACAGCTTGTGCATACAATTTATCTTATGTTAAAATTATTACAATCATTGTTCTTACACACTAGCCAATTACGGGTTAAACAACATTCTCCAAAGATGTCGAATATAAAAAAATAATGATAAGTAGTATAAAATAAAATTGAGTGATAAGACTAAATGGTAGTTACACTTGCTCTTAGCTTATAAATATGATATTTAATAGGTGAGATAGCATCGTACGACATCAAACTAACTGTTAAGTAAGTCGTGTCGGCTGTGAAGCATTTGCTTTCCAATAGGTGTTGTCGTGACCTTGAGACGTAAATTTAGAATGTGAAGGAAGATTTCATCTTGGCGAGTAGGACTCGCGGTGGCTTAGCGTTCATAGCGTCTGGTAAATATAAACTGGTAATAACATAAATTAATAATATAAAACATAAATGAATACATGTAATACATGATTGATAAAATACATTGATAAATACTTACAATACATAATTTACATACAGTATAATTAATATAATAATAATAATATAATATATTAACATACAGATTATAAGATGTACAAACCTATGACATTCAGCAAAATTACTAATTTAGCATTGTTGTTACATTAAATAGATATGTAAAACAGTGTTAAGTAATTAAGACTAATATTTAAGTACTAAAATACTGTTGTGCCCTAACAGGGTTTATGTTTGATACCATCCAATATGATACCACCATTATGTCAACAACATGAATGCAGAATAAATGATTATGATTATGATTATGATTATGAACCAGGAGACGCAGTTTCGAGTCCTGCAGGCGATTCGATTTTTTCCTTCATTAAAAATAACAGTACTTTCTAGTTACATGGATGCAGAATGTAACTATTATTCCAGTAGGTCTGAGGAGAATTGGTATCTCAATTAATTTTCCTTACGTGTTTATTTACCACAGTAAATACGTAAAAAAACTTAGAACATACCTAATATTATGCGTTACGAGTTAGCTAACCTTCTAGCTAGCTACCTAGCTAAATAATTGCTGTGCGGAGTGCACTGCAGTGATTTTTTGATTTTTGGCTGGTCCCTTCCTTGAGAGTACTTAACAAACTTTTGTTATAATCAAATATAATTTTATAGAAATCCTGTGCACACTGGGCTTTATAAATTTTACTCGCGGGAAAACAGTGAACTGGGCTGATCAAGTATTTATGAATTATAAGATATGTTTCAAATTGTTATAAAAAAGTATTAATACTTTTTAGAATACTGAATAGATCTAGCATTGGCTGTATTTTAATAAATTTTTTTAGCTATTCAGTTCCCATTAACACTGTAAAAACGCAATTCTTACTGATATGCAAAACAATGGTATTTCTAACAATACTTTATCCTGAAACAATGTAAATCCCAACACATCGAACGTAGATTTAGCCCATAATAGAACAAATGTGCCCAGTAATCCGCCAAACACCCATTCGTAACACAAACAAACATACAAGATTAACTTTTCATTGTAAAACGGTCCTATACGGTCCATGCATCGATGTGAAACACTGGATAAAAAGTGACAAGAGATTTTCCACTCAATTGACCCGGATTTAAGGTCGAAGACTCCGTAAAATTGAGTTACTGTGTCAAATATTGGGTTGATAATAATTTGGATATACTGAACATAAATTTGAACGGTACTTGTAAGATAATAAAGTCGAATATCGTGTTACGGAGTTATATTTCACATCGTAAGTCATAACTCGTGAATGTGATCCTCTCGGTGACATTCCGAAGCTACTGGTAGATTGAAGTCTGTTCTCAATGCGATAAAAATATATAAAAATAAATAATATTACGAAAAATATCTTGTTTTGGTTAAGAAAAATAAAGTGTGGACGGTTTATGTGCTCACGGAAACTACTTTTCTAGAATACAGTTTGTCAATTCAGTTTTTTAATTTTACAATCCTGGCATTTCATATTTTTCTTTGAGCTTGTGTTTCTTTGGTGCATGATGTAAAATGCATTTTTAGTTAGCATTATTTATCTAGACTAGACTTACGACATTACAACATTAGACTTCGACGAATATGAAATAAAAGAACTGTAAGCAGTATTGTTGGACATGTACTGACTAAAAACTGTACTTGGGTTTCGTATCCTTTCTTTCTTCCACTATAACCAAGGCCGTAGGATTCAGGATCAGTCACGCCACGACTCCGATACAGTTTTCAAGTAGCCTTAAACTTTTGCCCAGTAGAGAATTACTGCATATATTGGATAATAATAGAAAAAAATTGATGATAAATATACGATTAACGCCTTTCAACATACTTGCTTAAATATGAAAAAATATTAGTATTCACAATAGAGCGTTTCGGAAACCCTTTCTTAATTCAGTTATTGTCCAGTTGGTCATAAAATCCGATGCGTGGTCATTACACAGAAATTCACTTACACCACTGCCGTAAGACGCAGTGACAATGCGGCTTTGTTGCTTTACAGTGTACGATCCGGCTACGATACGATTATGATGACGAACAGTCAAATAGTTACAGAAAGACGCGTAGTCTAGTAAAAGTAGGTATCAAGTTGTGATGGAACGTCGATCGTCACAGCAGCAAGTACCTATCTCTACTATCCCAAAGGGGCATATAAAGTAGATAAATATAATAAAATATCCATCAAAAATATACGAGAAGAATAATTATAATACCTATACATTACATATCATACACACACATTTAAAATATATTGGGAGCTTAACACGAGTAACTTTATTATTGTTAATTACAAACAAAGAAACAAGATCTAGAGAAAACACAGTAAAATCACATTAAACTGACCTCAGAAAGTACCTTTTAGAGCATTACACATTAATACGTATGTATTACTACTGCTTACCCCCGGAGAGAAAACTGAATGTGATGATTTACCTGGAAAATAAAAAAGTAACATGTCATTGTGCGCAAAACACAATAAAGTCGGATCCATGAAATAACAATACCTACATACTGACGCAAAATAATAACACTCTACTTCGCGACAGTCGAGTAAAACCTCTTATAGTGTAAATGTCTTTCAACCCTTCAAGCCTGTGATCAGTCATTCTTATTGGTAAGAGGCCATTGTGCTCAGATTAGCAGCGGCTAAGGCATCATGATGATGTGTAATGACGGTGACGTATATCATGGGAAGCTTGTCTTTGTATCACTATACATTATGATAAAGCTATAGTTTTATATTTGTGGTAATGTGTGTTAAGAAATGGTGGTTATTACAGTAGAAAGCAAAATAAAAAAAAACATATTATCATCTTTTTAATAGAGTAAGTTAAAAAGTATATTTTCTATTTGACCTACTGGCAGAATACTGTATCGCATTAAGTCCGATTTATGTACTATTTTATGTACACCAATGCTTATAAATAAATGTCTATGTCAAAACTTAAATAAGGCCTTATTAATTAGGTATTTTATTAAATTTCTAAATAACTGGTGCCAGTTGCAAACTACCTCTTGAACTCATACTCGTTCCACATTCAAAGGTATTATGTAAACATAAATATACACTGACCCCGGCTTCAGACATTCAAAGTACATAAACGTACTTATCTTATTCTCGCCCGACCCTCCGATCCCATCATAAATAAAAACATAAATCAATATATATAATCATACGCAATTTCATCGAATATCATTTTCAACTTCCACTTATCGCTACAAAATCCCTAATCCCAAAAGGTATTCGCGATTTCAGTGCTTTCGAAAAAGAAAGGATATGTAAATCCGTTCGGGGACGCGCCGACCTTACGCCGTCTCTTATTTATTGGCAAGCCGATGAAAAATCTATGCGATATGTTATTTCTTGCTGAACATAGGTTTTTCAACACTGTGCGTTTTGATTTTGATTAGAAGATTGTCAGTAATTTTTATTATTACCATTTTGCATTTATTTGCAAAATTCTGTATTCGTAACATGGCATGTCTTTATTCCCGGAAATATGCATAAGCCGATATACTCAAGATTCACCTACAGTTTGTGTATATTTAATGTACATGATAGAAGTAGCATTTTGTTCGACCTGGGAATCAAACACAAGATCTCATCAAAAAAACCGTGAGAGATTATATTTCAATAATTTTCTGTAACACATTTTTTGAGCTGGTGTTACGAGAGCTCAAAAAATGTGTTATGTTTTTTAACAAACGACGTCTCAACATATTATTTACGTAATCCTTTCAAGAAGGTCCTATTTGTAATGTAACCTGCGACCTTCAACGCCACTTACATTTTGAGCTTCGTCAACAATCCTTAATGGATTAGAAAAAAAAAATAGAACAAAGGCAGTGAGCATTTCTTCGGCAGGCTGCCTGATTAGCCATCCAATCAGCTATCGCGTCTCTGAGGCTATCGAGTTGGGTAAGTGCTGCAAATTGCTTTACTTGTAACTAGTTTCACTTCAGTGGATTAGATGGTGAAGTAAGAATTCGTTCGCTTTGTGTGATTAGTTCATATTGGATCGTCAGATGTTGCTGACGTCATTGGACGGATAGCGTGGTAAAAAAACCGATAACACAGGCAGTGAACTCAGTAGCTTAATTGGCTAAAGCTAGAAGGACGCAGGTTCGAATCGTGTCTGAGGTCAAATTTTCTTTTATACAGCTAATAAAATTTGCAAATTTCTTAATTGAAGTTACGTTAATTATTTTTGGGTACATACGTTTCAGACAAAATTATAAATTAAACAGATAAGTAAAATTGTAGAATCTTTGCTGGTATAATATATTATTCAAACTTAACTTTTATTCCAAAATGGAAAAGAAAAACTTGAAATACCATCCCTACCCGAGCACTACACTGTATATTTCTTAAATATTCAGACGCTCACAACTGAGTTATGAAGAAAGGACGAGAAATATACAAAAAATACGCCAAAAAAGCTTTGCTAGTCAAGACTTTTACGTTGACGTTTAAGTTGATCAAAACAGCACGTTTTCATTAGCTAATTGAGTTGCGAGGCCCTGCTCATCATCCTGTATATAAACGGTATTGCAGCCGTAAAAATGGACAGGGCTGCCATGAGTTCATTTTTTAATTTTGAGGTTGATTGAGAGACTTATTTATTTGCTGTGCCAGGAAAACCTATAAGAAGTGATTGATTTCAATGTGTTTCTTAATTAGATCGATTTAATGTTTCAAATAATTGATTGAAATTTCTGCAAAATTCTGAAAGGCTTTTGTTAAGTAGTAGACTATAACTCAAATTGCTAAGTATTTGAGCGTCAATCGTCTTATTAGTATTTTTGTATAACACTATTCTTGTTTTTGTATAACACTATCGCCCCTTTTAAAGGTCGTAACAATAGGTTTACTATTGTTGTGACAGATAAAATATATAAGCCTGTGTGATAATAATCCGGTTAGAAGAAATATTATTTTTATAAATGTATTCAAGTATTTTCAGAAACACAATTTTATTAAAACGACAATATAATACATAAAATTGTATTGAACAAGTTTACTTAACCAGGCCTATATTAATGTATCTCACTTAGCCAGACTGACTGACTGACATTCATTTAAACGTTTTGCAATATTCAGTGCCTGTATTCCACGAAGACCTATCCCTTCTCATAGTCATGTCAGATAGATGATATGGAGTCGATAGACGTAGTAGCGACTTATATAAACTTTCCCTTTTGTACCCAAATCTATGATTTTGACATGTATTTGATTTTTGTATACCTTGGGCACTAGAAACCTACTAAACTTACTTATATGACGTTTGAATCTATGTATATATTAGTTATTAACAATTTAAAGGTGACGTACAAGTTAAATACATTATTCATAAACTTACAAGAACTTACCTTTTAAGAACTAAAACAAACAAACTCGACTCACAAGTAACGTAACTTGAACATCGAAATGTAAAGTATTTGACAACCCTACTTTATTTACAGGATGTAGCCAAGTGTACTGTGTACTTTTATCGCCCTCTGGGTTTTATGTTAATTCGGATACGATTCGGATGTGCTTTTAAATGCAAGTAAATGTGTACAAAAGGCATTCGCCTATGATCCGCGCATCTTTCAGACGTTTGTTTTGGAAACTGGTCTGTATACAACCGCAGGCTTTACTTTTGACTTTGAAAATCGCAGTGAGGATTCCTTCTATTTTTATTTATGTATGAGCTGACTAGATTTTAAAGAGTTATGTGAATCTTTAAAATCTTACTTACGAGAAGTCATAGATCACTTCATTAACATGGCAGTCCTTTTAAAACCTAGGATACAAATTATATTATATCCGTATTATCCCAGTAAAAGTGATTGCTTGGTCACAATAAACGTAATATATCTCTTCCGCACCAGCTATCGGGACAGTCCCCGGTGTTTTATTGTAATGGCCACCTTAGCAGGTAGCCATGGCACCTATCTACCACAAAACGGGACGGAAAAATTTTAAGCGATTGTTTCGCTTACGGCGACGTCGATTGCTGGATGTGTAATAGAATTTGATGAAGCTGTGATATCTAACAAGCAATGTATATAGTTGTTAGGTGAACATGTTTTATTGTTCTTTTAAGTATTTTTGGAGTACGTCATAAAGTTTTATAGCGATGTAATGTTTGTTTAAATAAGGTTATCAAATGGGTTTTAGGGATGATTCCAGAAACGGGATATCGTTAAATGTTTCAGCTGATTTTATATCTCACTCACATTTACGTGTCTTAAGAAGAAAAACATAAAATATGCTATTTAAATCCTAGTTTATACAGTAACAAATTGTCTCAGGGTATCACAAAATATTTACCTATCCCCGAACAGAACTTATGTAATTGGCTCTAACATCCAGTGTACCAAACCAGGTATACACGGGTTTGAGTCTAGCAGTATGTTGTTTTTTTACTAAAAATATAACTATGAATTTTATACTAAATGCATTTATGCCTAAAATTATAATAAGAACAAAAATAAACATCACAATAAAGAAAATTTACCCATACTTGTTCAGATATTTACAATAAAAGGCACCAACTTGTCAAAAATTATTTCATTTTACACAAAAGATTGATCAAAGCAGAATTATATAAGTATCAAAATATTTCAGACACAATAAAGTTTAATCCTAACAAAATCCATTGCCTTTTATCTAAGTAAACCCGTGTGCTAACTTCAGCTTAGCCTAATAGACTATAAATCCAGATGTTGTCCAACTATATCTCAGCCTGTAACTTTAACAGAACAATTTATAGATTCCTGTTGTACCTATAGTATTGTTTTAACCAATAAATACTTAGTAAGAAGCAGAAGTGCTATGTGAGGTTCTGTGTTCGATTCCCAGGTTAGGCAGGCAATAGGGGAAACACCTCTTATTATGTCTTAAAATTATCAAGTGCGGGATTAAATCTAGATTCTATAAGAGTATGAAACGGGTGAAGTTATATCAAAGCAATGGGCATCTTTTTTATTTTGCATAGGATTTTTTTATGGTGACTTGAGTAAGACTAAGCTTAGGATAATGTGGAATATCTGAGAGCGAGCCAGCAAGCGAAATAATGGCCACTATCCATAAACCACTTTGTAGATACAGTTCAAAATTAGGCCGTCCATAGGCACGTTCTACCATAACAACTAACAACATTGACAAGTAAGCCATTCTATTGGACTAGTTGCGGCAACGCTGCCGATTGCACAACGCACAGTTTATATTCTAATCTCCAGTTAACTCGGAGTTTGACAACAAATACGTCGCGTCGCGGAAATTAGACGAAGCAGTCAGACGTTTACATTTGTGTTGCTATTAATAGTTCAATAAGTAAACTAGAAGCAGCGCTAAGAGCTGTATAGAGTAAATAATATGCAACAAAGTTTCGTAAAATATTGTTAAAAAAGCTTACTGCTTTAAGCATTTGCAACTGAACCGTCATCGATAAGTTTACTTGTTATTTTAAAAATCGGAAAACATCGACTATATTTAGTTACTGAAGTCACCAATCTATACTAGACCAGAGTGGTGTAATAATAAAGCCTCCTAAATATGCTAGATGATTCGGAGATAAATTGAACTAGATGATCATGTTGAAAATGTCATGTAAATAATGCAACGCGCTTCGCATCCCGACCAAATTGATTCATGCAGCTTTAATTTTATCGATAGTCATACCAACTTTACCAAACAGTTCTCATACCAACTATAAACTATTGTAGGTATCAGAGATTGTATTGGATTTAACTGAAACACAATAGCACAAACAAGTTATCTATCCCATGCCATTCATCACGGCTCGGTTGCACCGTGCAGTTTTGCCCTAATCTCCAGTTAGCGTTGCGAGTTTGACAACGCATTCGTCCGCCTTCGTACGGCGCGCCGCGGAAATTACATGACGCAGCGGGAGCGTCGTAGTGGTGGGATCACATCGCTGGAATTGTTAAAACAGATGAATATTTTATGGCAGGTTAAAAAATAAATACACAGATTTAACAAAATAACTTAACTATGAATGAACAACGAGGTCAAAAAGATCCCTAAACATTATGCTGAGATACTATAAAAAAATATAATGGCAACGCTAGTTTTGAGATAAGTAGGTAGGTCCGATCTTAAAGTAAATATTTATTTAGATTATGTTAGTAACAAGTTTTATTGGTCGATTGCCTTATTCTTATAATAATTATATAAATATTTGACTTAACAAGACGAGTTCAAAGTGTATTTGCGGTCTTAAAATAATAGGAATAGTACTGATTTCTGACAATAAGCGAATATTAGACATTGAATTGAAGTACTTGTTAATAGTATTCGAAAAAAAAAAAAATGTTACCTATTCTAAATTCCCAAGTAATAACTAAAAGAAAAACCAGAATTGTTTATCTTAAGAGAAAACTTCGAACAGCAAAGAATTCTTCAAGTATCGACATCGCCCATCCCTAGAGCGTATCGTTGGAGCACAAGTCAGCAATTTCCCGGAACGAGAGGTGATTTATTCCATAAGTGTAAGTGTAGTGTAGTGTCAAAGTTGCGAGCGTCAGAATCAACAGTTCTATGTAGCTGTAGTACCGAGTGCTACGTTCTTCTGTTCAAAAAATAATCGAAGTCAGGTTTAAAACTGCCATTTACATGCAAAATTAGAATGCGTTTATAAATTGATAATAATTATAGCTGAAATTTTGGATTGAATTTTTTTTCTCAATTAATCATCCATAGGCATTACTCAATAGGGATGTTTTTTTTTGTTTTCGGCAACAGATATTCAGCAGCAAATATTCAACTCTCTAGAGATTGTATAGATGCCTATTGTATGTTGTGTTTTTTTTTATATTCTTATTTTTCTGTTGAGCTAGCAACCGTTAGAGTTCCTACACAGACCAAAAGCGGTTCAAACACACAAGACATACAGAAGTTTTCATTTTATTACAATAGTTTGAGTAACATACAAATGGTATGTATGTTTAACAAGTTGCAGGTTCTACTTGCGCGAGGTAATTTGTAAACCGTGTCAGAAGTTTGTATCACGAGTTCATTGTGTTATTGTAACTCGCGAATGATTTATACAAGAAATACCATAGTTTCTTAGTTATCAAATGAATAAATAGTTTTTCGTTTTATTTATTATATCAGATAATTGTATTTCTTTTGCTATACTTGAAGGATTTATTTCAATAATAATTTATTACCTTATAATATGATAATTTACTACTACCTATTATAAATAGACTATAGTATTTTTTACATAATTATTACTAAAAAACCAAAATCATGGTAATCATGGATCGTGTAACACTTGGGGAGCCGGCATCCCTATAATTGGGTTTAGGACACTGAAATTAAAAATCCGATACAGCTTCTATAAATATTTGGCGATTGTTCTTTGCATAAGGCAGATTTTCTAATAAAAAACTACAATAAAATAGCGAACATTCTCATACATGGGGAGGTTGATGAGCATAGCTAAGTCGAAGTGGTGTGCCAAGATGATAGCAAGTGGAAATCGATAGTATCTGCCTACCCCAGTTTAGAGACAAGCGTGACTACGTATACTAAAAACTACAATAACCAAATTTTACGTAGATACTACGTACTACTACGTAAAATGAGGTTATTATTCAAATTCAATTCACATTCAAAATATTTTAAACAAATAGACCGTAGCAATAGGCACTTTTAAACAGTCAATCTAGTCGCACGGTTCCCAAAAGTGGGACTTTTGGAGAAGAGCCAGCAATACTTGATCATTTCATAATGTAGTTGAGTACAAAAACTCTCAAATAATATTGTAGTTGAGTACAAAAACAAATAAATATTAAACGGAACCATTTTCATAATCCTTGCTTCATAATGATACAAGTGCAGCTCAGTGTCTCGGGGCATCCTCTGCATTAATTAAAATGCCTAATTTAATACGTTTCGTATAAATTATGAAAGTTCAAAACTCGAGTCGGGGTTAAGCTTGCGTGTTATGAACTCCATGAAGTATTTACATTTTAGCTGACTGCGGCCTTGCAAAGAGTATGTAGTTACAGTGTTACTTAATTATATTAAAACGCATACAAATTTATTTGCAGTTGTTAAGAAAAATAAAATTTCTGGTAGGTATTTAAAAAAAAGATTTTTTTTGTTTAAAAATTTCGCTAATCTAGGCATTTTTCAATATTAATAGAACGATCATTAAACTGTGAAAACTTAATAAATGCATACTCCTATTAATCATAATTAATAGCATAAGTAAATAGTTTTAATACAGCATTTAATATCTGTGGCATAAGTATGTAAAACAGGGGCTCGTGGCTAAGTTATAACTACGCTGATCAACCAATCTGCAAGGTCAGTCTGTGGATGGGTGACCATTCTTAACACATCGAGACCTCTTCGTGCGTCGGAGAGCACGTAAAGCTGTCGGTCCCGGTTGCCATACGAACACCTATGACAATCGTTAGTGGTAGTCAGAAGCCCACAAAGCCAACCAGTCTATCCTTCGAATGTCGGTATTCCCCAGAAATGGGTTGCAGAGGTCTGATGGCAGTCGCTTCGTGTAAAATACTGATATTCAGTCGCATCTGGTTAGACTGGAAGCCGACCCCAACATGGTTGGGATAAGGCTAGGAAGAGGATGCTGAAGTATGTAAAAAAGAAAATAATTATTAATATTTTGTATTCTGAATATTAATTTATCCAATCCACGTGGTGGAATATGAGGTACCTTGTTGATTAAGGTAATTGGTTTGATTTACACAAATAAATAAAATTGAAGTGTTTGTTTGTAATTTAAAATTAACAGCTTTTCACATGCGTATGAAAGTATATACGGTGGGTACTTACATAAAAAATAACAAATTTTACAATGTTTGTCTGTCTGTCTGTTTTATCTGACTAATCCCTAAAACGACTAGACCGATTTTGACGGGAATTTCACTCGCAGATAGCTAGTGTTATTGTAGAAATTTTATTTATTTCAAAAGAAATGGATGAACGCGAATGCGCGGAACTGCTATTGAATAATAAAAAGTTAAAGTTAAAGTCTTAAAATTTTCGACATAAAATCATTTTCAATATGTCTACAGCTGCACTCACAGAGAGTAAAATAATTTTATTGCTACCCTCACATAACTCTAATATTAATATTCACAGAACAAAGAGCAGGAGAGCACGCCCACCATATAATTTTCCTCTGGTCACCCTTATTTATAAAGCTGGCCGGCAGAGGGCGTCTAACATATAGTTTCTACGTGACGTGATAATGGCTTTTAATAAAAGGAGTAGAAGACTTTTTAGGTGAAAAGGGGAGGATATGAGGTTTAGAGATATTTTTTTACCAAAAATATTACATGGTAATAATATAGATACTATTGAAATCTATAACAACAGTTTTGTAATCAAATGCTACGGGGCTACGCGACAGCTGCTACGCCGTAGCTAGTGCTACGCGGCCGTAGCAAGCCGCCGAACCGGTGACTCGAACCACTTTTGTGCCTGTGTAATAATTACAAGGTGGTAGTCGTTAAAATTACGTTTTATTCACCCAGATTATTGTGTTAAATAAATACCGAAAAAAAAAACTGAAAAAAATCAACAATACAGAACTATCTATCTTCTATCTATCTGGGTGTTTCTTATATATTAAAGGTATGTATTTACAAAAAATATATATATAAGTATTATATCTATTGTCTAGTACCCATAGTACAAGCTCTGATTAGTTTGGGACTAGATGGTGCTGTGTAAAATGTCCCAGGATATTTATTATTATTATTATCTACTAGTTTTTTTTTATCAATTAGGTCAAAATTGTATTGCTATTCATAAACATTAGGTCGAGATCGCACAGTCAGATAAACCCGACGGGTACCATGTTTGTAAACCTGCGCATATTTCTGTGTACGCCACTGTACTGTACGTGCTTTACTTACTAATTGCTGATAACATTTTATACGTGGGTTAGTATCCCGAGGGGTTAAATAAAATGTTTTGTTAAATACCTTACGGTAATATTTAATGTAAATATACAATTAGATTATTATAACAACACTTCATGAATTCCTGAGATTACGTCTTGTAGAATATTTTCCAAAAAATATTTGAAGCATTTTTTTTATCAATCTCTAATTCAACAGTATTTAACATTGACTGCCTTGTTGGTCTAGTAGTCCCAAGTGCGCCTGCTACCCTACAGATCCTGGGTTCAAATCTCGGGTCGAGCAGTGTTGGATTTTTCTATAAAATTCCCAGTAGACGCTCGGAGTCTAGATTTGTGCCCGGTTGATGGCAATAGGCTCGCCCCCTTTTACATGGGACCTAAACATGCCAACTGTGGGTGTACATTAGTACACTTCTGCCTAACCTTTCGAGGAATACAGGCGTGATAGTATATGATTATGATGATGATCAAGAACATAAAACTCATGCCAAATAATATTGGTAATTTTAATATGTTTTTTTATACCACTAAGGTGGCAAACAAGCATACGGCCCGCCTGATGGTGAGTGGATACCGTAGCCTATGAACGGTTGCAACACCAGAGGTATCAGTCGCGCATTGCCGACTCGAAAAACCTCTTAGAGGTTTATAGAGGATTCACTGCGCCGACAGTTTAAGGGAATATTCCTCTTGCTGCTAGCGCAGCGCATCCTTAGAAGGGGCTCTGGCGACCTTACTTACTTCAGACACAACACAGAATAAAGTGTGTTATTTGGAGCTATCCCATCTTACTGTTTAAAGTTTATAATTTGTAGTCCTAAAATCTCCCAAAAACATATTTATCTTGTACAATTGCCTAACGAATCCACAAAGATAAAAAAAAACAAAAAAGTTCGCGAATCTCTCTCAAATCTCAAGTTCGAACAAAATACCAATTCTACTAACACGTACGTGGTTGGATGTATTTTTCAAATATTGCACAAAGTCCGCGGCACACACAGAGCGGGTCTTTGTGAGCGACAGATTGGTTTTCCCAGGTTTTGTATGCAGCTAGCCTAGTTCGCGGCTCCGATACATAGATTTTACTAGAAATTGTTAACTTCGCTCGTCACAAATTGGGACTGTATAGGGGTGAAAAATAAATGTATTTGAATATGGAAGCGAGATAACTGGGATATGGAAAAGAGTATTTATACTCGCGCCAATATTCCTCAATAGGTTAGGCAGAAGTGTAGTTAATCTACAATTATGGTATGTACTATAGGTATGTTTAGGTCCCATGTAATAGGGGCAATCCTATTGCCACTAACCGGGCCGAAATCACAATCGCCGAGCCCAAACACTTTGCTCTACCTGTGAATGGAACCCACGTCCTCAAGCATAGCCTATGAGGTAGTCTGTGTTCTCTACCGAAATAACAAAACACGTTTAGAAACAATACAGTTTTCAAAATCCTTAAAATTTTCCAGATTGTGACGTAAAAATCACCAATCCAAATTCAAATATTTTTATTTCAATTAGACCATTCTTTTGAAACGTTAAAATAGTTGCACGGTTCCTAAAAGAGTGGTACTTATAGAGAAGAGCCGGCAAGAAACTCCATAGATACTCTTTTAAAAAAAAAATGTGTGGTAACAGTAACAATTGTTGTGAATAGTAATGAGGATGATGCAGTTTAAAGTGTAGATCTAGATGCAGAGATTAAAAAGTAGGTATTAGAATTGAAAAGATAGCCATAGCAGTAAGAGCCGACCAGCCCTGACAGACAGCACTAGTTCACATCTGATATGAATAAAAATGATGGCCAAGATTTTCATTGTTCTTCGAAACATTCAAAATGGTGGTTGGGAACCACTCAATCCCATAACGGGCTGTCCGGGCCCAATGAAGCGCGCACGGGGCGGGGGCGGGGGCGGGAGGGGCGAAAAGTGCAGGATTCACATGCAAATGTGCGCCATGTATTTGCATGTTAAGCTAGACGTGTTTGGTAAAGACCGCTGTTCGGAATTTGACGGGATGCGCATTTTGGACATGTGTTGTTCTTTTAAATAAAACTGTAAGTAGGTATACTTTATTTTATGTTGTGTTTCTTGAGTTTTACATTTAAGATCCTTTACAGCGTTCATGGTCTCAAGGATATTATAGTTTACCGTGACTGATGTTCGTATAAGTGACCTAAGTTTAACATTTATTTGTCTTATTCTGAACGAACTTGGTTATCGTATAAATATTACTATTTTAGTCTTCGTGAGTCTATTACATTACTGTACTAAATAATCTGCTAAGATAAGTTTCATCTATACTAATTAACTTTTAAATTTCTTTTTTATAATAACATGTCATTTTCATTACTTACCTATTTGCAAAAATATTTTTCTTTTAAAATTATATCGATGAGCAGTAGGGGTGATCAACATTATGCACTCTATATACTTTATACCAAGAAATAAGAATCAATTTTAAACCAACATTATGAACACAAACTCCCCAGCAATAAATCATTCCTTATTGCAGACTCTATCTACATACTGCTTTAAACCACTCAAGCCATCTCCGAAGACACATTCTTGAAGGCATAGGTACTTATCCGTATACCCCATCAAAGAAAGCATGTCTAAAAAGGCATGGAGTGGTTCTT
This sequence comes from Acronicta psi, assembly GCA_946251955.1. Classification (NCBI taxonomy): domain Eukaryota; kingdom Metazoa; phylum Arthropoda; class Insecta; order Lepidoptera; family Noctuidae; genus Acronicta; species Acronicta psi. Next base: position 13,023,775 of record OX276484.1, on the reverse strand, counting down.
TTGAACTGCACCAGTACCCCATTCATCCCGCGGTTGTCGGATTAGCATAGCGCATCTGCTTATTTGCATAGCCTTTATTCGGTTCTTGCTATAACTGAACTGATATTTTTTGGGAAAATATTTTATATTGCAAACGGGTCCTGGGGGAACGTGGTCCTATTTGACGGTTCTTCACTTAAGGGTACGAGTTGAAGTGGATTTAACTTTGTATGCGTCAGCGCCGCTGAATGTCACGAATTATTTACAAAATTTTCTCGATGTTGGTTTGTTGATTTTATTTTTAATGAAGGGAAAAATCGGAACCTGCGTCTTCTGAACCGAACCGAACCAGAAGACGCAGGTTCGAATCCTGCTCGCCAGCCGATTTTTCCTTCATTAAAAATAACTTGTAATCTTAGCATGGAAAATGCTTAAAAAAATACAAAAAGATGTTGATATTTTATTAATATTATTGATGGGTTTTCAGGACTCGAACTTGAACAGATTAAATAGTCATTAACTAAGCAAGCATGCCACATTGCATTTAATATGTATAAGGGTTCTTTTCCTAAGGTAGTTTTTGTTTTAAAGCACCTAGATATCATTAAATATATATATATTAAATATATACTCGAACTGAGGGTCGAAGGTCTCAATCTCAGCAAACAGCTAGACCAAAGTAAGAATGAATGAAGAAATAACAAAGAGAGCAAAATGTCTACGAAATAAAATATGCATCTTCCAAATCCACATGCTTGTAAAGTAAGAAAAAGTAAGTGCATTATAAAGAACAGTACATTTAAACATACAGCGCGCTGCGTACAATACCGCACAACTTTGCGCCAGTTAGTGGTATCGCTAAGTTTTATACGTCCTTGTTTCCACTACTACGAGTATGTGGCCCAATTTAAAGAATAAATTGGTTGTTACTGTGTTTCAAAGTTTGTACGGTACGGTAAGATGTTTGTAAAATAATTATTGAAGAAGTTTTTAAGAGAATTTTGTATTAAATTAATATTAAAGTATTTTTAGTGCCCTGAGCTGAAATAAAAGTTGATGAATTTGTGCTATAACTACTTATTTTGTGTTTATACGATAAAAGTAGCAACCATAGTGTTTTATTTAATTTTGACATGACACACCATCATGCCCCGGGTTAGACAGTAGAGTAGAAATGTACACTCAATAACTAAAACTCATAATTATCATAGAAAATTCCAATACCAGGACTCAACTCAGGACCTCGACCATAGCTGTCGCGCTTAGTACCACTAGGTTCGAAAGTGAATTATTTTTTTTACATTATTTACAGTACAGTACAGATAAATCTTAGCCGTAGCCGTATGCCATAGCATAGCAGAGCATAGTTGTCATGTTAGTGGTAGTCAGAAACCTAAAAAGCATGACAACCAGTCTTTCCATCGAATATCGGTATTGCCCAGAAATTGGGTTGCGGAGGTCTGATGGCGGTCGCTCCATGTAAAATACTGATATTCAGCCGCATCCTGGTTAGACTGGAAGCCGACCCCAACATGGTTGGGAAAAGGCTAGGAAGAAGTACAGATAAATTGTAGCAAAAATACCTCGCTGATTCCCTTTTCCACACGTTAAAGATCACAATTGATCGCAAATTGTTTGTAAGCCTCGAAGTTTCCCACAATAACCCTTTCACACAATGGCTTCCATTCCCCAGCGGCCATACAGACAAGTGGTCCAAACGCCGAGAAAAAAGTTAAATAAACGTAGGGAATAAACCATAAAACTATTTGCATTTCAATCCATTTCACTCACTTGATTCCCATTGAGCATACAGTTGTCTTTTTATTGTTAAAGGTTGGGAAACAGAGTCGATGGTTATATGGTACGATTACTGGCCATACACACAAAGATAAAAGGTCTCACGAGACGGTGATGTTGTGAGCATTCATATTTTTTAAGCGGCAGCTGAGAGTAAGGTCCTAGATTTAATTCCCGATGGAATAAAGTTAATAATTGTGTGTTTCTATGAAATTCTTAGTGACAGCACGACGTTTACATTTGTGCCCGGTTAAAGGGTTTGAAGCTCGTCTCTTGAGACCTTAAATATACCCCTAATCATTCGGGCTACAATTACGGATTATGTCATGTAGGTACTTGTGACGAATATAGGTATTATGTACTAAGGTATGTTTTTTATGAACACTGAATTAGAACCCTCCCAAAAGGATTTTCAAAGTAAAAAGGTTATTAGCTCACAATAATAATTATAATAAAAAAGATCAAAATTGTCAGTCTCATACAGGATATCGCAGAACCCGCTAAGCCGAACAGAAAGCATAATTATACTTATTCGTTATTAAAATGAAGGAAAATATCGAAAACTGCGTCTTCTGGTTTTTTCTTTCATTAAAATAACTGCTATTTTCTTAGAATATAAAATGCTTAAAATATACAAAAATATATAATTACATTCGTTGAGAGTTTTAGAAAAATATGTGGACAAACATACCTACAAACATGCAAATATCTACAACAAATTGGACCTAAACATACCCGGCATACTGTGGCTGTACATTAGTATAGCTCTGCCTAACTCTTTGAGGAATACAGGCGTGATGATAGAAGAACTGATGACCTTGAAACAAAAAATATTCTTTTAAACGTACTCTTAGCATTAAGCCATCGGACATGGCAGACACTTCCAAAAAAATGAAACTGACTATAATTCAGTCCCAAAAACCCACTTACACTGTCTCCAAGCGTTTACACGTCCCCGAACATCTACAACAATATCTCAAGCGCCCTCTTCACATAATTAATGCGAAAAAGAAGCACTTGACGTATCTAAGAGTAAACTTGGAGCTCTCAAGTCTCCCGGGAGCCTCCTCCTTCAGTTAGCCTTTAATACGCCTTTAAAATATTTCCCAGTCCCAATCGATTGGGAAGAGCAGTTGGGTAACGACTGGGAAAGTCGTTATAGTTAAGGATATGACAAGTGTTCTGCAAAAGTTGTTTTTTTGTGAACTTGTTTCTGATTTGTCAAGAAGATTTTGTAGAAGATAACGGTTTTAGAGAACCTATTAAGTATTGTGGAGGCTCATGTCCTCCACAGTACCGGGTTAGGGTATTGATAATTTAAAATATTATTTATTGTTAGCTTTGTTTAATTAGGAGCACTGAATGTCATGGTGTCGGTGACACAACTACTTCTATACATTCTACGTCAGTTATTTCAATCATAATATGAATGCTTGTTAACGGCCAGTAATATCTCAAATATTGGTAGCGACCTTTGTAGTCTCTACAGTATATTATCTGAGTACGGATGGTAGGCTTTTTATTAGCATTAAATCAAATACCAAGAGACATCGCTTCCAGCTGCCGTAGTTTGAAAGAAAGAACAATAACGAAGGATACGGTGAGCTCGTTCTGCGTGAATCGGATTGCCAACAATTAACAAAAATGTAGGGTAGCTGTTAGTAATTGAAACGTCAAGGCGCCTTCCACCTTAGTCACCCGTGACCATGGACGCTGTAAAGGGTCCGAAACGTCAGGATTAAAATAATATCAAGACAACGCGATAAAATCCGTAAAAAGTAGTTTTATTTCAAGAACAATAAAACAATTCAAAGATAAAAGCCTAAACCTTTTGAAACACTTACTGACTGGGTCCTAAAGAAGTTCAGTCCCTAAGACTAACTATTCGGATCTACATAAGAACCAGATAAAGGCCGTTAGTGCGAAAACTCAACATCAAAATTCGAATGTCGACTTATAAAGTTGTCACAGAACTTCTTTATCCGAATATCCGAGTATGTCCGAAAGTATCCGAGTGTATCCGAACTAAGATTTAGTGGGCACACGCTACCCGAGTGAGCTCAAAGTTATAGGATTTGCGACTCGACGAATAATGTAAGTTTAATGAGATTTCGTCGCAATGTTGGTTAATAGGTTAAGAAAGATAATATGACATTTAAATTGACATTTCGAATTATGCGATTTATATCTGCCAAGTTGAAAATAACTGAAAATGTCTTTTAAAGAACCAAAAAATTGTTGTTGAACTCTAAGAACTAGAACATTCGTTCTTGTGCGGAGTCCTCCTCGGGCAAAAGTAACGGCTTGTTGAATGCACCTGGAGACTTAACTATTAGAAGCACCCACGTAATAATATGTTGCATCAGTTTATAGAAACGTCCATTTAACAAATTATTTATAGCACATATCAGCCATTGACCGAGCTTCGCCACGCGAGCTCGTGGCTAAGTTATAACTACGCTGATCAACCGATCGGCAAGGTTAAGCTGCGCTTGCCGCGGTCAGTCTGTGGATGGGTGACTATTCTTAACACATCGAGACCCCTCCGTGCCTCGGAGAGCACGTAAAGCCGTCGGTCCCGATTGTCATACGAATACCAATGACAATCGTTAGTGGTAGTCAGAAGCCCAAAAAGCCTGACAACCGGGCAATCGACAACGCGACAATCCAATCCTTCGAATATCAGTATTGCCCAGAAATTGGGTTGCGGAGATCTGATGGCAGTCGCTTCGTGTAAGATACTGATATTCAGCCGCATCTGGTAAGACTGGAAACCGGCCTCAACATGTTTGGGAAAAGGCTAGTGACTGAGCTTCCAATAGTTTATCAATTCAATCTAGTAACATAGTACAGTTCTCGCCATACTTATTGTCCGGGTTAAAGTTGAAACGAGCTAACTTTAACCCGGCCGTAAAAATCGGAGAAACAAAATAATAGCATTGTCTATACTAATATTATAAAGAGGAAAGATTTGTTTGTTTGTTTGTTTGTAATGAATAGGCTCCGAAACTACTGGACCGATTTCAAAAATTCTTTCACCTTTGGAAAGCTACATTATCCCCGAGTAACATAGGCTATATATCATCACGCTACGACTAATAGGAGCGGAGTAGTAATGAAAAATGTAGCAAAAACGGGGAAAAAATTATAAGACCACGCGGGCGAAGCCGCTGGCGGGAAGCTAGTAATAAATAAAAATGAAAGCTCAAGTCATAGGCTGTCGTTTTCAATCATTTTAATCCAATATTTTCCTTTGTCCGATTTTTACGGCCGGGATAAAGTTAGCTCGTGCCAACTTCAACCCGGACAATAAGTTTGGTGAGAACTGTACACACAATTAAGCCTCGTTCTTAGGAGTAAGAACTACAATAACAGCCACACACACACACACATACACACACACAGCTAGTCATCCACACACACAGCTAGTCATCCACACACACCCCTAGTGCTCAGTTAGACAGTTCCACATCGGAACTTTTGAACGGCGCTCGTTAGCCTGACCGCCGTCTGAGTCGGCACTAACTGTAAGTGCCAGATATGCACTTGTACTTCTAATTGGTTGTAGACGTCCTGTTCATTGATAGCTTCCGAGTGTGATTGGATATATTGATGTAGCTTTTTAATGTAATTTTAAGTCAAGTCAAGCAAAGTATTATTGCGTTTTTCTATAAAATTCTCAGTAGCAGCTTGGAATTGGATTTATGCTAGATTAATGGCAATTGTTTCGCCCCCTATTACATGGGACCCAAACATGTATGATTCGGTCCCATTTAATAGGGGGCGAAACATTCATGTTTAGGTCCCATGTAATAGGGGGCGAAACAATACTAGTAACTAGTAAGCCTCGGCCCAACCCTTCCCGGAATACAGGCGTGATGGTATCTTATGTATTTATACTACATCGAACTTCTAGAAGGTGACTACTTTCTAAAAGTTCACACAATATGCACAGGTTGCGAGTACTGTGTATATATTGCCAGTATTTACTTAATATTGATATTCTTGATTCATCTCAAACTAACATTAAGAAATCCTCTAACTCAATTAACTTCTCACTCTCGTTCAGTGCATATTAAATGGTTTAAAATAACTTAAACTTGTTTTAAAAACTTTAAGCGACAGCGGGAAATGGTGGAAGTTTGCTAATTTTCTTTGAACCACACGAGTGAACCCGCTAGTTAACGTACGTCAATATGGGCATGTCGTGTGGAGGTAATACGGGCGGTAAAATAGTACGGGACCGCTATCGAACTACGAGAAGAAAATTTTACAAATCTAACTATGCTCGGACAGGAAAGGGAAAGGAAGAGAGGTAGGGCACAACCATTTATGGCTCAAAACTGGAGCAGCCCGTCTGGGGAACTACTTCCATCTTACAGAAAACTGCAGCCAAATAACACACTATTGTGGGTTGTGTTCCTGCAGTGAGTAAGGTTGCCAGAGCTCCTTCTAAGGATGCGCGGTGCTGGCAGCAAGAGGAATATTCCCTTAATCGAGGTTTTTGTAGGATCGGCAACGTGAGTGACGCTTCGGCATTATAAACGTCCATGTTTTGCTATTATTTATTTATAATCGTTCCTTGTTTATAGTTTGTTTTTGTAACCCAGTAACCATGATGTGTTTGGAACAAAAAACAGGCTCAAACTGTACTGAATGGGCAAACTCAGGCTATGATTGACGTTGATAACTAACTATACGCACCGTCTTTTTGTAAAAAAAATTAAAACTTCATCGTCCATTATACAAGCCCGTATGTTTTCCCAAAGCCAAATTGTAAGCTGGGCAATTTCATGTATGCAAGTAGTGAGCCAACAGTGAACTTAGCTCGTTTATGCCACTACCAATGTTAGGGCAGCACTCAGTGATGCACCGCGTCGGCGCTGACTTAGTGCGCCTTGTAGAGACAGCGGCGGGTTATTAAAATACTTTGCTAGTCTGTGCTTTCAAGGTTAATATAACAAATATTTTGAGTCGTTTACACGAAGTTCATTTACGTTGCCTGTCGTTTCAAATATAATCCTTTCTCAAGGTTCAATCTCTTGGGCAAATCTCTAAATCTGTTCACATAGGAAAATTTTATAGATACAGTGTTAATTTGGCATTTGAAAGAAATAAGAAAGAAAGCAACATTTAATTGCTATAAAAACAACGACATGAATATAATATAACATCATTCATTAATAATCAAATCAAATCAAAGAATCATTAATAATAAGAAGAATTTTAGTTTACCTATAAATTAATAATTTGATGTTATTTATTTATTCTCTATTTTTATTTGTAAATTAATATAATTCAATTTAAAATCTCATAATTTATTAATTTGATGATATTTATTGTGAATTCTTTTTTATGTAAATTTGATTTGAATGTACCTATAGTTTGTATTACACTGTTATTGATTTAATTATGTTAATTGTGAATATGATCCTTAGTTGGTCGAAATAAATGATATAATAATAAAAATAATAATAATTAATACAGATATCCTTCATCGGCTACTTAATAGTACCATATGAAGTGACTGTGTATTTGGGTAACAGATCTTTATTTAATTATCTATTAATTATTTTATTCAGCTCAAAAATCAACCACCAGCCCCTCAACCATGAGTTCTATCGAATGACTTTCGATAGGTTTTTTACGCATCGAAACGCTGTATCTTATAGCAGATTTTAGTTCCTTACGTAACCGCTAGCGGCGCTGCGACAAATATTTTACGGCGTCGCTAGCGAGTCTGGTGAGAAAAACTCATGGTCGAGGCACAGGAAACGGAAACCTACCTAGCGTGTTTAGACTTGATCAGTGATTAAAAAAAATACTAGCCGAATCTCAATTGTTGAAGTTTGTATATTGTTGTTTTTGACGCATTTCATTATAATTTCTATGCCAATATCTCCGAAATGATCACCCAGACTTTTGGTTTACCCTTTTTTTGTCTCTATCTTATTACCATGTGATACTTACACCGATACGAAAAACTAAGAATTTTATCTTCAACTGAGTGAGTTACGTTCGAAATTGTATATACTTCCACTTGCCCATCGCAAGTAATTGTTTGACCCGATATAATCGTTGGCTGTCGTATCTCGGCCCGTATCGATGAGCCATAAGATTAATTTATACTTTATTACGAGAAGGGCCAGTAGAGACGTCTAATACCGACGTTATCGTTCATAATTAAGTTGATTATGAACCAAATTTATGGACTTGGAGATATTACGCCTGTGATGTCAAGATAATTACTTGTCTTTGAATAAACAAGAGGTGTGTGTGTGTTGAAATAGCTAGGCTTTTTATGGAGATTAATATAAGAAGGTTTTTTCTGATGTAGTTTTGAAGTCGTAGTTTTTTTTTATACTTTTCTGATAGCCTAGTGTTTATAACCAATGGACTGCGAAGCTGTAGGTTTCGAGTTTGAATCCAAGACCTTTGATTTTTCACTGGCTTGGGAGTCACAGGAACAGTTAGGTGATAAACACACGTGTGAAGAATTATATAAGTAAGATATTATTATATTAATTCATAAATTCTACTTACAATTAATCAGATAATCTGGGATTTATTTTGAGACATACCTGTAACAAAACAGAACCAGTAATTAATATTTATGTGGAATCGGAAATAATAATGTCTTTTTGTTAAATTTAACTTTATGGTTATGGGGTAGTTCTATTGTTAATGTGCTTTTGTGTAGTTTTAAGTTATAGTTCATTGTAAAAGTTAATAACAATTGTAAGACGCCTTCTGCATCTTGCACGCAGATGTCTTAAGTGTATGACCGTTGCGTGGGAACACGAAAGGGTCGAAATGAGTGGGGTTGAGGCCCAGGTAGTATTTAAGGACTCGATGTTAGTTTTAGAGTTAGTATGTGTCGGGTAGGAGTGTGTGTCGGGTATTAGTCTGTGTCGGGTATTAGATTGTGTAAGATTAGTTTTAGACGAGTAAATTAAGACGAATTTACGAATTAAATAAAGTTGCAGTTGTAATTATAATTGACCTGTGATTCCTTTTATAGAGATAAACACCATCATATCTCTATACACTACTACTAGCATCGACTTAATTACCTATTAGGTAAAGCCTCGCATGCTACATTTGGGGGCTCGTCCGGGATCACAGCAATCAATGAATTATGATTGTAACGGAAGACGTGAAGACGATTAAAGACGTAAGACGTAAAGACGTGTCAGTGCAGAGCGTCGCGTTTTGGTAAAGTTCGTCAAGTTAGTGAGGCAATGGACGGTATGACGGACCGCGTCGCGAGAGGTGTCAACGTGCTCGAGCTGGAAGACGTCCGGCTTGCAGGAATGAGGAATCCTGAGCTCAGAGAGGAGCTTAGACGAAGGCATCTAAGGGTGACGGGTCGTAAACCTGAACTGTTGGCTCGGCTAAGGGCAGCTTTACTAATTGAACGAGATCGCATGACTGACGATGAAGACGAATCATACTTTGATGACGAAGATGACGAGGAAGATGAAGACGAAGAAAACCAAGACGATACTACACCAGTGAAATACCGACGGCACAACTCATCACAAAGTGTATTATTTACATTTCAAGACGTAGAGGGCTCATTAGAGAAATTTAGTGGTGACGGCCACGTTAACGTTCAACAGTGGCTGAATGATTTCGAAGAAATGGCGTTATTATGCAGGTGGAGCGATGTGCATAAGATTATTTATGCTAAAAGATTATTGTGTGGGTCGGCGAAGCTATTTGTCGACTACGAGAGGTGCGCGAAGTCATGGGAAAAATTAAAGACAGCGCTAAAAGACGAGTTTGAAGAAACAGTGGATAGCCTGCAAGTCCACCGAGAGTTAAGTGATAGAAGGAAGAGGCCAAACGAAACACTCCAAGAAGAAATTAGAGACAGTAAGGTATTAGCTTTAGTAGACGTAGATAGTGATTTACCTTTAATGTGTAAAGGTGGATGTGAAACGTTGAGATCAGTGCCACAACAAAGGAAGCAGATTATGCAGATATCTTTTGAGGAATTTGGGTCCAAAGTGAATAATGTAGGTTTATTTACTAATAGCACGCTAGTTGAAAATGATAAGTTTACTGTACAATTTGAAAGCATTGACTCAATTCAATCTGACGAGTCACACATATTTAAAACTAATGTTGTTGACGAAACAAAAGACGTTAAATATGTTTTTGATGCTAGATGTATAAAACTATTGACTAAAGCGAAGTCTAAACATTGTAGTTATGGCTTTGTAGTATTAGGTGTTATAGAATTACTAGAAATATGTAGAGTACATTTGCTAGATATTACGTTTAAGAAGATTGTGACTGATTGTGTAAGGGTTGCTGTTAGTATATTATTATATAAGAAAAGAGGTAGATTAAAGTCCAGGAAACATTTGAGGGCAAATGTTATTTCAGGATGGCCGAATGTGGAATCGGAAATAATAATGTCTTTTTGTTAAATTTAACTTTATGGTTATGGGGTAGTTCTATTGTTAATGTGCTTTTGTGTAGTTTTAAGTTATAGTTCATTGTAAAAGTTAATAACAATTGTAAGACGCCTTCTGCATCTTGCACGCAGATGTCTTAAGTGTATGACCGTTGCGTGGGAACACGAAAGGGTCGAAATGAGTGGGGTTGAGGCCCAGGTAGTATTTAAGGACTCGATGTTAGTTTTAGAGTTAGTATGTGTCGGGTAGGAGTGTGTGTCGGGTATTAGTCTGTGTCGGGTATTAGATTGTGTAAGATTAGTTTTAGACGAGTAAATTAAGACGAATTTACGAATTAAATAAAGTTGCAGTTGTAATTATAATTGACCTGTGATTCCTTTTATAGAGATAAACACCATCATATCTCTATACATTATTAGCATCGACTAAATTTACATATTTAGTAAAACCTCGTATGCTACATTTATAATTAATATATTTAAATTTACGAGTACATTTTGCTATTATAATTATCGTACCGTGCAGTAAATAACCAATCTAGCTTTCACTCATTTTAGTTCCTATTAAACATTACATTCTTACATTTTCTTCTCAATCAGTATGATGGAAAAAACCGTACACCTTCTATTTTGCTCTTTGTGCTCCTCTGCGCTGCCACTGACGATGCTGTGGAAGTGTCGAAGTTCTGGACAAACCAAACATCTATATCTACTACTAATATTATGACGACATCTGTTGTCTAGTGGTTTGAGTACCGGACTGCTGATCACGAGGTCGTGGGTTCGATTCCCACAAGACACTAATATTTATGTGATGAATATAAGTGTTTGTGTTTGTCTGGGTGTTTTTTAAATATAGTAAGTATGTATTTACAAAAAAAAGTACCTAAGTAGTATATCCATTATCTAGTACCCATAGCACAAGCTCTGTTTAGTTTGGGACTAGATAGCGCTGTGTAAAATGTCCCAGGATATATAGATTTACTTATATTGTAAAGAGGAAAGGTTTGATTGTTATGTTTGTTTGTATTGAATAGGCTCCGAAATTACTGGACCGAATTGAAAAATTCTTTCAGTGTTAGATAGCCCATTTATCGGGAAAAGCTACAAGCCATATACCATCACGCTACGACTAATAGGAGCGGAGTAGCAATGAAAAATGTTGCAAAAACGGAGGAAAACTTGGCGGAAAGCTAGCTTTTGAGAATCCTACCATCGACAATAAAAAGAAGTATTATTATATCGTCCTTTAAATCTTTTTCCTCCTTGCGTATCCCCTGAGACACGCACAGGGTGTCATCCCTCATACCCGTAGCATCCCATTCATTACACCTGTCAGAGACAGTGGTTATAATAAAACGCAACTTGCTCTGCGTTTAATTGATTGATGAGCTGCCCATACACCCTTCTACGTAATGAGGGTAGGCAGATTTGCATGTTAGTGTTACTTAATTGTGCATAATTTGTGAGAGCAAAGTTTAATGTGAGTTAATCTTACATTTGTACATGTATATCATCACGCCTGTTCCCCGATGGGTTAGGCAAAAGCACACGAAGGATACGGTGAGCTCGTTCTGCGTGAATCGGATTGCCAACAATTAACAAAAATGTAGGGTAGCTGTTAGTAATTGAAACGTCAAGACGCCTACCACCTTAGTCACCCGTGACCATGGACGCTGCAAAGGGTCCGAAACGTCGGCATTAAAATAATATTAATATAGCGCGATAAAATCCGTAAAAAGTAGTTTTATTTCAATGTCTAGTATTCGCGTAAGTGTTAGAAATCAGTATAAAAGCATACTAATTTTTACACGCGGTTTGCAGGCATGTATTAGGTCCTGTAATAGGGGGTGAGCCCATTAATCGGTTACTGGGTACACATCCAAACTTTGAGCTTCTATTTCATAGAAAATTTCAATACAATTTGCTCGGGAATCGAACCCAGCTACGGCGAGCTAGCAAGCCAGTTAAGTTAGGTGTTCGGTAGAGGTGTGATTTTTTTATTAGGTTATGGGTAAATGATGGGATAAATATGTACTCATGAGAATCGAAATCAATAATGAGATCCAACTTTTTATTTACCCGAAAACCAGAGTAGGTTATCAATTCGGAGGTTTTTAATTTATTTATTTATAAAGCAACTCAAGAGCATATTATTGATTTACATGCGTTTATGGTTTCACTTCACCATCAATGAGCTGCAAAATGTCGTTGTGGTAATTGGTACTACCAAAGTACCAACATCTTTGAGTTTGCATAAAAACTGTTCAGTGATAGTGACATGATGACAATTATCTCTTAGCCAATTACAGTGTTTCACGACATGGATAAAGCTAAATTAACTAGAGTAAAGTGCAAGTCGTTTAGTTAATAAAACTTAGATACAGTGCCAGTGAAAGTAATATTTCATTATTCACCAATCACGTGGGCGCAGCTCTTGCCGTACACATCACAGTTGCTAAGTACGTACAGTAGCTACCTACACGGGTTCGCACTTACGCCGTGCTTCCGAGCACTGTCACCTGTAACCAGTTTACCGCGCTGATCGATTGGGGAGTTAGCTCCGAGGTAACCCTGCAACAGTCTTGATTGGTAGATATAAGAAATTAACTGAGATCTAAATGAGCTGTATTTGTTCTATAATTGATTCATTAATGAATGAGATCCTCCAGTCTCGTAACAATTGATTTATTTGTCTGATAATTGGGCATGGTACCTCATCACATAACAAAAATCGTAAGTTATGTGAATAATAAGTTATGTGTAATTAATAATAATAATATCATCAGTTTTACGCAATAAATATCTTTGAGTTTGACTTTGACTAATATCATTGTGAGGAAATCTGGGTACGGAGTTAAATCCTAAAGCAAAATGGTTTTGATTTTTCACTGACTTATAGTAATTGACCCTCTACTTGGGAACTAATAATATATATTATAAGCACATTTCTGTCGTAATCTTGGCGGAAAACATCCATGATTTTTATAAAAAACTCGCGGCTAGCTACACACTACCCGCGACGTCTGTGCGATGTTGATGCGATAGTGAGCTAAAAAAAGCTAACACAATCGTTCGTTTTTTGTAGCCGCCTAAATGTAAGATCTGATACTGTGAGTTAGGGCGTTGGTACACCTCGAGAACCTTAAATTAAAATTCAAATTCAAATCTTTATTGCAATCCATAATGTACATACAAATAAACAGATGGTAGGTTTAAAGCTAAGGATCAATTATGGACCCTGTAGGGCACAGCAAAATTTCAATATAAGAGAGGGAGATGTACTTATACATATTTTAATATTAATTGAATAGTTGAGTTTAAATTATATTCCCTAACTATAGTTTATACATTGCACTATTTATTATTTAAAATTACCTATTGAAATATTATTATTTTGTATAATTATATATAATTATAATCATTTATTATTTAAAGGAATCAAGTTTAAATTATTGTTTTTGGTATTGTAATTATTGCACTTATTTTATTATATTTTTAATATATATTTACCATTTTGTATTTTATTGATTGATTGTTTTTATTTCTTTTATTATTTTATTTTCGTAAATTGTTATTATAGTATAGTTATATAGTAGTACAGTTATTGATTATAATATTAAATATTGTATTGTGATTATTTATTTATTTTTATTTTATTTTTTAAGTTGGACAGTTTTATTTCTATTATTAAGCAAATAGATCTTTAAATATACCAATGTACCTATTTATAGTTTATCTTCAAGGTATTCTTTTATAGTGTAGTAGCTTTTCCTTATAAGAAAGTGTTTCAATTTATTACAAAATGTGTTAAACCTACTTTCATTTTTTATGGGTTCTGGTAATTTGTTAAATATTTTTATGGACATTACTAAAGGGCTTGAGGAATGCATTTCTAGTCGGGAAGTTGGTAGATTTAGGCGGTTTTTATGCCTAAGTTCTATTTTAGTTTGGATATTTTCTCGTCTACTATAAAGTTCAGGGTGTTTTCGCACAAATTTACATAATTCTAAAATGTAGATGCATGGCAGGGTTAAAATATTTAGTTTTTGGAAGTGTTATAGTTTGCTGAATGACTAAATACCATAATAAATAATTTCAAGCAAAAAACCTCTGTTAAAAATTTATAAAACGCATATCATCACACAATAATAATGTTGGGTGTGTTAACATTTTACTGCTTTTTTTTTAATAATCAGTTTACTGATTTCTGACACTTACGCGAATACTAGACATTGAAATAAAACTACTTTTTACGACAATTAACAAAAATGTAGGTTAGCTGTCAGTAATTGAAACGTCAAGACGCCTACCACCTTAGTCACCCGTGACCATGGACGCTGTAAAGGGTCCGAAACGTCAGGATTAAAATAATATTAATATAACGCGATAAAATCCGTAAAAAGTAGTTTTATTTAAATAATCAGTTTACCTGAATATGACATATAGATGATTGTGTTCCATTTTCCAAGAATCGTAATGCATGACTGTGTACTTACTTTACTGTAATAGGTAGTTTATCCTTTGTTTGTATTATATTCGAATAAAAATATTGCACAATATTATGTTTCTCAATTTACCTGAATCTAAAACTTTACTGGTGATGACTGTTCTAATTAGTAAATGATAGTAGACAAAAAAGTGTATTTCAAAATGATAGTTCTGTTCAATTTCTGATAATTCTGGAAGGCGATATAACAGGATATTTCAGTGTGTTTCTAGTAAAAGTACCCCAACCCCGTCTTGTACAACAAATTGTCGCCACGCGCCGGGTAGGCACCGCGACACTTACATCCGTCCGGGCGTTCGGACACTTCCCAGTGTACTACTAACCTGAATACAAAACACGCGAGCGTTTCCTGAAGGCTCAAGTCGTTTCCGCTTCCGGTTGTAAAAAGCGAGCCGGTGAGGATCTGGGCAAGATGTATAGCCGATGGATGTGACATGGTATTTAGTATGACGATAAATAGAACAAGTTAATTATTAGTCAATAAGAATATAAATTAAATTGACTATTAAATCGTGGTCGAATGATAATTGTACACGATTTTGATCGATAACACGAATTAAAGGAGTCTATAAGATTACTGCACGACTGCCCACTGCTGGCTATTACTAACAGTGGGTTAAATCAGGTAAATAATAATGAAGTAGATCATATTCATAATTTACTCCATTTTAAATTGTTAGCTTTCTTTAACAAATGTAATCATAATTATCATAACAGCCTACAGAGGTCCACTACTGAACAAAGGCCTCCCCCATAGACTTTCAGAAGAACCGGTTATATGTCAACTGAATGAATAAATGTATATATTTGGTAAATAACATTGTCAATAGTGAAAATGGCTACCATCACGCAATAAAACGAACAAAATAAAATGTACAAAACAACAAAATTTATTAATATTAGTCTCATATAATGCGGTTATGAACGACACAGTCTAGGTGCACAATAAAGACCTTAAACTTGCTCCATATCTAAACCAACAAAGACATCGAAACAGCAGAATCCAGACACAATATTTATAAAGGTAAAATATATCGCGATATATCTCGTCTGTCGCTTCCAGCCGCTATATATCGGTGGAGGACAGGCAGGGCGGGTCGGCAGTCGACAATTTATTTCACATTAGCGCCTTTTGTGGGAACCATTAGTCTCTACCGATAAAACCCAATATATGCCGAACTTCTTTCTAGATTTCCATAAAACAGGCGAAGATTGCGGCTGATAATGTCGGGAATTTTATGGTTGTTTGTGAAGTGGTATTTTTAGATAGATTTTTTTCAGTGGGCACAAAAGCTATTATTTATAGATAGCCTAAATGCCAGCGAATGTGTGTATTTGCTTTACGAGACTGTACGATATTTTTTGTACAAGACTTTGTATTACGTAATTGGTACCTAGATCTATTTTGTTATTCATGTCTTGACCTCACGAACTATACAAACCATTCGAATTATTCGTGTGAAATAACCATTGCATTACTGTAAATAATAAAACTCAGATTATAGTTTAATAATTTGTGGGCATTCTGATTGAGGCACAGTTAAGTAGTGATCATTGTAATTATTTGGTCGTAAAACACTAAATAATTGTATTGTTAACTTAATTTGACTAAGATACTTTTGATTGCTTGTCTGAATAAAATGTTTGTTGAAAAAAGTAAAAGATTTTCTATAAAATTATAGAAAAGATAATTTCAAGATTGAATGTACTATTGTCGAAAAAACTGCATTATTTCTAGTATTAAAAACTGAAAATAATTTTGAAACGTCACACGTCAATGTCTAAACTGGGTAAAAGTTAGCTGTTTCATTAGTACCTACTAAGCACTTAGACTTGTGTCTATTCAAATATTTATGAAAACGTCAAGTCAAGGAACTTACGGACCACAAAAGGTAATATAATATTGACGATATCAAACACACGTTTAACTTAAGGTTTCTTTTCTATAGAAGAAAAATACACGAAGCGTCACTTTCAAAAGCAAACGTATAATTATGTAAATCACCGTCAATTTGCCGCTGCACCGTCATATTGTAAACCAATGAAATGTCCCTATTTAGCATAGCCACTGTTTGCACAGGCCGCGCCGGGGCATCTGATTAGTATTAATTACCTAAACGCACAAAAAGTCTCTGCTATCGAAAATTTGAATAGAATGAAAATATAGGAACCTAAGTAAATTTAGTTGCTAAGTTAAATTATTCTTATTGCATACATACATACATAGCCTCACGCCTGTTTCCCATAGGGGTAGGCAGAGACTAAAGATTGCTACTTGCTACGATCCTGGCACCACTTTCGCTTCGTCTATGTTCTTTAACCTCCCCATGCATGCTCTGAGGAATAGTTCTATGAAATACGGATGGTGTATCAGTGTATGTGTAATTGACTCCCGTGAATATGAGAAATAATAAACACACACGCACACACACATACACTTTTTAATTCATATATATTATCGCGACTCTCTTTGGACTCACTAATAGTACAGTTCGCGCCAAACTTATTGTCCGGGTTGAAGTTGGCGTTAGCTAACTTTAACCCGGCCGTAAAAATCGGAGAAAGAAAAATATTGGATTAGAATAATTTATAACGACAGATTACGACTTGAGCTTTCGTTTTTATTTAACTGTACGTAGGTATGTATAACAAAACCTGCACAAGAATTCAAAACATACCTCGTTTACTTCCTCACATTTCACAGTGAACACAGCATCTCATCATTATCCAACAAAAACTATCTCACAAACACGAAAAAGAACTTCCATTTAAACAGAAATCCAAAGAGACAATCTGCGTCATAAGTCGCTGCCTCTTAAAGGCAACACGGCAGAGTTTCATAAAAGAAACTTATGAATTTCTTTGCGAACGACACTGTTCTTAATTCTTCGTCTTTGGAAGTTTTCAGGGGCTAATGACATAGCAATGCACTTAGCCCGATGCCGATGTCTTAAGGTAGCTTGTCACACCGAACAGAATGGAATTGTAGTTGAGTTGAAAATTTAATTATAGTTTTTAGAAGACAAGCTTCTGCGAGCGACATCGTTACAACATACGCTTGTAATTTTCTGCCTATGTATAACTAACAGCCCGCTCCGGTTTTACACCGATGGTAATTTATAAAAAAAAATAACATTAATTGTCCAATTATTTTATAGTTAATCTGTTGAAAGGAGCAGAGACATATACAACAAACCAAAGATCATAAAAACCAGTCCGGCCAGTTCTGATATATAGGTATTATCTACCCGACTTTGCTTTAAATATTAAGATTAACACTCAATATGATTTTATTACAATATTCTACGTTGAGTATGAGTAACCGTAAGCTACCTCTAAACTCAGTTAGATTCTAATTGGTGGACTGTAAGGGTAGCTAACTCGATTAGCCATTTTAATAGGCCATGTTTTGATGCACTTTATCGAACAAGGTAAGAGGTACATAGGGCTATGTACGTTTTATTTTAAGATAAAATATGGGCAGTGTTGATAATTATTAAAATGCAAGGAGTTCAGTTCAAAGATTTCGATAAAATTTGTCAACAAAATAAATTAAATCTTGAAAAAGGATATACGCCTCTTTTTGTCCCAAAAAGCCACAACTGACAGTATTATGATGATTCATAAAAAAATTACAGCTGTGTTTATAACTGCTGTATATAATTACAAATGTTACGAAACGGTGTGACAAGACGCCAGCTTTTAGTCTCAAGACGGCAGGTTTTAGCGAGCATTTCGGCTCATTTTAGACCACCTGCAGGTTCCCCCAGGAAACGCTTTGAACAGCCGCATAAAAATATCAGCCAAGAAACTGTTTTAAGTTAATTAGTCTGCCAGTTTTTATGGCGTTTCTTGGGAGCCCGCTTTTATGGGATTTAATTATGGTGTGTTATGGTAAGGTAATGCCTTCATTAGCTGATGTTTATCTAGGCTGTTCGAGGGTCGTTTACACTGTTATTACAATTATTACGAGCTAATTATGTTTTGTCTCTACTTGTATTTTAATTAACAAAGTGTCATGTACAAGTGACAATCCAAAGATTTCTTGACAGCCATTGAGAGCTCATCATCATCATCCTCTTCCTAGCCTTTTTCCCAACCATGTTGGGGTCGGCTTCCAGTCTAAGCAGATGCGGCTGAATATCAGTATTTTACATGGAGCGACTGCCATCAGACCTCCGCAACCCAATTTCTGGGCAATACCGGTATTCGAAGGATAGACTGGTTGTCAGGCTTTTTGGGCTTCTGAATACTACTAACAGCCATTGAGAGCTATCTCGGAAAAAAATATCAGACTTAAGGAAGTGATATTGTCACTTGAGTCAATGTGTGATACGAGTAGTGATACTGACTGCTCAGGCTACGCTGTACAATCATTTGAGTATGCATTATTAAAAATTATGCTATCGCAGAACATCGGACTTAGTTAGGATCATAATTAAATTGAACCAAATGTGAACATTTTTAGTGAAAAATTCCTGTTATGGTAAAGCAACGTGTTACAAGCAATTGTAAATACTTTTTTGGTTTTATTTCTAAAGTAACTTACGTACACATTTGCTTACGGATTATTGAATTTTTTTCTATCTTCAGTATACAAGGTACCATTAATACTTAGGTACCACTTAACTGTATTTACATACATTATACCAATCAGCTACCTTCACGCAGAAAAATCTAAAACCAAACATTAGGGTGAGCGCCCACTGTTATCATTCGGATCAAAATAGGGTTAAACATTATAAATCACAATAAATATCGGTTCAGTGTGCATAAAACGATAATTTATGATTTTTGAACCCTCGCCTAATACGAATGTGTGAACGTGGGTAGCAAAATGGATAAGATTATAAAAGAAAAATATTTACTCAATTAGTGCGCGTTCTGGGATTTGAGTTTTTGCTAAGCAGATTTCGCAAACGTGTCAGCTTTATTATAAAAAATCCGTGAGATTATATGAATGCATTGCAAACAGAATATTCTTTCCTATAGTTCTGCATACTATAACAAGGTACCCAATTAACTTAATTGTATGTCCCATTAAAAAATTATTGGCACTAATATATTCAAAATAAAAACATTTTTATGATGACATGATTCATAGATGAAAAAATGTTATCTTAAAAATAAATACTTCACCAAAACGTTTTGAGCATCATTATTTTCTGCTACATAAAAACACGTACTTTTTGGACACTTATACGTCCCGTCATTCCCATTTCTATCCCCTTTCGCTTTCTAATTTATGCGTCCGTTGTCTGGCCGGCCCCCATCGTATGATGCTATGCCGTAAATTTGGCACAAATTGAAAGTAGTAATACAACACAGATAGTGTAGAAGGCTCAGTTTGCTGTAGATAACTGAAAAAGATTAAAATTGTTGATTGTTTACTTTAAAAAAAGTCAAAATTATAATGACAGGTAATACTTTTTGCTTGCTATACATATTTATTTAATATTAATTACTTAACAGATAATGCTATTATATTAAAAGCACTTTGCTTCAGTCAAATTACTTTCATTTACTACAGTGGACCTTTTGTATCATCTTACTAGTGATACACTATTGTTAGTGGCCGAATGCCGAATGCCGAGTGCCGAGCGGTGATTCTTTATAGGTAGGGTTGATGACGACCCTTAATTTTATTTATGTTCGTGACACGTGCCATTGTATGCGGTTGTGGTCGTCGGTTGACGCACGATTGCGTTCTGGTTGTTATAAAAAGGAATTAAGTGTGTTGATAATGTTTTTGAATTAATTAATCGTGTGTAAGGGGACAAGATTAGATTCCAGTTTTAGATTTTCGATAATTAAAAGTGATGGGTCAGTTTCAATGAGGGCTCAACTTGTATAAATAATTTTCTGAAAATATACGTTACGTTTGCATGAGCCGATTTCGAAGTGAAAACCTTCAATCATTTCAGCATTGTTCCTAAATTCATAACCAGCATTTAGTCGCCATCAAATACGGTTTAGTGGGAACAAGTGACGTCACGTGACGCGTCGGCCATTAGCCCGTAATGCGGGATCGGATGCAAATCGCGCGACGCCGCGACTAATTTACCCGCGCGTAAATTTTGCGCTGGACGTACGTACCGGACCCTCCTATGCGTACAGACGATAAAGGCAAGCGGGTTAGATACTTGATGTAATTATTATTCCTCACATATCGATATTATAAACTTTGAGAGTAAACAATGTGTACATAGCTTGGGAAATATAAATAGAAATTTTTTTTGCTGATTTTTTTATACCAATTAGGTTGCAAACAAGCATACGGCCCGCCTTATTAATAAGCGGTTACCGTAGCCGTGTGATATTTTGTGCGAAAAGCTTTCTGTGCCTCAACCATGAGTTTTTCTCACTAGACTCGCTAGCGACGCCGTAAAATATTTGTATGGAAAACCCTCGCAGCGCCTCTAGCGGTTACGTATGGAACTAAATTCTGCTATGAGATTACAGCGTTTCGATGCGTAAAAAACCTATCGAAAGCCATTCGATAGAACTCATGGTTGAGGTACTGCTCAATATCGACCGCTTCCTATTAGGTATCCAATAATCGGTACAAAAAGTGAAGATTAAAGTGATTTGGGACTTAAACTATAAGACATAATAGAGACTACAATTTGATTCTATTTAAACATTTATTTAACATAATTTTATTACATTTTTACATCAGATTTAAAATTTTTAATACGATCATATTTTGTAAACTAGTAAAGGTTTATCATGATAAAAATTTAAACATTCAATAAGCATTTGTAATCCAACGGCCGCCACGAATTTCCCCGTGACTTAGACGTGCAATGCACAGTACAATGCGAGATCGCATGCAAATCGGACAAGGCCGCGACTAATTTATCCGCTCGTAAAGCGCGCCGGACGACCGGTAGCCCCTCCTACTGTAGGGATGTGCAGAGGTATACTCGGTAGCACTCGCGTTACTGATAGCATGTTCGGTACAATTATATCGATTGTCGTGGCGAATGTCACGCCCAGGGTCCTGATTATAGGGTAAGGGAACGTTTTTAATCGGCAGGAGTTTGACATACCGTAATCGGCTCAACAGGTATTTTCCGCATTCCAAAAAATATTGTGATAAATAATCTAATCAAAACATTCCGTTTAAAAAGTAAACTTTACAGCAGATTAATAGGCGTTTTCATTCTACTACAGAGCTCGAAGCCACGTCCTAATTTCATTTCTATTCTTTATGATTTAAGAATTTTTGGGTCATCTGCCTGGACCTAGATTTAGTCACCGTTTTGGGGGACAATTTAAGTAAATAACTATAGTAGTAGTAAAGATCATAGTCCGTATCACTTTTTAATACAGCTGATATCAGTGTGAGATAAAAATCTTTCATATACACATTATACACCCATACTGAAATGTAAACGTCTTAAATTGAGGCATTACATAAGTAAGTACTTACCTCTGTCTAGTACGTTTCTTTACCATTTTTGCATGTTTTCATATAAAAACACACAGTAATTAATAACACTATGGATATATGGGAGCACTTTGTCCTACGGCCCACGTCAAACTAAGGCCCGATGCAAACAGTGGGACTCCATCATTTCATAGTTTAGTAATACGGTAAGATCATCGCCGTGTCCATGGCCAAAATGGCGTCATTGTGACGTAGCAGGCTACTGTAATGAGGGGTGCGGATGCAAATTGCCGGGGGTTGCGACTAATTCAACTGCGTGTAAATTTCACTGTCCCGGATGCACGTTCCCCTACTATGAAGCACATGTAGAATTATTTGTATTCCTTTTAGTGATAGCAGATTAGATTCTTCTTCTACTCGTATTACAATTTAAAAAAAATGGTTGTATTTTTTTATTATATTTTATTATTCTAATATTAATAAGATTGGTCTTGTTTTGATAACGTTTCGGGTACACAAATCTGATTAAACTGAACGATAAACACTTATGAAAAAGTTCTAAAAAATCTAGAAATGGCAGACCTAGAAGCGTACATTTTCAGTTCGAGTATGTAGTCTTGTTGGTATTTTATGCTAGAGTATTTTCAGCAGAAGACGGAGTTGGGATTTTTACCCGATCGATGGTAATAGGGTCAGTCTTTACAATCATTCTTATAAACCCACTGGCAAACCGTGCTTGTAATCATAGACAACAAGATATACCGTAGGTACTTCTACTTACGTTAGAAAATACACTTCCCTATTCTATGAAAACACTGAGGGAACCATCACTTTTAGCAATTCAGCAGAGTTTCCCAAGTGCCTTTAAACGCTTTTATGTCTTCCAAAGCCATTATTCTTTTTAAAACAGTATCGAATGCTTCGCTGTTAACGGGACAACGTATATCTTCCCGTACGTCGGTACACATAGCTAATGAAATTTTCATACGAAATGGACACTAGGTGGCGCCTCTGTACAACTTTGTCGTTAATTTAGACCGTTATTTTTATCGATGAAAAATAATGGTTTGTTTTCGCACACCGATTCGGATATAACGGTAATTTTCGCGATTTTTTTCGCTAATGAAGCCTTATGAATTGATTTTGGGACCTTAGCCTTTTCCAATCCATTTAGATTAAAACTTTTATGTTTTTGTTTTTTATTATTGTTTGGGTTATCCCTAATATTTCCTTTATAATACATGACGGATGTAGGTATGCAAATATTTAATGTTTGTTTAGGCAAGCAATAAGAAAAAAAATATTTATTTTGTTGACAACGGCTATGAAAAACATACCTAACAATAACATTCCTAATGTATTTCTTCTTCTTATCGTATTGAATAGTATCGTATCGTAATCGGAACAAAACTAGATTCGACCAGTATATTATATTATCTTACAACGCATGATGCTATTTGCCAAATATACTTTTTTACATAACTGCGCGACCGAAAGGAGGGTGTGTATACTCCTTTATTTTTCTTGCAGTTCGTTATGTAGTAAAATAATGTATTATTTTATTTACCCTTATTCGCAGAAGTTTGCGAAAACTGCTAGCATGCAAACCGGATACAATAATTATTTATGTTATCATAACTTTACTGATTAAACTTTTAGTTATTCAGATCA